>KK499916.1:351347-461251 GCA_000688715.1 Glossina pallidipes | reverse complement strand
GAAATTTCTTTTTTCACACGAATTATTTTGTTTTAACACGATTTTTAGTATTCCAGAAATTTTTCTTAAATCTCATAAAGCATAGAGGGAGTTATTTTTTATAAAATATTTAATGAATTAAAATGTGTAAGCACGAAATAAATTAAGTGAACTCTAACACGAAGTTTTTAATATTGTTTACATCTAGTTCTCCTTTTACTCGAATTTTTTTTTGCACGTATTTTTTGGGAACGTATCTATCGTGTAAAAAGGGAATTACGTGTACTAATTTTTTTTATTTATATTTGGTTGTGAAGTCGCGCTATTGTAAGTTTGCTTATCAAATGCTAATGCAGTTACCTGCTGCCCCTTATGCACATTTATGAGGCAAATGTATATAAATAAAGTCGATCAATCGCTTTGCTCCTATAGCAGATATGTGCATGCACGTGTTTTATTATATTTTAGTGTTTACAGTCAGTTAATAAAAGAGAATAGCTTTTCTTTTTTTTCTTTTGTCTTTTCTATCAAGAACAACTTTTGCTTTTTTATATATTTTTTTTTAACAAAATTTTTCAATATTTATTATGTTTGTTTGTATTGTATTTGCCGGCCTGTAGATTAGCAATTTCTGATGAGAGAGATTGAGAGAATTTAAAATTATATTTTAAGTAAATTTCACTTTTACTTTCACATACATTTACCAATATATAGGAAAAAACAACAGGATTTTATCTAAGACCACTTCTTCAAATGTTTTCCATAATTTCTTCTAATTTATATTAATTTGGTTTACAGTTTTGTTTATTATTTACAATAAAAACAACAAATTTATTTTACTTGTTCTTTCTGTTGTTGTATTCGTTATCGGGAGTTAATTATTTTGTATATTAACGCACCGACAGTAAAACGTAGAACAGTTTAGGTGTTAGTGTTTTGCTTTGTCAAGTTCTGTATTCATGTTATTTTTTTTTTTTTTTCGCTTATAAATCCTTTTTATTTTTCTTTCTTCTTCTTTTTTATTATACAACATTTTTTTTTTTTGCTAAAATTTTTCATAATATTTTATTAATACTTTGCGACCATTTGTTCTACAAGAATGTACTCTTTCTTCCAATAATTTTCTACATTATTCATCGATCGATCACAAAAAAAATCTTTTTTTCTTCCTATTCGACTCAATTTTTTACTTCCGATCTTACTTAAGAACTCATCATCCAAAAAATCATTTTCTCAAATCGATCTCTTTGCATAACGGCAAACTGCTATTCTTGCAAAAAACGTGAATAACGAATAACGGCCGCTATTACCATATTACTGGTCAAAGCAGATCGACAGAACCCCTACCCTACATTGTACACGGACGATACAAAGACTTGAGATAGACCCAGCTTTTACTGTACCGATCGTTTCAAAATTATTTTTCGCATCGATCTCAGTCACTTTGTTCGTCCGTCTGTCTTTTTTTTTTTTTTGGGTTCAACCTACAGGTAGTAATTTTAGAGATATTTTAATGAAATTTGAAAGACACTGACATATTGGGAACCTGTCTCTTATACACATCTAGATGTGTATAAGAGACAGACCTACAGGTAGTAATTTTAGAGATATTTTAATGAAATTTGAAAGACACTGACATATTGGGAACAGACAACTTTTCCGACGATTCTCCATATAATTAATGTCTTAGTTTGAAAAGTCGCTATATGAAAATATATTGTACTTTTTAAGAAATTCGAGATAAAAATCGTTAGGTTATAGTGTTTCGCGATTCTAAATCACTGTGAGAAATTTGGATCGGATGAGGTAAGTTTTTGAACACCTTCCTATATAGTGTTTCGCGATTCCAAATCAGTGTGAGAATTTTGGAACGGATGGGGTAAGTTTTTCAACAGCTTCCTACAGAAAGTGAACGTTTATATGGAAAAAAGGTTTAATTTTTAATATTTCATTGTAAAGATTGGTTCGTAAAAGTGGTTTGATTTAAAATTTGTTACAAATTTGGATGCAGTAGGTCTATTTTTTAGAGATCATTGCACGTAAGGATGGCCATGTAATATTCAATTTTATATACCAAAAACAATTAATTTTTCCATACAAGCAACATCGCATAAAAATTAACTTTAAAAAATTTGGATCACATAGGTCTATATTTTAAATCGTATCATGTACAGAGGTTTTCGGGTAAAGCAAGCCATTCTCTGACAATAAATTCTAATTTGTAGTTTTTTATAAGGAAAACAGGGTCCAACTTTTAAATGCCCCACACCACTTCGTTTAATATAATCACTGATGTAATAACTTTTCAAAATGAGGCTCTTCATTGAAAGTGACCCACGAACTATCGTCACTAGCGTACCGGTGCACCATATGTCATAAAAATATATCGAAAATTGCTATCTGCGCGAAAACAAAAACGAACGAATGAACTGACGGGCGGACAAACATGCTCAGATCAGCCAGATTCCTTTTCTACAAGAGAATTGTGATTCAGCCCAGTTACTGTGCCCATATTGGAATTACCTAAGCAAACCTCCATTGTGCAAGCTCACAAGGAAAAACGTTTCACTCGGTGTATGGATTCATTGTCCTAATCTTATCTATGGTAGTGTTTGCTTCTACTTCGTATTTCTTGCAAGATATTACCTCAACATTTTCAGTATCTATCGACTTATTTCCTTCGCTACTTTGCGTAAGCATTGCTTCTTAATTTTATCTATACATCGTTGATTAAAAGGTGATGCTGCTCTAATTTTATAAAACCATTAGTACTTTCGAGACCATTTTTAATACAAAGCAAGGGCTAAGTAATAGTCGCATCTACTTTTAGAGGTTTTGTTGCTTGGTTTGCGAAAGAGCTGCTAGTGTTCGACAGCCCAATAGTGTAATTGAGTATACGATTTCAAGGGCCATACTTAAGATTGCTTCCCGAATTTTCAAAAGGTAAACTTTTCTAAAGCAATTATTGAAAACAATAGCTAAGGGAACAACACACCACGTAGATGACACGTTGGTACACTATCAGAATAACCGGACGAGTTCAGTGAAGATAAGGTCTTAAAGGTCTCCGCACCAGAAAAGATGATTTGCAAACGGTTAGGGATATGAACCACCATTGACCACATTCCCAAAAGAGATTGCAAATCTGGTGACTCTTTATTCTTGTAACGCATGGGAGTCGACGATCCCAATCACAGCTGAGCTGAGAAGGATTCAATGACAAAAAATGCAATGATAGATTTAAGCCTTTATTAAATTGAATTTTTTTAGAAATCAGGGAAATCGCGGAAAATGTAATAATAAATATTATATATAATGTATAATTATTATAAATAACAAGATCGATCATATTTTATATGAAATACATTGGATTGCGTTTCATTAGGCCAGATTGAATAGAGCGTTTCTTATATTCGTCCTTCAGGTTGCCAAAACGAAATGCACTGAAATGATATGAAATGTGAGCAACAAAACAAAGCTCTCTCTACTCTACTAAGGCATCTACTTCATAGGCAACTTACCCTTCCAAATACACCCGTCCCCTAAAAGCAACAAGATGGGCTAAATAAGCAGGTGCCGGATATGAAACGGCCCGGTTGCATCGTGGAAACATATGACACAAATTATAGCTTAGCTTTTGCAGCAGATCAATATCAAAATTGGAATCGTCCTCGATAACATTGTAACGCGTCGGCTTAGCTGTGCCTTGTACAGCTTTATGGCTTACCAAGAAAAATTGTTTCTCGTTCGGATGGACAATATATTGATCGACGACTGTACCCGGCTCGACGTTGTTGAAATCGCGAAAACCTTGACTTTGACGAAGTGGAAAGAAGCGAGTATGATGGCGTTTAACTACGATAAGACAAGTGATCTTTGGATTGCAGCCCTGAAAATAATCATAAAAACCCTTTTTAATGTTATTATTGTGCTATAGAAATAAGCAAACAGGAAATTATTGCAGTCGTACCACTTGGGCGCAAGCTCGACGTATGCCGCCCAGCTCATCTTTCCGTATTTTCGGAAATTGACCATCGGAAACTCCATCTCGATAGTAAATTATATATTCCGGATAACGGTTTTGATAGCTTTTGTAAATGCTCAAATGATATTCAGTGATGGATTTCATGTCTTCGATTTCCTCGAGTGTCGATTTTTGCAAGCGATACTGCATGTTGTAACATGCCCCGTAAATGTCATGAGACGCTGCCACACCCACAACACTTGGTATATGGCGCTGATCAGGCGAGGGATGAGTTACATCGGCGCCCATAAACATCACGTTACGGATGGGTTGAAGAAGCTTTTTTAATCCGGCCTCCTTTTCTTCCGTTATCTTGTGATTCGTGCCGTTCAATTTCGCGTTCACTTTCAGCATTAAATTGTGAATCACCGATGCGTCTTTAGAGGCACGTAATACAGTCTTCTCTTTAATACATTGAGTCAAAATTCCCACTTTAAGTTCGGCACTTTGTTTTACCGAAGAATACGATGTACCGTAATTCGGCAATACAACAATTACCTATTACGGAACGGGGGAAAAGTTGCGACGAAAGTCAATTGAAATAATAATAAGTAAAAGCATTATAGTCGGGCAATAGTGCCGACCACTGAGTAGCCCACATCACATTATCTAAGACAATTCGTATTTTTGTATGTAATTGGTATTATGCGTCCATTTTTATCAGCACGTATTAAGACTTTTCTGCTTGACAAAGGGGATCAATAAATCCGTAAATATCCTTATTAGGGTAAAAACTAAAAAATATGCCCATATGGTCCAAATTTGCTACGCTATTATTATTTAGCCACAAATATCCTAAAGTTTTGCGACTTGCAGCTTGAGCACAAACTTACACGGACTGATTTCAGACGAACAGAGAGGCTTAGCTCAATTGAGGTTATGTTTCTAAATCGATCGGAATAATAAAGCCCTTCTACGTGTTACATACCCCTGTACCACAAGTGGTGTATGGGTATAAATATGAATGATTACAGACTGCCTTACCAGAGCATAACGTTCCTTCGCCAAATCTTGTAAAATCCAATCAATGTTTTGAAAACCTCGGATTTCTCCTTCCTGTGCCAACTTTACATCAAGTTGTTGAGCCGTCTTTTGCACCTTCGGATCGGAAAATTATATCACATAAAGAAAGCTTACAACATAATATACGAATAATAAATTCGTTCACGCTTACGGCCTTTTTAAAATCTTCTAACGAATGCGCGTTAATCGGATGACCTTTATTTTCATAAATGATTGCCCATTTGTGACCGTAATTGACTTTGGAAGTCTCCAAAAATTTGACATCAGCCAGTTGCCAGGCACCGTCGCGTGGCCGTGCAGTTTTACCGCCAAAATACTCCAATTCGGGCGGTGGCAACAAGCGAAAATGGACTTTTATAAAATTACTACCGAATTGGATGCCGAACGATCGTATAGTCAAGTTTTCGTTGTGACGAAAATGAGCCAACAAATTCATAATTTTACTTTTCCGCTCGTTCGTAGATGTGGCGGAATATTTAATCATTTTGGAAACTTGCATATTCCCATCCTTGCGCTTTTTGTTTTTTTTTCAAATAAATGATGAAAAGGTTTTTTTTTTTTTTTTTTTTAAAGGAAGAAATGTTTAAAAAACTCACGTTTAAAACTTGATCGCCAGCAATCGAACAGAATTCCATTGGTAGGGATATTTTGCGTATTGCCGAACCGGCTGTGATGCAATTCAAATAAGGATACTGCAGGATGCAACCCTTCGATGCAAAGTAATCCATTACAGTTGTCTTTTTGCCGTCGTCCAACGTAAACGTTATTTGTCCAGGCGCATCTCCAATATCGAATACTTTATATTTCTTAGGCAGAGCTCCAAACTTGGCCGGCGGAGTGTATATAATATCTATGCCTTTTAAAAATAGTGTAATAGTTTTCTTTACGCGATTATCTTCAATCGGACGTTTGGGATCTACGCCGCACTCTCTCATATATTGAATGATGGACTGACTTTTCGGAAATGATTTATGCGAAATATCGACATTGAGTAAGGGTACCTCGCCTAGAATAGCGGCCTGATAGATTCCCGTATACATTTCATAGCCATCTCCTAAATCATAAAATTCTGCAGGCTTTCGATAAAATGATCGTCCAACACGAATTCCAAGCGCGTGATTATTGGACGCTAAAATCACTTCTAAAGCCTGTAATGCCCGCATGGGCTTATCGAATACCCGATCGTTATGATAACTGAAAATTAATTTCGAAGTAATCGAGTATTTTAGTTTAATCAATTTTTCTCGATTCCAGCGAGAGCACACTTACGATCGCAGAGATGCCAATTCGACTTCAGGTATATCAGTTTCCTTTATTTGGATTTTAAATGATTTTTGTCGATCTCCACTGTCCGTCACCTAAAATACAAGTAAGAGTAAGAGTAAATGTTATGCATTTTTTACACAAAATTTGTCATCTTTACCTCGACTTCATACTCGTAGGATTTATCGGGAAGACGTTTTACCGAATAGCAACTCTTGGAGCCATCAAAAGCCATTACGTATTCACTAAAATACTGTCTTTGACATTGATCGAAAGCTGGACGAAGAAACTTTTTGGGACGATCAGGTGTAATGGTCACGTCATAATGATAAGCAGTATCGGACATGTTATCAATATTCATCCTCAAATAGTTGACTTCACACGTTCCCTGTCTACCCAGCGTTCCACGTTGAACTCCAGCACAAGATACGACATTATAGGGCGGTGCAGATTCTACTGAGCAGTTAAATCAAAATGAAATTAAGAGACGAGCTCAAGCGAAGGAAAACGAACCTTCACCGGCGGCGAATCCTGATCCTTGGTACTGTTGTTGCTGTGGTTGTTGTTGTTGTTGTTGTTGTCTTTGTTGCTGTCGTTGTTGTTGTTGTTGTTGTTGATGAGGTTGACTTTGCTGCTGCCCCGGTTGACATCTTCGGGCTCCCTCTTGCCTATACGGCTGCTGAGCAGATTCTACTGAGCATTTAAATAAAAATGAAAATAAGAGACGAGCTCAAGCGAATGAAAACGAAACCTCACCGGAGGCAAATCTTGATCCTTGGTGCTGTTGTTGTCGTTGTTGTTGTTGTTGATATTGTTGAGGTGGACTTTCTTGCTGTCCCGGTTGACATCTTCGGGGCCCCTCTTGCCTATATGGCTGCTGCTGGGCGCCAGGCCTATCTCGATTTGCGTCTCCAGCTGTCTGATGTCTTTGTCCACCGCCAGCTTCTTTCTTGTATCCCCAACCTCCTTCTTGTTGTGGTTGCGGTCGTTGTTGGCCTTCATAAATTTGCTTCTTTTGGCCGCCCCATGCTCCTTGCTGCGACCTGTCAAATTGTTGATGCTGCGGTTGGCCTACTCCCACGGCTCCTCCTTGTTGTTGGCCACTCCTAGCCGAACCCTGTTGCCTGTGTTGTCCATCTTGTTGTCCTATAGACATTGGCTGCCGTTTCAGTGGCCCTCCCCAGCCACCTTCCTGCCTAGGCTGCTGTTGATACCTATTCCAATTAACGTCCTGTTGTTGTTCAGAGCGGTATTGTTGCCTTTCCTGCAGCGGTTGTCCACTCCGGCCATCATTTCTACCACGAATGTCGCCTCCGCTATGTTGCAATTGCGCTGGCCGTGTTCTTTGCTGCCCATCGTCAAGCAGTTGCTGTTTTCCTTGATCGCTCCTTCCTCCTCGCTGTCCAACTTGACTAACATTTCCAACATTGCCTTACATATAATAGAAACCACAATCAATCACGTATAGGTCAAAGAATTTTCTATCTGCTGTTAAAATTTGGCGGATCTTGTCTCGAAAGTTTCACAAAAACCCTTTATTCTCTCACTCAGTTGCCAAATTCCTCTTTGTGCTAAAGCGAAAAGCTTGTCTTAAAAAGACGAGCGAGCGACTGCTGTTTAATTACATTTGGTTTGGAAAAAAAAAAACTACCACGCGTGCGATTGGCGAATTCTCGCCGAAAAAACTTGTCTTTGAAACAATGACAAAACAAATGTGAGTGAAACGATGTGAACCCTACTGCTATGTACTTTTTTTTGATCATCTTCAATGAAGAAGGTATCTATTGGGTAAAAAACTATGCCCCTCCCCTTTTCCACATGAATGACTCGAATTTTGTTCTCGCCAAAAATGTATTCAATATATTTATTTTTCTTTACCTATTTGTTCCTTTTGACTCTTTTCTAGTGGTTGTTGCTGACATGGATTTCCCGGGGGTTTATTCTGGTTATTATCAGTATCTTCATTTTGTTTATATTCTGTAAAATCCGATTTTATGAAGGGATTATCCGTAGGTATCAATATACTTACTATTTTTTTTCCCCATATTAATATTATTTTTTCGCTTTATTCAAATATTTTTTCTTTTTTGAATGACGAGCTGTCTAAAGCGTCAGACTCGAGTAAATGTACAAATTTTTCAAAAATTCGACAGATAAATTCCGTGTGAAGATAGATTTCACCCGCGTGCTTTGATTTTTCTACTAAAGTATAAAGTGTAAGTGCAAGTACGGACAGAAAATTTACATCAGAAATTTGTAAGCGAAAATGTGACGATGATTTCAAAGCGAAACTCAAAATTTCAAAGCGAAACCTATACACACACTACGACTTCAGCAAACACCAACAAAAAATGATAGTAAAAATTTTTATTGCATTTTAGGTGCAAATCAAATAAAGTCATTGCTCATCGCGCTCTCACTTATGAGATTTTCGTTTAACTGTCATATGGTTGGCAATAAAATCGATATGAAGCAACAACACAGGCCTTGAAAAGTAATTGAGTACAAACCACGGCCGATTACGACATAGCCCACGCATCTTCGCTTAATACGGTTAAGCATATAACGATATTTTAAAGCCGAGATTTTGTATGGAAAGTGGTCGAAAAAGTGCCTTGATCCGAATCACTTTCAAGAGCTTTCATCCTTGGGCGAAACCAAGTTCATCAAAACACTTCGAAAACTATGGTCTGCAAGTTGAATACAAGAAAACAAGGCGGACGAACGGGCGGATCGGTGGAATCGATCGGTAATAAAAGACGGGGGATAAAATTAATATAGCAGTGAATCACAAGTAGTGTAGGGTGTAAAAACAAAGTAAGAAAATCCTTTATCCTTTTATCCTAAAAACGATAAAAGAAAAAGAAAAGAACTAATGTTTTATATCGTCCTGGGCGTGGCTGATATTTTCTATTTTCATAATAAAAGTGGAAACTTATAGCGCGTTTCTGTTGTAGTCATTATCGTGATCCTAAACAAAGGAAAACAACTAAATTTTCATATCCTAAATCAGGTGGGCGTGGCTGATATTTGAAGCATAACTTTGGAAATTTATACCGTGTTTCTATTATAGGCATCGTCATGATCCAAAAAAAAAAAGGAGAAGAACTAAACTTACATATTTTAAAACATTGGGGTGAGGGAGGCGTGGCTGATATTTTAGATTTTTGGAATAAAATTGGAAATTTATAAGCTGTTGCCTTTGTAGCTTGCAACAAGCAGAAAAAACGGAAAGCAAAAGTGTTCACAGTTTTTGCTGTGTAGTCTGGTGGGCGTTGCAGGCGTGAGAGGTTTGGGCTATTTTCAGATTATTTTGCAAATTTGTGGTCGATAATTTCACCTTTGCGAACGAAAGAATGTTTACCATAGTTACTACACAATTGAGCAGACGGACAGATGGACAGAGGAATAGGCGGACACGCTTAGGTGCATTCCGAGTGTAAAACTGATAAAGAATTTGTGTACTTTTACGGGTTTCTGAATCTTGCTTCTACGTGTTATGAAACTATTGAAAAGTATATATATTAATGGATCGATTTGATGGATGGATGGATAATATTTTTGTACAGTTTCTAGAGGATCGCTCATAAAATATTCGTTCAAATTTGTGTAGATGTATTTGCGGTAGTAAGTAAAAGTTTTCATATACTTTGCAAAAGCGAGGCGTTATTGAAGCTCACATCCGGAGACTTCAGTACTATTGTTGTCGCTGCTTGAGCCGGCAAAATTTAAACAACATATAAGTATGTAATAATAAGAAAATATGCGTTAAGCGTGAAATATCAGTCGGACGCATCAATCTAATATTTCATAACGTCTCTGTTTTTGCGAATATGAGAAAAATTTCATTTTAATAAAAAGCTTTAAGGTACCAAACAATGCTTTTGTAAAGCTAATACCGCGTGTGTGTTTGTTGGTTGTAAAGTCAGTATCGTGTGTGTAGCTAAACTAACTTAAAGCTTTATATAAGAACTTGCAAAAGTTCTTGTCTTAATTGAATGCTTTGTAAGCTTAATTTTCTTATAATCACCGCAAGAGGAGCAGGGTCTTTAGCGGATTTGTCAAATGCATTGACTGAAGCAATATATGGAAATCCTCTTATTATGTATATTGCTAATCCTTGTGAACGATTCGGCCATGTCTGCCTGCCCATCTAAAGAACGCGTGTTAAAATCGCTATGTCAATCTAAACATATTGTCTGGAAGAACGTGCTTGTTCTTATTACATCTTTCATATTAAGTTTAAATTTCAGATATATCGGTCCATGCTCTCAGTCACAAAATGACTCATTTTATGGATTTTTAAGTTTGCTCTTATATAAGTATACCTCACAACTTGCTCTGGATATATTGGAGTTTGTGTGAATGTGTGCAAAACCCCGAAAGACTTGAGATAGATTCACATTTTATTATAACGAGAAAATTATTCTGAATCGATCCTTGCTGTCCGTCTTGCTGTCCGTCTGTTCGTGGCTTACACTGGGATATTCTGGCTCGGCTCGGTCCATTTGTCTTTGCCTTATTGTGAACTTTTTGAAATAAATATGAAAATGAATGAACTATGTGGTCTTATAGGGTGTTTTCACTTGTTTTCTTAATTAAGTTTCCATTCATGTACCGATTAAAACGACCTTAGTGTTCGAGGAAATAGCGTAGAAGAGGTGAGATAAACCAAAAATTTTATAGATTATAAGATGGAACATTTCGTTAATAAAAGGTGCAGGAGTCATGCCTTAACGGACCCCTTGAATTAAATAGGAACCACTTGCGATAGAAGATATATTAAGTTTACGCGGATGTTCCTAACATCCGCTATATTTAACATCGTATTGCATTGTAATGTGGCGGGCATTGCGACCTAAAAGCTCTATTGTACTTATCGCTTATGCCTCTCCACTTTACTCTCTACTTAGGATTCCTATGAATCGCATTTCTTGGGTTCGAAACACCGTAGGGTGTTCGGTGCGTCAAAAAGCTGGCATATGATTCTGCGATTCGCAAGGCATATGATGGGACGTTTCTTTCGCCACCTAGCAGTATCTGCATGAACCGATATCAGAGACATCTATACTTTTCAGCTGGTATTTGAGCGAGCTGTGATCTGACGAGCTTCCTAATGACTTAAGGTAGACCTACCTCGATTCTAAGTCATTTTCAAGTTATAAATCGCCATTTTCTGGATATTGTTCTGACGGCTCTGGATAAGTTGTGTTTATTGATGTGTTTTGACCCAAAGATGAACGTCATCAAAATCGGATGGGATCGCTACACTACTTTTGCCTGCTATGGGGCAAAAGGTTTCCATTTTTAATGTTACTATAACACAAACTTAACTGTAGCAATTTTCAGCCACCTAAGTGTATTTGTGGACCTCAGCCCATCTGAAGAGTTTCAGCCAAAGTAAGCTTTTGTACATAGCAACAAAGTTGAATGTTTAACACTCTATGACAGAGACGTAGAAACCTTGTCGAGGCAATTAAAATTTGTTAAATTTAGACCGGGGCAATTTACGCTTTCACTTTGTCCTCTTTTCATATAAGAATTTCCCATGAGCCTTAATAGCCTTCGTCCTTGCGTCAAAGCACGCCCGTGTACCAATGCCAAAATATCTTAAAACTTGCCACCTGCAGGCTGAACATAAAAAAAGCAAGCTGGACAGACGGACAGACAAGCTTAAATCGATCGGGTCCATTTTAAGCCCCGCTGGTTGTTACATACCTTCGCGCTACAAGTGGTGTACGGTACAAAAACGCCTATGAAGAGAAAGACTTTACTACTGATTTTAACGATTGTGTTTTCTTTCAAGTATTTAATTACGAGCGTGTGCCTGTGTGTTTGATACAAAAGAATTTAATAACGTTTGAAGTCGTAATTTGTTATCTAAATATTTATTTTAATAATAATAAACAATTAACAGAAAATACCATTCACTTGCCCATCTGAAGTGTAACTGGAATGAAACTTATACGTGAACGTATGTCTTTAAGAAAATTTATTTATGCTATAAATGTGAATAACATTTTATACATTGTAGAATTAAGAGAAGTAAAAGCACTATAGTGGGCCGTCGCCGACAATTAGATACCATATGTCAACCTACAAGTGAGGTGTTATATGGGAAGTGGTCGAAAGAATGGTCCGATCCGAAGCGTTTTCAATAGCATTTGTCTTTGGGTCAAAACACGCTTATGGAACGAATCTCATCCAAATATCTCGTAAATTGTAGGCTAAACATAAGAAAACAGGCCGGACGGATGGATACACAAATTTAACTCGAGTCACTTTTCGTTTTGATCCGTACTATACACAAAAAAAAAACGTGTCCATCTCAAGCTGTTCTGGGTGTTGCATACAAGCGCACAAACTTAATATACCCTCCTACGAAAGATGGTAAATAAGACGTAACAAGAAAGTAAATGAAATCGTAATTGATCTTTTACAACAACAACAATATTATAAGTAAGGAGACTTTGATTACTTAGGTCATGTCTTGTGATAAACTTAAATACGTTAGAGAGAGAGAGAGAGAGAGAGAGAGGGAGAGAGAGAAAGAGAGATGACGATAACAATCCATGAGCTAGTAATTAAAGTCTTATAAAATGTCTACCCGCTCTTGGATGGATGAGTGTTGGTGGGTTTCTTTCTCGAAAGTAGTCAAACAAATCCATTTTGTTGGCCCGTCACCCTCTCTTGTCGTAGGCGTTTCATTTCCCCGAAGCTTTGACTTTGCACGATGATAATTGGACCAAACGTAGTAAGTAACTTTAGGCATACTTTTAAGCATATGTACGACAGTCATTTAATTTCACCACCTACTGGGCGATCGGGGAAATTTCGCATATGGAGACATATGTGGCTGATCACTGAAATGATTCCCTCAATTAGTGTGTTACAGCGACGGTCAGAAAGAAATGGGCTAAGAGATGCGCTTGACACGAGTTTACCTTATCGATATAACTGTTGTACCTCATTATAGCTATGGCCGCACACCGAATGTAATTAAAGTACAGACCGCCACACTGACTGCCCAGGTATGCTCACTTCTTAATCGCGTTTATCAACTACTTGGCTATGCATTAGTGCAAATCTTCCAACATTTTTTGCCCTTAGCAAATCGAAATACTTAACTCACTTAAACATTGCGATAAGTTCACATGGCCTTTGCTTGGTATAGGTGGACTTAAGGTATGCGTTATTCGCATTGACGCAAATTTCTATAATACATCACTCAATAATTCCTCAGTTCGACACATACATGGTAATATGGTTGACAACCGCGTATGATGTCTGCATACTATCAACACTATGTGTCAAAATGTCACAACATTCTGACAATTAGTTAGGTTATGTTACAGCTTTCGAAGCCGATGGCAACTCGGAATTTCGCGTGTTGTTCAAATGTTGCTTTTTGTTAAGAAAACATTCTCCTTCATAATCCACGTTGGCTGGAAGCATGTTACCGCGTCTTCTGCCGCTTAAAAATATCAATTTGTGAGTGGCTTGCTAATTATACCCGCCATCACTTGCGGTACAGGGTATACTAAGTGAGTGCGGTTGTATGTAACACGCAGAAGGGCTTCAGGTAAATCCATCTTTTATTATACAGATCGATACAGGAACATTTTCTTTCTGCCTGTCTGTCCATCCGTCCGTCCATCCGCCCATCCGATGTCTGCCCATATAAATTTGTGTTCAAGCTATAGATCGCAGCTTTTGAGATGTTTTTATGAAATTTTGTACAACGACATGCTTTGATTCAAGGACGAACGCTAAATGGTTCGAATCGGTTCACTTTTTCGACCATTCCCCATAATTGCTATTTCCAAATTGCTAATTTCTCCATAAAAGTGGCTAAGTAATAGTATGCCCAAAATCAAAATGGGTACGGCTGGGGCAATTTTTTAAACCCTTTCTCCTATAATCGTTCCTACGAGAACGATTTCTCTTTATATAGCGAAAAGGTGTAATTTTTAATATTCCATGGTGTAAATTAGTTCATAATAGTAAACTGACATAGAAATCAATCTTAGCGAATTTGGACCACGTAGATATATATACTTGGAATACCAACGCATATAAAGATTCCTCCGATATGCGGGACTTGCATGAAAAGTATGCCTTTGCATGAAAGTAATGTACAACTTCAGGTGTATAATAAGAAAAACGATTTGTGTAGGGTATCTAATAGTCTCTCTTGCCCGACCAAAATGTTCTGACTTGTTTCATGGTAAGAAAAGTTGACTGCATTCAATAAATTTGTGACTGTAGATGCAGAAGACCCTTTTCACTCACTTTATGGAACCACAAGCTGAATTTATTTTACCTACTTATTCCTTCCGAAGTTTAAAAATCATTTTATGACAACAAAAGTCTGTTTTATTTTACAAATTTTCGAATTAGAAAAATTTGCTTAAACGTTTTGGGTTAAGTAGTAGCGTTTGACTGACTCTTTTTGACTCGATCGTTTTGTGGCAATAAAAGTTGGGTTATCTACACTTCACATGTTTCCATGAACATTACACTTTCCAGTGAATTGACATGAGCGTATACCCTTGTAAGCGCGTCCGATACAGAAACTACTCGTATTTTTTTTTTTTTTTTTTTTTTTTGGTAGTCATCTTTAATTAAGGTTACATTCGAAATGAATGATTTGATATGTGTGGGCTTTTAACTAAATGCGTGTGCAAGTGTTTAATGTACCACTATGATGAACAGGTAGTTAATAGAAAATAATAAAGAAAACTATAGACAAGTAAGTGAAGCATGAATTCATCTCTACACCTATATGTGTGTATATATATATATATATATGTGTGTGTGTATATAAAGATATGATTTTGACATACTTCCCATGATATTTACATTCAGTTAAAGAGATGCCAACATTGAATTAAATGAATGCATTTATTCTGGGTACTCTTTTCAAGGCTAATCTGTTTATGTATTTTTAAAAGCACTGTTCTACTATTTGTCTGTTAGATGAACATGTTTAAGATTTCTTTTAAGAGGCAACACTAAGTCATTGGATAGCAAGAGTTACTTCATCAACAATTAGTGTTGATTCATGTATACATATGTCTGAGGCTATTTAATCTCTATACATGTTCACAGATACGTTGTGCGTTTGCATAGATAAACGTTTCTGAAAAGGATGAAGCATTTTAAGCCAAAAAGCTGTTATAGGTAGCTGGGAACGAATCTGTTAAGAGTTCATAAATCCTAGTTTGCGGATTTCTTTTTCACAATGTTTTTTATCGCCTTAAATATACAAGAATCACATTACAGGCTTCGAAGGTTCAAAGGTTCCACTTGCTGTGTGAAATTCTTTACAATAGTGATTACTTAAAACTTTGATCCCGTCTTTCCCGAAGCTATGCTTTTCGATGTGATTGCCTTTGCAGCGCTGGACCGATTGATTTCAAATTTCTTTGGAGCCTCCTCCCTGTAACATTATCTAATGAAATGTATAGGACTTTTATACTCCATGCCATGTGCAGTTGTATATGACACTCAAAAGGATTTGTCTGTCTCTCCGTCTTGTTTTCTTTTTCATTCAACCTATAGAAAACACAAAGACGTATATAGACAGACATTAGATGGACAGATGGACGGACATAATTCAATCGACTGAAACGATAGTTATAATATTTTAAGCACATCAGGACGCTGCTTACTCCTGTGCAAAGTTAATTTTTGCTGTGCCTATCAAGTGAGGTAGGGCTGAGTAATAACATCCCAGCCTATTAAGTTAATGAGTTTTGAGTTATTCGCTATAGTAAAAGATAAACTTATCTTAAATCTTAAATCTACCTGGGCGTTACATGCATACGCATAAATTTTACATACATTGTAATACTAATGGTACATCATATAATTAAAATTATTATACGAGGTAGTTAAGCACGAAACATTTTAATTGATAATCCAATGATTTGATTTAATTAATTTGAATAAAATACAACTTTAGCTGTTTTGTGCAAACGTGGAAATGAAAATTTAATCCATTGCTCGGAATTCATTTGAAAAATATAACATCGAGCTTCTGAAACTTGGTACTGTTTCATGTGTGGGTTTGGATACGGCCTTTCCAATGGGCATGTCACCGGTTTCACTGACATCATAAGATTGTTGTTTAGTCATTTGGCAAAATCGAAAATTTTTATGATAAGAGGGGAAATGAGTTTATTTCGGAAAGTTAAGTCATTTAATAGCATCGGCTGTGAATTTCTTAATCCATGGATATCTATTTATAAGGCAACATCACAATAAGGTTTGCACGGCAACTGTGCGATATATTTTGTAAACATTTAGGTAATAAAACAAGGAACGAAGCAGGAGAGATTGCCGAGCTCAGAGTAGCCGAAAAGCAGTCATTAAATAAGAAATAAAAAACATAATTATTCCGGTTAATAAAAACTATTACATGTACTTATGAAAGATTTAAGTTCCATAGATTTTACTTCACAATCCTATGACTTTAAGACAAACGAACTTTGCTATGTTTAGCACATCGTTCACTCAATAAATTCGTTGGATGACATACAGCCATAGGATTACTAGTGACGTATTCATATGATTTTTATATAGTGCTAACCACGCAGCGAAATGTGCTTCACTCAATAAGTTCGTGGGATGACACACAGATATGGGATTACTAGTGACGTATTCATATGGTTTTTATATAGTGCCAACCTCACAGCGAAATGTGCTTCACTCAATAAGTTCGTGGGATGACACACAGATATGGGATTACTAATGACCAATAGATATGATTTCTATATATTGTCAACCATCAGGCGAAATGTACTTAACACATCATTCGCTCAATAAGTTCGTGGGATGACACACAGATATAGGATTACTAATGACCAATAGATATGATTTCTATATATTGCCAACCATCAAATGAAATGTGCTTAAGACATCATTCACTCAAGAAGTATGTGGTATGACATGCAGGTATGAAATGACTAATGATCAACTCATATGATTTTTATAGAGTGCGATATGTGTGAAAAAGTTGTTATTCCGAGCACTACTAGTGTTTTAGCATAAAACCAGTGGTGTTGTCGAGCCAGAACGCTCCGGAACGTCGTTCCGGTACTTCCTTTTTGGACAGGAACGCGTTCCGGAACTAAAAATGATTTCTGATAACGAGAAATTTTATAATAAACATTAGAAGACGGGCGAAAATTGGAGGAAATCTCCCCCCGTCGTCAAATTTGGGACATGAGACCGCACAGAGCGGCCGCCTACCCAGGATCGGCCCTGTCTACATAATTGTATATACGCGTTCCGGTAAAAAAAAAAAAATAAAAAAAATAAGTGTTCCGGTAAAAAAAAAAATTAGCAGAACACCACTGCATAAAACCTAGGATTCCAAACGATCTCTCTCGGTTTTGTCGGGGGAATTAAATATGCCCTAAAATAGTTATATAGCTTTTGAATTTCGAAAATTTTAATACCCAATCTTATGATATGTTTCGTATTCTCTATTCGTAATTGAAAGTCACTGTATAATAAGGTAATCATGAGGGGTAAGGTAAGAATAAGGGATATATTCATTTTGTCAAAACGTTTGCAACGCTCAGAAAAAAGCGTCAGAGACTCGACATAGTGTATATGTTCTTGATCAGCAGTAAATTCTAAATCGATTTAAGCATGTACGTCTGTCCGACCGTCCATCTGACCATCCGTCCGTCTGTGTAATGTCTGTTGTAAAAATGAAGCTATCGCCATCAAATTTTGACAGAAACATTGAAAATTCTTGCACGCATCTTGCTATTGAAAATGGGCCAAATTGGTCAAAAGACACGCCCGCAGTACCACGTACATTGAGAACACATCAGTTTTTCGAAAGGAGTGAAAAATTGGTTTTTTTTCTTATTAATCATAAACTATGGCAAACAAATGTAGAAAACTTTTAACGCATATTTTATGGACGATGTTGTAGCATTTGTGCATAAAAATGAAAAGAAATTGACCATGCCCACCCAACATTATTATAGTGTATCAAAATTTAATTGTTTTTCCAATACCTTTATAACGCGTAGGAAAAAGCTTCAAAAACCCTAGAAAGTATATAAATTCTTGGCCAGTTTCAAATTTGGAATGCACCTAAACATGTCCGCCTATTCGTCTTTCCCTCTGACTGTTTGCGCCACTTTGTATTATTTGTGGTAAGCATTGTCCCGTTAACGAAAATGAAGATATCGCCTACAAATTTGCAAAAGAATTCGGAATTGACTTGAACTTTTCAAAGGACACGCCTACAATGCCCACATGCCTATATGATAAAAACTTTTATTTTGATAATAGGAATAATCAGCTACGCCCACTCCATATTATAGAACATGAAAATTTTGTTGTTTTACTGTTTTTGTCTTTTTCGGGATGACGGTGATGGATATAAAAGGGATTCGGTTCCGAATGCATCTGAATGCATCTAAATTTGTCTCGAGATTTACAATTTGAAGATTTCGGACTCATTATGAAAAAACATAAACTTTTATGGTTGTAATCGTGTGGGACTAAAGGGTTTTCCGCAAACATTCTCCTCAATATTAAAAGATTTAATCTCCATCGCTTAACCTTAACCTAAGCAATCGTAAATAAGCGTTAAATTAAATATTTAATCCCATAATAAATAACAAATTTATTTACTTTGTTTTAGCCATCAGTGAACATAACGTGTTAATGAACGCAAAAAGAAAAAGATAACAAGTAAACCGATTACAGTTGGGCAAGGTTGGGCATCAGTTACCGTACCCCACTTCACATAGTGCAGTTATTCACTCGTTTTGCTAATAATATACCAAAAGTTACACATTATTTTTATATGCAAAGGCATACCTTTCATGAAAGCCCGCATATTGGGAGGTTGTCCAGAACATCACATAACTCACTTACCAAAAACTTTATTAATTTTCAGACTCTGCTATAAAAAACTAGAAATTAGATTTTCTCCCCATCTAGGGACTTGTTTTTGTTTGTATATGTTGGGATCTAAAAAATAGATCTGTGTGATCCAAGTTCCCTGCCGTTAATTTTTATGCTAAAGTGGACCGATTTTCATCACAAAATATTAAAAATGAAACCCCTTTTCTGAAGGGCTTACTATCGATGAGAAATCTTATATGGACCCACGTGGTTCAAAGTTGCTCTACTTAATTCTTAGGTCAAATTACTATCATGAACAAATTTTAATCACAAAACCTTAACAATTGAGAATTTCCCGAGAATTCTTGCACGCAACGGTATCCAAAAAATGGACTTACGTGATCCAAATTCGTCTAGGTTGATATCTTTGTCAATTAACTTTTATGGACCCATTTTTGCCTTGATATGTTGAAAATTAGACTTTCTTACTATACAAAGATTCAGTTTTCATAAAAACGGTTACATGAAAATGGGTCCAAAAAATTGTCTCACCAAATTTTTCATATTAAAAAATATTTTGGAATTTTGCAACTTTCATCTACAATGCAACTTTTCAAAATAAGGCTTTGCATGGAGAGTGGTCAAAAAAATGGACCGATCCAAACCATTTTCAATAGCGGTCGTCCTTGGGTCAAAGTACGCTAGTGTAGAAAATTTCATCACAATATTTTTGAAATTGCTACGTGTACGTGAACACAAAAAATATACGGACAGACGGACGGACAAACTTAGGAATGATTTTTTGAATCGACCGATATAATAAAAGATGGATTTATCCTAAGACCTTCTAGATGTTCCACATGTCCGCACACACTTAATAAACCCTGTACAGCGAGTGATATAGGTATAGGGTGCAATTAATACTTAAATACCAAGAAGTGTTTTAATTCATAATCCCGTGACACGAAACTCTCGAATTATTTGTCCTTGGTAAATGGTGGTATGAAATGTCGTATTAATCCTTAAATTTTGAAAGTTTTTATTCATTAATTGTGTGTGCGATGCGAACGCAAACCAATTTTTCAAGTTTCAGGTAATAAAATATCAAAACTTAATAACATAATAATATCGATCGTGATTTTTTTTTCATAGAAATATTTCGTCCTCTCTTTCTGTCTGCCTAAAACCACATTCTTTTTTGCCGTCCTTTCGCCTCTTCATCCGTCTTTTCCTACGTTTGCTTATTCCTTTTTTTTTGTCTTTTTGTTTTTTTTTTTTCTATCTTCATCTTCCCAAGCTGTGTTAGTTTTGCATCGCAAAGTAGCTTAAACAAAACGCGTTGTAGGATTTCTTGTACTTGTTTTGTTTGCCTTTATGTTTTCTTCCAACAGCTAAACGCACTATGTCTCTGATGGATATGGATTCGATGCATGTACGTGTGTAGGCATGGCAGCAATAATAACTTAGGTTAACGAGCATTACATAATCCAAACTTTTATTTAGTCTTTCCAAGTTTTCTGCACGCGTACATGCATATTAAATATATGAACTCATACGCAACTCTCTATACATATGTTATGTACGATTGCGATGCTGTGCGTTGCATCATATCGTTGAATTTCCGGTTGAGCCTGGATTGCGTATTGCATTTTCCATATCAACCAATATAAATGTGCACGCAAATGTGTGCACATGCATGCGCGTGTATGTGTGTCTATGTATGT
The DNA here is from genome assembly GCA_000688715.1 of Glossina pallidipes. Classification (NCBI taxonomy): domain Eukaryota; kingdom Metazoa; phylum Arthropoda; class Insecta; order Diptera; family Glossinidae; genus Glossina; species Glossina pallidipes. The sequence continues at coordinate 440,359 of KK499916.1, read as the reverse complement.
GTATGTGTATGTGTATGTGCGTGCGTACACGTTTATTTGTAAGTATATAAACATAAACGCGTATATGTGTGTGTGTTTGTGTTAGCGTGTCTGCTGATGCTTGTCTGTTGTCTCATCTTATGATGCATTTTAGAAATTCTATGCGTGTCACAGCGTATGATAAATGAATGCGTTGACTTTTTCCACACACGCGTAACATGTCTTTCGGTCTAAATAGTCACGTGCGTATGTATGTATGTATGTATGTATGTAAATATGTCCTTGTTTGTGTGTGTACGTCCGTGTGTACGTCCGTGTGTGCGCACGAGTGTGTGTGTGTGTGTAGGCTAATTTGCCACATGAATGCTACCACCCATCGTACATATTCACACTAACACCATTAAAGGCATTTTTTGGCTAATAAGCCACTTTGCCGTTGCGAGCGCTCAAATGCAAAAGTGGTTAAAGTAGTTTTACATACCAGTTTTAACTAAAATTTCAATATTCTTTTTAATGCTTTACTCTCTCTCTCTCTCTCTCTCTCTCTCTACCACACTCTGTCACCCTATTTCCCTAACTATCCATCTATTTGCCTCTATTTCTCTTTATCGGTTTGCATTTCCTTTGCTTTTCATATACGTTTGTATTGATAGCTGACTTGTAGTGTTTGAAGACTAATTACACTTTAAGTACGTGTTCTTTGTGTACATTGAGGCTTAGTTTAGCTAAACTGTTACTACGTTATCGTTATCTTTTCTGTTTTACACTGTAGCAACTGGTACTCTTTTTCCGTATTCGAGTCGATTGAGTAATCCATTCGTTAAATTTGAAAAGCTTTTTCTTCCTTTCACTCACCACACGCATAGTGTGGTTATGGTCGTCATTGTTTTCTGCGTCAATTAACCGGTGTAATAAGTCTTAGGATAGAAAATACAAAAGTTTTACTTTGAAAGGCTATTCAGAGTATGATGCCGCAGCCCGTTTTAGCTGAAAGCAAAGAAATTAAAGAAATTAATCTAATGAAAATTGATTTTTGCTTCAATCGATTAAATGTTACTTTAATTTTTTCTTCTCTACGCAGAAACTTTAAGGAGAGATTTCTCTCACACTGATTTTAAGTAAAATTTCGCCGATTAAACTGAATTCTCAACTTAAAGAGGTTAGAAAGACGCTAGATCATCTTTCTCAGGTGTAATTACCGTTACGCCTAAGATGGGTTTATGATTCTTAATATCCCAGCAGATTAGAGAGACGCTAGGTTATGCCTCTCGGGTGTAATTACTGTTACGCCTAAGATGGATTTATGGTTCTTAATATCGCAGCAGATTAGAGAAACGCTAGGTTACGCCTCTGGGATCTGGGATATAATTACTGTTAGGCCTAAAATTGGTTTATGGTTCTTAATATCGCAGCAGATTAGAGAGACGCTAGGTTATGCCTCTGGGTTGTAATTACTGTTACGCCTAAGATGGGTTTATGGCTTTTAATTTCGTAGGATATTATATAGACACTAGGTTATGCCTGTGGAGTGTAATTACTGTTACACCTAGTACGGGTTTATGGTTCTTAATATCGCAGCAGATTAGAGAAACACTAGGTTATGCCTCTCGGGTGTAATTACTGTTAGGCCTGAAATTGGTTTATGGTTCTTAATATCGTAGCAGATTAGAGAGACGCTAGGTTATGCCNTAATTACTGTTAGGCCTGAAATTGGTTTATGGTTCTTAATATCGTAGCAGATTAGAGAGACGCTAGGTTATGCCTCTCGGGTGTAATTACTGTTACGCCTAAGATGGATTTATGGTTCTTAATATCGTAGCAGATTCACTAAACGCTAGATCATGTTTCTGGGCAATGAGTTAGTGTTACACCTATGCTTATGGTTCTTGGATCATAATTCGAATATGTTACGCGATCCAAAGATTTTTTATTCGATAGTAATAACAAGTAAAAACACTATGATGAATATGGCCACCGTTAAACACGTTCGTCCCTCGTCGCGCCCCCCGCCATTTACTTAATGCGGTTATTCACGTAACGACTTTTCAAAACAAGGCCTTATATTGGAAGCGGGGAAGGTTTCATCAAAACCATCACGAAGAGGTATCTTTCTTCGACCAAAGCATGTTGGTATACCAAAGTTCATCAAAATATCTCGCAAATTGCGGGCTGCAGTTTGAACATAAGAACAGAAGACGGACAGATGGACAGACAGGAAAGTGCCTCTGAATTGATCGGTATAACGGAAAATGGATCTATTTCAAATACTTCTGGGGCCTGCATGTATCCACACAAACTTAACTTCTACACACAAATCGTGTAGGGTATAAAAATTCATTCTTTATCGATAGCGAGTCCATAATGGAGTTTACTTGACTTGGAGAATCATAAATTGGCTCATGATTTCTATGCACAAGACAAGTGAAGACATTATAGTCGAGCTAGGCCGACTATGAAACACCCTACACCACATTGTCCACAATAATACTTATTTTTGCCATAGAACACAAAAATTATACTCTCCTCCGAACTGTATCTTCAAAGTTGGAGCTCTTTGCAAATAAAGGCTTGCCCTCCCTAAGAGGCTCAAAAGCTGACGCATTTGTTCAAAATGAAGCTCAGTTAATTTTTACATCAAATCACTATATGGATCAACTCTTCATCATAAAATATTAAAGCTTTGGCTTTTCTGTTCTAAAAAATAAAAAATTTCGCCCCTAAGTTGTATGCAATTCTCTTTCTTCCCTTTTTAATCATGCAACTCATTGGTTTTAATTTGGACAAGTTTTCTTTGTTGATTAACTTCTTTTTTTTATTACGTTCTTTTTTCGTTTTAGTCATACCCTCCATGTCCTTTCGTCCTTCTTGAACACCATGGAAAGACAAAGAAAAACGCAAAAGAAGAAGTACAACTTTAACAGAGAAGCAGAGTGGGATCTTAGAAAGGAAGAAAAAGACAGGTGTGTATCTATGGTCACTTTATATATAGGATACCATGTTCCGATAACAGTATTACATAACGAAATACATATGTTTACCAAAAATTCACCATTTACGGTACCACTAACAATAATGTAAGCGTATGTATGTTTGGTTAATTGTTTAGGTGCCTTAGACAATGGTTGTTAAGAAAAACGGAGAGAGTAAGGGAGAGAGGAGAAAAGAGAATAAGTTATAAACAAAAACTTCTATATAGAAATTGTTCTCAAAGTTGTGAAAATAATTTAATTAAGGTAAACTTTTCACTTTGCCTCTAATGAAATTAATTCTTGAAGTTGTTAAACTAACCGTAAACCATACACACATACATACATTTACATACGCAACATATGCAATATTGATGCAGTTGCTCATACTGTTGCACTTTTGCACACATTTCTCTCGTCTCGACACATACCTTATAATTAGTAGCAAGATACTGGATAGGAATTTTGAAACAATCAAGTAATAAATAAACTAAAATGTGAGAAAAGCTAAGGAGGACAACTTTCGTATATTATATGTATTATGTACGTATGTGTAGAAGTATAAGTGCCTTTAGGCATTGCATCGTGCGATACGTTTGTGTACGAGACGTAAGACTTATTCTATGACTTAATTTATTTCAAAGCTTGAAACTCTTTGTAGTGCAAAGCATAAAAGTTATGTTACTAATCACTTGGTAAAGATAGCGTATCACTGATGAGACAATGACGCAGAGAGTTTAGCGTGTGAAGATCAAAATTATTCCTCATTTTGTCATTTTTGTATGCATTTTATTACTTAAGTTAAGATTTAAATAATAGTTGAATATCATCATGGAGAGCGGGTAAGTTCGTCATCTTCCAAAACAGGGAAGATTTCACTGCGAACATACCTGGGATAACTGAGTGTTAATATGAAGCCCAAAATATGTTTTCATCTTCTCTTTGCTAACTGGTAAAAGCAGGCATTGGGAATTTTGTTCGCTTCTAGGGTAATACCGCCAGCCCGGATGGACATAGAAAGCTTGGAGAAGCTATGCCTGCCAGGAAAGTGGATATAGTAATCCCATACCCACTAATTCTATCTAGGGATGTTAGTCATGGGTGTGTATAGAGGTCAATACAATGATGACAAAACGCAGGAGTGGAATTTAGTTATAATCAATAATAATTTTTCCTTTGGACTTGAAGGGAAAATTTAACTGACATTTGAACTCTGAATATTTCTGTTTCCAGTAGGCTGCCCGTTCGAAATTCATACACTTTGTAACACCGGTTTTATATTAAAATAATATAATAAAAATACAACCCTGCTGTAGGCCGGGTTGCAATAATTGCTACAAATACAACCTTGCGTTAGGTCGGATTTTTACTCTCACGCATGGAGAGTTTGTGAAAAGAAAAAAACGGGAATGTCCTCTATTCGTGCAAAACGGTGGCGGTCCCAAAGAAGGGCGGAAAGCGAAAGAGAGATGAGGAAATGGTGGCCGCAATGTAGTGGGTGTCCGCCACATTGATAAGGTTTATGCCTTCACCAAGTGAGTGTTCACTTTAGCTACGACCAAAGTAAAATTTACCGCACTTGAGATTTGAACTCGTCAGCATCGCGCGTTCCTTACCTAAGTCGGCGATTTTCTTCGCCGTTATACCCCATACCACTTATGTCACAAGCTACATTATGTTGGGGCGAACGTACGTAACGCCTCGAAGGGTTTAAGAGGGATCCAGCTTTTATTTTAGTAAGCTTGTGTGTACGTCTGTCGGTCTGATTACTGTTGATGCATGTTTTTTGTGTTCAACGTATAGGCAAATGTTTAGATATTTCAATGAACCTTGCTACACCGATACGCTTTCACTCAAGTAGGATCGCTATTCAAAATGGTTCCGATCGTTCCACTTTTTTGACTATTCCCAAAAAATTTCAATTTACAAAAGTTTTCGACAAAACTCGCCCAATAGTCCTAGTTTGACATTGTAAATTGGTATGAGAAATTTTGGGTCGGTCGGGGCAATTTTTTGAAACCCCTCTTATATGACATTTTCTACGAAAACTGAATTATTATTCGGTAAAAAGGCATTATTAATGTTCCATGGGGAAAATTAGTTCATAATAGTGAGTTGACAAAGAACTCAATCCTATCAAATTTGGATTACGTTGGTCTATTTTTCGTATTCCGCCGCTTATAAGGATTCTCAGCAAATGTTAATCCATATAAGCGAAAAAACCCTAATTGTTAATGTTTTGTAACTAAAATTAGTTCAAGATTGCAACTCGGCTTAAAAATTAAGTGGACCAAATTTGAATAACATAAGTTGATTTCTTGGACCCCAACTTCTACAAGATTTTTCAGAAAAATATGATGAAAATTGATATAATTGGTAGCAATATAATAAAAAAATTAATGATGTGGAATTTGGACCACATAGATCTTTTTTTCGACCCCAATATATATGGGGGTTATCATGAAACGCCAGCCCTTATAGGGAGAGAAAGTGTAATTTCCCGTTTTTTTATGACGATATCTTAAAAATAATAGAATTTTTGGAAAATAATTTAAATTTTCTAAATTTCGATGACGCCTAGCTATGTTTTGAGCATCCCCCAATATGCGGACTTTGCATAGAAATATTGTGCACTATTTAGTGTATGATTACCAAAAGGAGTAAATAACTGTATAAGTTCGACCTTAGCAGCCTATAATGTTCCTATTTATTTTGAACTACTTAAGGTCTCCTTTTAAATAAAAAAAAAAAAAAAAAAAACTAGAAAAAATTGATTTTCAGAACAATTTATAGTGGGTTTACCCCTTAAGCGTTACGCTCTAGCGAATGTAAAACATAACATTGTCTTGAAATGATAATTAACTTTTGAAAATGACAGTTGCCTCCTGCAAACCTCCTGCAATCTAACCTAATTTATTGACTACAAAACTATTTGTTCATTTGTGCCTAAATCTCCTGCAATTAATGAATAAATTAATTGTGGATTAAAACTTTGATAATCTGATTACACATGTTCTCATCCTCGAACAGGTTAGAAATCAATTCACATATACGCATTTACATGTAACCTAAATGAATACTGAATACTGCTGAATACGGAATTGAAAACATTTGAAACAATTTAATAGAGATATTGAGCAGATCCGAGATTTAATTACAAATCTATATGAGTGTGTGTGCAAAAGTCGTGCAGTTTGCAAGCACAAAGGGTACATATATAAATGCCCTCTAAACTATGACTGATTGCAAATAATCGTACACACACACACACACACACACATGCACACACGCGCACGCATGTACACATACACGAATATGGACAATCGCATGTTTACGTTTATATAAATATTTATATTGCGATCCTGTTGGTAGCTGCAAGTAATCACAACATTATTACTGATAATTAAAAGCCGAAAATAACAGTTGAACTATAGGACGGTAGGACGGAAGAGTGGCGGAAAGTTAGATGATCAGAGAGTGTGATAGAGGGGTAGAAGGTGGGAAAAAGCGGGAAGGTGGTCGATGAGTGAGCGGGTAGCAGGGGAGAGAAAGGAGAGAAATGTCCAACAGGGAGAAAAGAGATATGCTGACCGTGGCTGGGCGAGAGGAAGGGAAGATAACATTTCATAAAAAAAAGAAGGAAATAATTGCAACAAAACCAACCTGGTCGGCCTAAACAATAATAAAATTCAAAACGTTCACACGCAAACACACCCGCGGGTAGTTTTGTACACCATATAACCACACAAATATCTACACAATGCATAGGATATTTTTATACCGTGCAAGGGTATATTAAGTTTGCTTAACACCCAGAAGAACTTTTGGTAGATACGTTATTATAGCCATCGATTCAGAATCACTTTTCGCATCTAAGTTTGTCTGTCCGTCTGTCTGTCACTCTGTCTGTCCATCGGTCCGTCTTCTTTTCTTAAGTTCAAGGTTGCAAAAGTAGAGATATTTTGATTAAATTTTGTACACCGACGTGTGTTGGCACAGTGAAAACTCAACCTATTGAAAACGGTTCAGATCGGACTACTTTTTCGACCACTTCCCATATAATGCTTTCTTTTAAAAGGTTGTCATATGAATAATTGTAAAGTGGTACATAGGTGGTAGGTAGGTAATAACGTATTTACTCGCTATGGTTTTTTTGTACTGAGCCATCATAACATACTTATGATATATTGACTGAACATTTGCGGATTTCAATTATTTATTTATATATTTGTACATGAAAATCAGTTACAGTTTAATTAATTGATAGAAGATCATTAAAAATAAATTTTATGCCAAACATATCGTGCGTTATGTACACTTTGCGAAACAACTAATTTACAGAAATTATATATACATCTGTTATATGTCAGAGATGTTTTCAATAATAGTTATACTCTACACTGTACTTTTAGTACACCACGTTATATGAAGTGTGTGCGGACGTACGCAACACCCGGAAGAACTTCAGGTAGACTCATCTTTTACTAAGCCTAACGATTCAAAATCCCTTTTTGCATAGATCTAACCTAGTCTGTCCATCTGCCTGTCATGTTTTTTTTTTTTGTCTACATCCCAATTTTTGAGATAGTTTTATAAAATTCTGTGGGTGGACGTGTTTTGCCTCAAGAATGAATGCTTCGGAATGCATGGTTTGGGTCGGACCAGTTTTTCAACAATTTCCCTTACAATGTCTTACGTTAACAAATTTTTATACGAATAACTGTAGCGTGGTGTATGGTACTTAACGCTGGGCCGTGGCCCACTATAACTTTTTTTGCACGTTTTATATAATTTAACAGCGCTTTCGACGCAGTTATCCAGAACAGATTTGTACATGCTTCACTTTATGTCAAGACCATTTGTAGAAGCATTTGTGTCTTGCGATTTCTCTGGATTTGATTGTAGATTTTCAGATCTTTAGTTTTTTAAAATGGGGTTTGAAAAATGCGAAAACGGCGGCTTGTCACCGTGCAGACTGATAGACTCATAAGAAACTCGAATTCAATCGTACTAGAGTGGTAAGGAAATAAATTTGATCCTATAGATATAGATAGTATGCTTTTTTCGATTTATGGAACCAGTTATCAAGTTTATCAGATTTTATAGTTAGATTCGTTAGACAAGTCCTTGCACATTGCACTTGCAATAGTTTTTGTTGGCATCGGAAATAAAGGCAGAGGCAATACTTACATCAGGCATGACGATGACATGGTCATCGCGAACGTTATGTTCTTACCATGGCAATCACAGTAAATGACAGTAAGATCGATCAGGGGTCATTGCGTTTGGAACTCTGATTTTTTTACAGTTGATGAAAGACCATGCCCATTTGTACACTGTCAGTATACAGGGATTCTCTTCCCTTCCCCAACCCCAATGTCTTCCCAAGGTATTAAATTTTTATTAAAAGCTTGATGTTCAGTAGCGTCTTCTTAGAGACTCGTAAATAGAAAATCGATTGAATACGAAGTACTTTTATACACTGTCAGCATAATCGACCTGTAGAGAGATATTCTTTCCGCTTCCAACGCAATTTTTATCCCAAGTTATTTAATACTGATTAACTGCTTGATGTGGAGTACGCCTTCTTAGAGACTCGTAAATAGAAAATCGATCGAGTACGAAGTCCTTTACTGATCCATTAACTAGCTGTGCATATTGATCTGCCAGTACAATCCTTCTGCTGTTGTAAGTTTCATAGGGAAGAGGAGTGCTCTCTTTAATTAGCTCCTACTAAACCCTCTTATCATAAGTATTTTGCTATCACCTCTCAGTAATCGTTTCAAGAATACCTTAAGTTCTTTCCTGGACACTGACCCTAAAACTTTTTTCTAGTAGATTCGATTTTTGAACTGACGGAACTTAATTTTCTTAAATGAAGATATTTCCCCTAACAGCGTTGTACATCATCTTCTTCGAGAGAAGGATTTTTAACTCTCCAATTTTCAAACCAATACTCGCAGAATCTTACGGCCAGTGTTTCTCTTGATGAAAACTTTTACTCCTGGCTGAGAAAAATTTCTTAACAAACCTAACGTACGCAACTGTTATGCGAAATAATGTCACAAAATGATCGGTTTGCTCGTAGTTTACTTTCCAATGTCTTACCAGTAATAGTCATATTCTGATGTCGTGAGCGATGTGCTCTCTTCGATTGTTAAGTCACGAAAACCATAGCCAACAAAATGTCTTGTGACTTGTCAGATATCTGTGATTTTACTCAGAGTGCGGTTGCAGCAGCAGTGCTATGACTTGGCTCTGTGACAGTTCATTAGTCATATGAGAAGACGATTGCTTTTCGTTCCATCAAATCTGGCATTCAGGAGTAGTAGTCGCAACTTAATCCGCCAATAAGAACTTTGCTATAATGCAAGCTGGTTAAGTCACGAACACCATAACCAACAAAATGTCTTGTGACTTGTCAGATATCTGTGATTTTACTCAGAGTGCGGTTGCAGCAGCAGTCCTATGACTTGGCTCTGTGACAGTTCATTAGTCATATGAGAAGACGATTGCTTTTCGTTCCATCAAATCTGGCATTCAGGAGTAGTAGTCGCAACTTAATCCGTCGATAAGAACTTTGCTATAATGCAAGTTTGTTAAGTCACGAACACCATAACCAACAAAATGTCTTGTGACTTGTCAGATATCTGTGATTTTACTTAGAAGACGGTCTGTAACTCTATGTTATATCCGACTTTTGAGCAAAATCTCCGCCATCGAGTGCCATTACCTTAGCAAACGTTTCAATTCGTTATCTCTGCATAAGTCCTAATGCTCTTTAGACATTTCTGACATATGCAGAGACATTTATTATGTGCAATGTTTGCGGGTACATTTTATGCCTGTTAATGTAGTTAAAGTTAAGGCTTACACCCCACAACCATATTGTCATTCACATATGGTATTATAACGGAAGGCGTCAACCGGTTGCAATGTCAGTGACTTTTGTGTTATGTTACGGGTCCGTTTTAGTTACTGTTGTCATTGTTATAGTAACAATTTTACATTTATTTACAACAACAATCTAACAATTGTCTGCTCTTCAGCACATATGGTTAACTGCTTCCCGGGCAGGGCAATCGTTTTTATAACTTTTATATTTTGCCCATGGTATGCGTTCATCTTCTTCTTCTTCTTCTTCTTCTTCGTGACTAAATGCAATAGATAGATGTTCAGCCAAAACTTTAAACTGTTAACTGTTGCTGTTGCTATTATCGGTGGCGTTATGTTTGTCTGATGATTCAGAGTATTGCGTCTGCACATTTCTGTTTGTTTGTATGTCTTTATGTAATATTAGTCTGACTGTTTGCTGTCGTAATGGCGTTTAATACATTTAATTATCTCCTGCCGTTTTCTTGTCGTTGTTTGATGCTTTAATAAAAGTCTCTTATAAGAAGAATCTAAAAATAATTTCTTTTTTATAACCGCCGCAGGAGGTGCATTAGGTTTGCTTAAAAATGTGCATGAAACATGCTACGCGCTATATATATATATATATATATATATATATACATATTATATATATACATATTCTTTATCGCAGAAAACAACGAAATCGATGTCTATCGTTTCTCTTTGAAAGCCTTCGAGTTCGTCGCAGGCATCATCGATTAATGGAGCCTGCGACTGTATGCGCACTTGTCTCGTCTCGTTGAAATAATTGCAAATAGTCCTCGTTGGTACGAATAACGAAATTGATGGATATGTGTTCAGACATATCTGAATATGCTCGTCCGTGTATGTCCATCCCTCCTATCACTTCCTAAGCCATATACTAAGTAGCCTTCGTCGATGGTAACAGCAAAACCGTTCGAATTATCTAGATCTATCCATTCGGCCGTCCCTACGTCCTTTTTTGCTTTCATGTATTATAAACTACTTTTTATTGGTGGGAAAAGCGAAATCCATGCGACCATACGCGCTCCTCTCTTCTTTAAAATAACTGCAATTACTCGTCGCCGGTAAGAAATGTTAAATTGATTGATATATGTCTGAGGATATGTCCGTCTCTCTAGTCATCCGCTTATGTACACCCCTGCGTCCCCTGAAATGTTTCCTATCACTTCATAAGTCATAAGTTATGTAGTCTTCATTGATGATAACAAGAATTCGTTCGATCTACCCCTTCGACCGTCCCTATGTCTATTCATGTGTCTGTTACCGCTCAGGAATCATACGCTATGTTTTATTGGTGAGAACACTTCGATTGCCTGATTTTTAGATTGATTATATGTCAACCCATGCATGTCTCCATTGATATAACACTTATTGCTTCATAAGTCATGTCGGTGATAAAAGTCAAATTGGTACAACTCTGTCTGACTGTCTGACTGAAGAGTTAGTGTTTCATAAAATCGTAGACCATTTATTTTTCATCAGTGAGAACAGTTAAATCTGTTAAACTATTTGTCCCCATATATCTACACGTTCGTCCGTTCATGCACGTCCATCTGTCTATTCATTGAAATAACTTGTACCGCCTTTTAACTTATAGTAAAAGTATACATCATCGGTAATAAAAGTGAAATGTGCGAAACCACTTCTCACTGTATATCTCTCCATCTGTCCGAACGGTTGTGCACTGAAATAACTTCTATGAAAACATAACATTGATCATTCACTATGTCTTCTTCATCGGTAAAAAGGGCGAAATCATTTAAACTATGACTAAACATATCTTCATTTCTGACCCACTTACGTTTACAAAACTTTCTTTAAATTATCAACCTTGACATCAAATCGTTTATTGTGAGTCTCGTTAGTTTGGATTCCAAGCTTAGTTGAAAAGTTGTGTTGCTTAACACTTTACCGACCAATAGGGTATTGATAGTCTTTTTGTCGTTGACGCTTACATACCGATAGTCTATTAATTGGAATTTTATCTGAGCATAAGCAAAACATAGATATTCCATATGACAGCCTAAGCCAAGAGAGGTTTGGCCCAAAGACGAATCTTTAACCGAGGGGACGGTCCTTAAAGTGTTAAGGTAAATTTTCCCTTGCATCTTTGAAGGATGTGTGTTATATCACTTTTCACATATATTCATATGTGTGAGCGCATGTTATTATCCGGTTAAAATAAATGCTTAGCTATAGCCAAACATTATTACTTACTAAAATTGCAAGCAAAATATTATCCTATATGAGTGGCGGGGGAATTGTTCTTACGCTTAAATCAGCTCCACGTCATTTTTGAAAAATATATATATATATATATATATATAGATATGAAAAAGAGCGACAACCAAAAACCAGTGGTGATTATTTAAGAGATTCTGTTTAACTTACATTTAACGTCGCTTTCTGGTTTGCTTCTTTTTTTTTTTTTTCTCCTTCTTTTTAACTTTATTTCCTGTTTTTAAGTTTTGCTTAAATCGAATTTAGTTAGTTTTATAAAAAGGAGATTTGTCCGATTTCATTATATAATGTTTGTTGCCACTAGAAAAAGTAGCTGAACGATGGAAAGTGATTTAATAAAAAAACGCAAAAGAAAAAAAAAAAAGTTAGAAAATTAAATTTTTTTAAATGGAATTTAGAAAACAAACTTGCAAGTCTCCGCATTGGAAGATTTTCTTTTATACCTATGGGGCTACTTAGTTTAGAGATTTATTTTGCCTGAGAAATGGACGTACATTTAGATAAGACATCCATAAATTTTTGTTAGTGTGTGTTAAATCTTCTTCTAAACTAAATGATTTCATTTCCAATGATAAGAATTTTCATTAATTAAACGGCCTTCATATAGTGCAAGTAAATAAAGTTTTCTCCTTAACATTTCTGGTTATAATTCACTGTTCAACTCTATTACGTAAGAAGTTGTTAAAAAATTAATGTGGAAAAAATCGCAATTGAAATCACTTTTCTATCCTCTCAACACTTTGTTGCAATGTTCAGCGATGTGATACATACATACATATATATATATATATATATATATATATATATATATATATATTGTGAAGTTGGATATTTTTCCCATTTTTAATCGAGGGAGCAACTCCTAACTGGATAATCATGCTGTGGTAGCCTCGGCGGCCATTCCAGGCGTCCTTACCTTGATGGTTTCTATTCCTCACTGTAATAAGAAGAAACTCTAATAACTGTTGACATTATAATCCAAGTCCTTTATTAAAATACCATATGCCACGACGAACCTCGCGGCTAAAGATCAAACCTAAAACTACTTATGTTGTCCTATCGTCACTTGTCCATGGGCGGCAGGGATGATGCCCCATCCCAAATACCTCGGATTCGGCGCCTACATCGTGCGGCCCTCGTGGATGATTACGGATTTTACTTTCTGTTTTCGCCTTACCTCAACGGCGGTTCGGTCAAGAAGATGGAAGTCGGAAGTCCTCTTCTTCTTGTCTATACTTTTGTTCGAACACGAATTGGTGTGAATACTTGAATACTTGAGCACATTCGAAGTATGTCAACTAAGTTATTTCCCCATTCCATTCCGTTCTCACATATACAGTATGTACTTACCATAGCATTCCTATAATACTCACAAGAAGATAACAAACTGCTTACTACAAAAGAAAAAGAGTGGAAAATAAAATATATTTATCGGATTTTAAATACATAAGAATAACTTATAACTATGTGTAGGGTCAATTTGCTTACTTGTTCTAATATTTAGGTTGGCATTATTCTTACTCTCACTGTCATGTATCACATATACATATAATTTAATGGGCTAATTCCCTCGGATATCACCAGTCCGTCTAGCTGTCCTTTTGTAGCTGCCCATTGTTCCTTGTACTCAGAGGCACTTCTGTTCTCAATCATTGCCTTGTCTGCGTCCAATTGTGGTTATAAATTACTGGATTGCCGTTACTGTTCAGCGGTATCTAAGTCTACGTTTACTTATGCATATACCTTAATGGATTACATCTCTACCGGTGTTCTACCCATACTTACATATTCATGATGCTTATCGTTACTCAACCAGTACATTTCTCTGGCTTCACTTATTCTTAGACTTGTTTACATCTCAGCAGGAGCTCTTGTGCCTATACCTCAAAATTTGTCCTTGATTACGTCTCAGCAGTTAGTCTCCTTGCACCTAAATATTTGCGCTATGTACCAAACTATCACTGTTCAGCGGTATTCATGTCTGCGATTGGTTGTTCTTATAGTTTACTCGGTTAAATATCGGAAGCTCTTCAGCCTACACTTAGATACATGCACTGCTGTAAGAAATGTCATTGTTTAACCACCGTTTAAACGTACATTTTATTAAAGACTATTAGATTTTATGCGAATCAGCCAACATAAGCTTTCGCTTGAAGGTGAATCCTCGGTCCAAAGAACGAAAAGGCTTCTTCTTCCTCTCTTTTCTCGCTACTATGTCTTCATAGCTATGGGGCATAAAAGTGCACTGGATTTTATGCGAATCCGCTTTAACTTAAAGTTGGATCTTCGGTCCAAAGAGCGAAAAGGCTTTTTCCTCTTCGTCTTTTTCTTAGCTACTATATCTTCACAGCTATGGAGGCTAAAAGTGTACCAGACTTTATGCTAATCAGCTTTAACTTAATGGTGGATCTTCGTTCAAACGAACGAAAAGACTTCTTCTTCTTCTTCTACCTTCATAGCTAAGGAAGTTATACAGTACAGATAGGTATCTATTGCAGTAATATAAAGCAAGCGTTTAAGAAAGTGATAAGTCATAAAACCATCTTAGGCCCTCTCTTAGAGCACTGCCCTTATCTTAGAAGGCTGTCTGCAATGTTAAGAGAGACTTTATTTCAAAGTTTGCCTTTAACTTTTATAATTAAAAATCCTGTTGGTGACAAACAATTTGAATATTTTGATACATATTCACGCTTGGTGTCGTATAAGCTGGAAGCATATGTCATGTTGTCGTTTGCGTTAAGCGATTATAGAAATTTTGAGAGGGAGAGGGGGAGAAACAAAAAGTTGGATGGCAGTGATTTAATTTGCTACATATAATATCGTCGCCATCACCGACTGATTTTTGTTTGCTTACGCGAGGCCAGATAAACCAAAAGACATTTTATCCCAATACACGCTGCTGCCACGTACTAAAAATAAATAAATCACAAACATATAAAAGAGCAAGAAAAAATCTATGTAGAATAGATGTACATGTTTATGTGTGCATAGGTATATGGCATATATGGATATTATACATATATACACACGCACTCATATATACATAACATACCTGCCTGTAAACTATATGCGTGTGTTTGTTGCTCCGAATATATATGATGTGCGTGATGTGTGTGATGAGATTTTCTGTATGGCAAGCGAAGTGTATGCTGAAAAGTTGAAACACACATAAAATACTCTCTCGTAGCATATATATTTTTAGTGCTCCCCTAGAACCAGTAGAGATGCTATGAATCATTTGTGAACATAAGAAAAAAAAAAAAAAAAAAAAGTTTTTCCTCTCCTTTTTTTTGAAATCCAGTATTAAATAACTTAAAAAAAAAAAAACAAATCGAAAAAATCTTTAAAATATTTTATATGAAAAGCGAGAGTTGCCCCAAAAATTAAGGACAAAAAGAAATTTAAATGAATAATAAAGATATTTACGATAAAAGCATGTAAGGTCAACACTATCTCAAGTGAATATAAAAAAGTTATGAAGTATTTTATGCACGGTTAAGTCATCATTTTCAACCTGAACTTTTTGTACGGCCGGGCAAGTGTCAATGCTTGTAACCTATAGCGCTTTAGACATTGCAAGCGTATAGAGGACCCGATTGCATCCATTTCCAAAAAGGACTTGAAGAAGCCAGTACGGGCCGACGAATATGCCAATCAATTGATTCGGGAAATCATCCCGAGGAAGAATCATTTTTACTGGACGTATGGATTGACCAACGGGATCAATCTCTATTCAAGGACTCTGTGTTTGACTTCCTTAAGATTTCCAACTATGTTCGAAGAATAGATGGATGGATTGGCGAAAAGACAGATGGACGGATGATCTGGTTTATGCTGAGCAAGAGCTTTTTAGTATTTATGCATATGATCTTGAATGCAGCAACGAAATCCTAAGAATAAGCGGCTGGAAGGATAGACAAAAAATGGTTCACTTCAATTTTTGCTAAATAAGACCTTACTGTGTAAGCCTCTTCACCCGCAGAATGGGCAAACGAGCCGTCATAATTTATCGAGCAAGCGCCTTTTAGGTTATTTTTTTTGCAGACGTAAGAATTGCACAACAAGATCCAAAAAAACATATAAATGGACGGATGGACCGACACGATTAACTTGACGTCGAATCCCATGCTAATCAAGAGGAAGCATTTTTAAACGCTTTACAGAATAGAGATTTGTACGAGCTGTGGTCCGAATTACTTACATGGTGTACCTTGCCGTCAATCGAAGTTTTTATCATCTTCCGACATACTTAGTTATATTTATATACGATGGATCAGGTTTATATTTGAAACAAGTAGTAATGCTATAGTCGGGCAAGGCGGATCAGTAGATACCGATCAGTATATATCCTTCAATCATTTTCTTAATAATACACCATAAACTATATATAATTTTCATGAAAGCCCTCGTATCGGGGGACGCTTAGACGTCCACGTGGTCTAAATGCAGCAGACTTAGTTTGCTTGTTAAAAATTTTATTATTTTCCCTTTACATCCGTCATAACAAACCAGAAATCTTAGACTTTGTCGGAATAGAAAGATCAGTTTTCATGAGGACCCTAAGAAATGGACTTATTTCATTCAAATTCCCTAGTTTACCAAGGACCAATTTTCATCATAAAATATTAAAAATTGAACGTCTTTGACATTTAAAGGCTTGGTTTTTATTAAAACTTTGGGATCACACCTAGGCCTACGTGGTCCAAATTATGTGGGATTAATTTTTATATCACATTATTATTATGAACGAATTTTTCCTAAGAAATATTGAAAATTGGGTCTCTCAGTGCAGTTTCCGTAGGATCAATTATATGGCGAAGGAATCAAAAACTGCCACAACCGATACAAAGGGGGAATGCCGAAATACTGTTACTTACACTAAATTACACTGATTTCAATAAGTCCTTATATGGAGAGTGGGCGGAAAAGTGACCCAAACCGAATCATTGTCAATAGCCTTTATCAACCTACGTCGTCACGTCAACCTACGTAGAGAGACATCGGACGGACAGAGGGTCGGACAAACTTAGATCGATTCAGAAAATGACGAAAATGAGTTTAACTCAAGTCTTCCCAGATGTTACAAACTACCACACAAACTTAATATATCCTGTATTGGATAGAGGTATAGGATATAATGAATACATAACAATAATAATACCTTCAGAAAATCTCTTTAGCTTAAATGATAAATTGAACATAAAAATATTTTTCTTTTTTCGAGAACGCATGGTCATGTGGGTGCTGAGTTATAGAGTTAATCCGTTTGGTGTTCCAGTAATGAATTCAAAGCAAAATTAAAGGAAAAACTTGTACACCATTTAAAGCAAGTCTCAGTTATTCTACATTATTGGGGTTTTTTTTTTTTTGCTACGAACTTTTGAATGGCTCTCTTAAATAGTTGTTTGTTGTCCGCTATAGGTGGCGTCTTTTAAATCAGAACGAACGGAAAGCCGGCTCGCATCTATTTGTAGCTATAGATCCGTAAACGTCAACTTGGCAAAAAAAATGTGTTCTCTATTTATAGCTTGCAGATGCGTATCAAGCATAAGCCGGTAGGTCGACATTAGCTGAGAAGCTCCGGTTAAGACTTTTCCGATTCTGCTTAATAGGAATCCTCGATGCTTAGGTCAGACGATAAAGAATATATTGAGAGAATGATATCAGCTGAGAGGGACTGATTAATTGAAAATTTCTCGAAGCTCTATTTGCTGTTTTTTAAACCGTTCTTTATCGATGCATTTAACCCAAGACTTTTCTCAGATATTTGAATTTTCGATTCTTCTTCATTACCACATAAAGTCTCACTTCATTTCCGGGCAACAGATACTATGTTAGTGAGTAGATACGATTACTACGACTTACGAATGATTGTTAGAAGAACGCGTTTCATTCTAAAGTCAAGCCATGATTGATAGGCGAAAGAATTTTAGCATCCAACTATTCTAATAGGAAATATTCCACTTCAGTGCAATGGCTTTTATTTTAAGATTGAAACTTGAGGAAATTACTCCCTCTGCTGGTTTAGTCATTAAAATAAATGACGTGAGGAAAAAACTTAATGAAGCCATGATTTTAAGTTGGAAAGCAGTCGACTAACGATCGCATAAATGGTGATAGGAAAATTTTAGCACCGCATGTTTATTTATGATATTCGAATAGGAATGAGAAGTTTTTTTATTATTGTTTTTATTATTACGAAAATTATTCGAAGAAATTTAATAGTTTTGTTAAAAGACTCTAGCCATCATACACAAGTAATTAAATTATAGACGGCATGGACCGAATTTTTTATGCGCGCTACATTTGTCATAATAAAAAGACTAAAAAATGAAAAAAAGGAAAAATTCAATTTTTATTTTGTCCTAACAAAAAAAATTAAATTTTTATTTTGACTAAAAAATGAGAAAAAGGAAAAACTTGATATAATCTATAATCTGAAATGTTGAGCGGGCATGGCATGGCATTACATGCCTTTTTCATTTTCGGAATGCAAATGGAAATATCGCGTATCTTCTTCCTTAGTTTATGAGTAATGAGCAAAAAACACTGTAGATGGGTTCTTTGATCGAGCAAGAACTTCTAATAGTTTTGCAAACTTCGCCTTTGCGGCTAGGAGAGCGATCTCCGTGGACATTACGCTAGCAGAAGGGTAAACATGGATACGCGGATAGTCGGACACAAGAGCAGATAGACACACGGGCAAGCGGACGCACGGACACATAGAGAGGCAGACATGCGGAGAGAGGGACACGCGACCAGACGGACACATGTGGACAATACAAATGGACACATGGGCAGAAGGACACACGGGCAGACGGACACACGGGCAGACGGACACACGGGCAGATGGACACACGGGCAGACGGATACAGGGGCAAATGGACACAGGAAATCAGACGCACGAACAGATAGAAAAGCAGGTACACGGGCAGACGGAGGCCGGACACATCAACACAAGGACAGATCGATACTCTGGCATGCTTAACATGCGTTTTGACGTTTCTTTTGGTGGTCGTAAAAAATTTAAAAAAAATAATGATTGCGGTTGGAATTCCGAAGCATTGAAGCCGTGATTAGAGCTGTAAAAGATGATCTCAACCATTCCTTCAACAAGTTAATCTTTTAAAAAAAAAGTTATCGGAAAAGCGAAATAAAAAATTGTTGACTATACAAATCATTTTTGAAGAATCTTTCTTAAAAAAAATTTAAATCAAATACATTTTTTTTTTAATCAATTTTTGGAACACATCCCTATGGCGTCGCTTATATTTTGAATTTTTTTTTCCAAGTTTTAGGCGCAGAATTGTGGTTAATAAACGTACAGCAAAAGCGATTGAAGAAAAAAATGTTTATTTGCCACGCTTAGAGGTATTTACCTCTCTACCATATAAGGAATTTTAAATGAGGCTTCATATGAGAAATGGTCGGGAAAGTGCTCCAAACTGAAACATTTAGAATAGCGTTCACCGTTGGCCTAAAATACGCCAGTGTACCAAAATTCTTGAAAATATCTCGAAAATATGATAGGTTGAACAAAAGAAAATAAGATGGACAGAAGGACAGACCAGCTTGAATCGATTCAGAAAGTCAAGAAAACCTTACACAGCAAAAGGTATTATGTATAACAAAAATTAAAAATAAAAAGCATTTAATAAAATAAAGAAAAATGTGAATAAATAGAAAATAATCGAATCAACAAACTGGATTCGAATTGCCACTAGGTCGGCACGGTCAACATAAAAGCTAATATTGGATAAGTGAAAAAAAAATTATTAATAAGAAAAATTTCAACTCATTATTCATCTTCAAGAATCGTTGGAAACGGTGGAAACGTATGAACATAATATGAGGTCTTTGTAGTCTTTGTCGTCTTTATCGACCTAAGCAAATAAGCTGCAACATAATTAACATAACTAATAAGATACAGAAAATAATCTTCAAAATAAAAAAGAAAATAAAAGCAAAATTTACATAACAAAAAAATCTTCATGCAAACATACATAAGTGAGAACCTAAGAATGCGTATTAATATGTGTGTACGTATGTGTGACCATAAACATATAAATTTTATGGCCATAATATGCGGTAAAAGTAAAAAAAGCTTTTCAGTTTTGTTTGTTCTTATGACATATCATACACACACAACCCATACATATACGTATTACTTGTCAAAGCACACTACTGCTCTACAAATTGCTAATAAGAACAAAACGCACAACAACAATAAGTAAGTGAACGACACAATATCATAAAATACAATATAAAGAAAAGCAAAAAAAAAGTTATCGCAAGAACAAAAAATAAACAAACGCCGTAGAAAAAATAAAACCACAACAACAAAAACAAAGAAATCGAAATAAAACTCACACCGAGGCAGTGTTTAGTTGAAGAAAAAAAATAAAAATAAAAATAAAAAACAATCGTGTCTCCAGTGTTGACTTACTTTGTCATTCTCACCAACACACATACTTACACAATAAAAGGAGAATGTTTTTTGTAGGAAATCAAACAAGATGAGAGCAACAACACTTGCGGTTGCATCGAACATGGTCATTGCTGTTGCAAACGATTGCCACATTACGAGCGGTTTGAAGTTTTAATAAATTTAGTAATGGGTTCAATAATTTTAAAAGAGTGTTAACTAAAAATGGCCTATGATTAATGCTCTGTTTGTCATTAATTTGTTGTTATTGTTCAAACAACAAAGTGCCAACACTAAAGTTGACTTCATTTTTATGAGCTTAAGTAAAGTTACTCACACCAAATGGCTTGAAGTCATACAAGTGCCCTCGTGTGGGTTCGATGTGTTCGCTTCTTGGCATCAAATCACTTTGTTTATAACCGGTTTCAGTCTGTGCTTAGAACTACAATATGAGGGAGCAAATTAAATGTTACTCTCACAAAAGTCAAAAAGGACATTCATAAGAACACGTAGCAAAGTAAATTTTATTCTCAAAAAAGTCAAAAAGGTCATCCATTCATAAGCAAAGCAAATTTCACTCTCGGAAGAGTCAAAAAGCCATTCATAAGATCACACAGAAAAGTCAAAAAGGTGCATTTATAAGAACACACAGTAGCGTAGTAAATTTTACTCTCAGAAAAGTCAAAGAAGTGCAAAGCAAACGCAAAGTCAAAAAGAAAAAAACTTTGATTAAAAAACTACACACATACAACATAAATAAAAAGGATAAAAATAAAGAATTACAAGGATTACGTTGTTTGCGGATATTATCATCCAATTTTGAATATAACGAATAAAATATCTATGAACGCGCACGTCCCATGGCCCCCCTCTCGTTAAACCCACTAAAGCTATAAAAGCTTTTAAAATGAATTTCGCCGACATTTCTGAATTTAATAATTGCTTTATAACCTTCTTTTAACTTCAAAAGGCTCTTTTAAGTCTGAACTCCTGCCTAGCTCCTTACTTCCTCAAAATCTATTTAATATAAAATACACCACCCTTTTATTCGAGTAAATCGGATAGATATTATTATTATTATGATATAAATTTAGCCAAGGAATAAATTCTAAGACTAAAGTCTTAAAAAGCACTAGTATCTCTCTAAAGGCTTTCGGCTTTTCGTTTTTATTAGTATTATTATTGTTATTATTACTAATATTACTATTAAAAAACTCTTTACCGCACTTGAGATTTGAACCCACGGCCTTTGAGAATTGTTAGTCGAGACTCTTGCCTACTCGCCCACTCAGGCGTATTTAAATAAATAAAATAATAATATTCTATAGAAATGAAATGAAATGAATTAAAAAAGAATGCAATGTTATCGAAAAATTTTCATATTTAATTGTTTTTTTTTTCATGTCCATTTTTGCTTTTTATAATAATAATAAAAAATAAAAATTACGTTTTTTTTTCCATTTTTGGGTAAGAATACGACATTAAATTATGTTCTTTTAAATGTGCGTGTAACTTGAAGTGGCTAGCTTCATTCAGATAGATAGGCGGACGGTGGGACATACTTAAATCCAAGAACATGTATACATTATCAAGCCTCTTAAGATTTCCTTCTGAGTGTTGCAAATATTTTGTTAATATGAATGCAACCCTCGTCTCAACTACTCGAACTACTAACATGTTCGTGTTGCGGTTGTTGTTGCTCCCTATTGTCTTTCAGCTGGCTCAGTCGAGTCGATTCCATGTGTTCACATTTTTCCATTTTCATTCATTCTCGCCGACGCTCATAATAATGTTCGTGTTGTCCGTGTTTTCGTGCGCTTAAAGAATTCATGTTCATTCACGTTTAGCGTAATATTACTTACAGATATCAATAAGCATTCAAAAATATATCTATGTAACAGTAGCGAAAAAAAACTTCATAATTTCATAATAAAATAAAAAATAAAATTTTAAACGGTAGCATTTAATTTTTGTAAACAACTTTAATGATGATCTTAGTCTTTTCAATAAGATTTCGGATGTTTGTCGATAAAACCTAAAAAACACTTGGATTGAATGTAAAGCAATAAATAAAAGTGTTTTCGTGATTTGTCGTTAAAAAAAAAAAAAAAGAAAAAAATCCGTAAAATATTTCTTTATTTTTAATTAAATTTTAAAAGAGCAAACCAAAAGAATTTATTAAAAAAGCAAAAAAGAAAAAAAAAATCCAAGAAAGGAGAAAAAGATTGAAGGGAAAAAAATCTTTTTAAAAATTGTTTTAATGCCATATTCTCATTAATAGTGCAGGCTTAAGCTTGCTCGTCGTGTCTGTGCCTGTGTATATGTTTAAAGTGTTTTTTTCTTCTCTTTTTTATTTTTTTTGTTTTGTGAAATTCTACAACTTTATAAACCTGTTTGCTGGCTATTCTCCCTTACGTTTTGCGTCGGCCACGATTTTATCTTTTCTTTTTTTTTTATTCGTTTATATATTTACGCCTTTTTGTCTACATGTGTATTACTTAAACTGAATAACAAAAACAATAATAATTACTTTAAGCTTTAAAAGTTTATTTATACATTAATATGCGTATATAAAGGTGCGTTTAATTATATATGCATTAAATAAGCGGCTGATTCATTAACTTTAAAAAAAATATATACAAAATTTGCCGGTTAAGTGATTTGTCTACTGCAACAACAAAACAACTACTGCTCAGCCCTTTGTTTGAAAGCAAAAAGTGATATAAGGTAAGATTTTTAACTGTTTTTTTTTTTTTTAAATACTTTTCCTTCCTTAACCTTTAAGTAATAAACAAACAAATAAAGGTCAAATAAAGAGAATTTTTTTTTTTTTGTTATCGGTGTTTATATCTCGCTCTCACTCTCTGTTTTCGTCTTTTTTACTTTATTTCCCATTCTTCTTAAAATTATTAATTACCAGTCAAAAGTTCATTAAGTATCATTACATTGTTAAAGTTTAAAGGAGAAGTAAATCAAGTTTAAAGGCGTTAATCATCAAATCAATTAAATAAATTTGTTAGTAAAACTTATCGTTTGAACATAGAGAAAAAACATAAAGGTTAAGAGAAGCAAAAAATAAGAACGAGTTATACATCAATGTAAATAATATTGAGCCAAACACCAATATTAGTTTATCTTAAAAGCCACACTAACAGAGTGATTGGGTTAATCATCTACTGAAGAGCTATTGAAGTCGGCCTTATTTCCAAGCTGCTTGAAATATTATTAATTATTATATAAATTTAGCCAGAGAATAAATTCTAAGACTAAAGTCTTAAAGCACTAGCACTAGCATCTAAGGCTTTCGGCTTTATTTTTATTAATATTATTATTATTAATTATTATTACTATTAAAACAACTCTATCGCACTTGAGATTTGAACCCATGACGATTGAATTGCTAGTCGAGACTCTTGCCTACTCGGCCACTCAGGCGGATATGCTTGAAATATATTTTGTACTCACTATAAGTTTTGCAATTCAATACTAGGTAACGAAAAAATCTTATTGGAATTTGCGTGAAAGAAATGAGACTTGTAAGTTGATTGAATAATCCGTGTATCCGTCCATCGGTACATCCGTTGTAAAGCTTGTTTTAAGAACTTCAAATGTAATATACTTTAGCTGGATATAATAATGACGACCAGTTACGAACATAGTGTTTAAAAGTAATGGGAAAAAAATGTGGGAGATGATGGAGAGCGCTTGTTTCAAATTGATCTAATGGTTGGTTCCAACTGGTTTCTAACCAATATATTGTAGTGTTCAAAAAGTAACATCAATTTAATTTTTTCGGCTTTTTCTCGAAAACAGCTTCACGCAATCGACGCATAGCACTCAAATAATATTGCCTTTAGCCCGACCGAGGAAATTCGTAGTGCACAACACCACGCTGATCGAAGAAAACTGTTAATGTCACTACGATGTTTGAGCGGCTTTAGTGGGATTTTTTCGCTCTTAGCTCACGTTTTGCACAAAATTCGCTCGATTATTCGTATCCGTAGATCCAAATGTCATCGCCCGTAATAATACCGTGACCGATGAACAGTCAAAAATCAGCCCCGCACACACATTGTATAAGAATTGGGAAAAAATCCTTTTCGCAGCTGAAGCACTAATCACACATGTCTGTCCCCGTGCTTCAAGTTTAGAAAAAAAAAAATTTCTGCGCAATTTAACTTAAATATTGGTTTTACTTTTTGGGCACAGTACTACATTCCTCAATAAGTTTAAATCAAGAAATTGAAAAAAAAAAGAAAACAAGATCCTTTTATAAAATTTTAACTCTATACCAACACTACTTGAGCATGGGAACACATTAAGTTTGCTACGCTTTGTCAGTTCTAGGAACAAGGTATGGAGATTTCTTTATTTATATTCTTCCCTAAACCTAACTCCTTATAGTTTGGTGTACAAAATGCAATGTATTGTTGCTAATTGTTAATTATAGGCGTGTCGTTTACCCGATTGGAATGGTTGCTATTCTTTTGGTTGAAGTTTCGATCAAGTTAGTTGTTAGATGAAAATCTGTTGAAACTTCTTAGTTCTTGGATAATTACGGTTATGGACTAAATACATCCATTTGTAAGCTCTATTCACATTCGCTGACTAAAAATATATGGGTCAAGCATCAACTTTTTCTTTCATTCCTATCATTGATGAACTATTTGCGGATCTAAAATATACGCATCTTTGGTGACGTTATTCTAGAACTGATTAGTTCGTGCAATACCCGCGACACTGTCATGCAAATAAGTTTAGCTCTGACTGGATGTGCATGGGAATTTATGTCATCAATATTAATTTGGATATTTTTATTGCTTATTAATTTTGCTTTTAAAGCTAGTATTCTGTGCATTATTGGGCTCAATGTTCATACCCTATGCTATTTGGAATAAAAAGGTATTTTGAGTTTGTGAGAATAACTTGGCATAAACCCATGTTTAAGTACAACGATCTATTCGGGAACAACTTTAAGGTTGTCTGTCCGTCTTGTTTTCTTATAGGCCGCAATTTTTGAGATATTTTGATGAAAATTCAATAGGAAATTGCAGTAAACTGTACATACAGTGCACTGCTAGCATGTAACCAAGTAAGTCATAAAGCAACAAATTGCAGGCCTGGACACCACTGAAGAATGGGTAATTCGGTAAACAGCTGGTGAGACATAACCAATTAAGCTGTCAGGATTCCTGTGGACCGAGGCACCATTAAACAATGAAATTTCATAAAGTATGAAGATATGGTAGCTAAGAAGAAGAAGAAGAAGTCCTTGCGTTCTCTAGGCGGAAGATACATGTTTAAGTTAAACCTTGTGTTGTTGTAAGATGACTTGGCTCAGAAACAAATTCTATTGAAATAATTACGGATCGGACCATTTCTCCAGTCTTATGTTGAAAGTTTGTTCTCCGGATGACTATCTATAGGGTACTTGATGGTGCAGTGTAGTTTGAGTTGTTTTTGGCAGAAAATATCAAATTAAATGTGGAAGTGATTGTCCGAATATTAAGTTGCACTTGCAATAAAATATTTCAAATGTTCAATTATTTTAAAATAGTAAACTATAATGGACATGAAATTTTCTCATGTTACTCTGTACGCAGTCACCGTAAATTTAAATTCAAAAGATTATAATTTAATTTTTTGCGAATATCGCGTACAATGTTTCAGGCCTTTACATGCATTGGATGAAAGGATTTGGAACTTGAAATTTAATTAAAAACTGTTTATATCTACATAAATAGAAAAAATTTATGCACTTTGCTTTTGCTATTAATTATTATTTTACGCTGATTCATTTAGAAGCATTTCGACTTTAATACTTAGGCTTACGGAATGAATCCACTAATTCACGTAAATTACTCGGTGGCAATAGTAATTTCAATATGTAGCAGTATTAGTGTTAACAACGGTAATGGTAGTAACAGCGATAACAGAAAATAGCAGCAGTAGTAGGAGCAGTAACAGCGGGAACTGCTTACCCCCTAGAATATTAACAACAGTACGAGCAATAAAAGTGGAAACGTTGATAATAAAATGGAATAAGGAGTGGTAGCATTGGTAACAGTCTTAACAGTAATAAAAATAGTTGTAATAATAGTAATGCAGTAGCATTTGGAACCGGTAGCAGTAGAGCAGTAATAACAGTAAATGTGATGAGAGTACAAAGCGTAGTGAAAATAGCACCAATAGTGAATAGCAGTGCATAATAGCAGTAGCAACCAGAGCGATAACTGCAGTATCGATAATAAGCAGCAGAGGTACTAGTACTTATGGCGGTTAGTAAGTAAAATAAAACAAGTGCAAAATTATATTTGGTCGTCGCCGAAGAAATAAATTTTCATATTTTGCAATATTGGGTGGGCGTCGCATTTTTTTTATTTTC
Organism: Glossina pallidipes; assembly: GCA_000688715.1. Classification (NCBI taxonomy): domain Eukaryota; kingdom Metazoa; phylum Arthropoda; class Insecta; order Diptera; family Glossinidae; genus Glossina; species Glossina pallidipes. The sequence continues at coordinate 413,463 of KK499916.1, read as the reverse complement.
AGTATAAAAGCTTAATTTACAACAGCCATTACACAGATGGACAGATGGACATGCATAATTCAATTCAGAGCTGACTAAGACTATATATATATTATATGGGGTCTCTGAAGCTTCTGCCTGGACATTGCAAACGTTTTGACAAAATGAGTGTAACCCCCCATCCTTCGATGATGGATGGAAAAATAACTGCAATTAACTATAATAAGTATAACTACAAAATAAGTGACAATGGTGGCAGTAATAGCAGTAATAGTAATGGTAAAGTTAACAAGCAACAACAACAACAAATGCAATAATCCGTAGCTAGGGTTGCAGCTGTTATGAAAATGAGAAGATCCAGTAATAGTCGGCAATCTCAGCAACAATAGCACAATAGCAAGAGCAATAACTTCAGTTAGGTTAAGGTGACGGCGGTCGAAAGAGTAGTAATAACGATGAAAATATTAACAAAAATAGCAATAATAATAACAGCCATAATAGTGATAGCAACAGTAGTAACTACCGTAACAATAATAACTGCGCAAGCGTAGCAAAAGTTGGTAGCATGACTTGCTTGGCAGTACGAAGAATGTTAAAAGTATCAAAAAAAAACTAAGTAAAATAGCCGCAGCCATAATAATGCTAGGTGTCGCTTCAGTAATATCGACAGCCGCAGTAACAGTGCGCAGTAACATGCAGTAACAGTTTCAGAAGTAACTTCACATTCGCATCAAAAATTGGCAGCATGAACAACGGTTGTCGTACCAGTACAACTAAAGGGAATAGTAAAAGTTTTAACAAAAGTAACAGTAATAGCAGCAATTGCAATAATGCTATTTATCGCAGTAGTTATAACAATAGCAGTGAACGCAGTAATAACAAGACCGACGCAAGAGTAACGAAAATTAGTAGTGTGGATAGCAATAGTAAACAGAAAAAACAGTATCCAAGTGAAGGGAGTAAGAGTAGCAAAAGAGTAGCAAAAAGAGTATCAATAGTAGCAAAAGTAGCATTAAAAATAACAGCAACTGTAACTGCATAGCAGTAGCAAAAATACCAGCAGTAAAAGCAACAGCAACTGCATAGCAATAGCAACAACAGTAGCATCTAGCAACAGTACCAATAGATGGTAACATTAGTAACTATATTACTAACATCGTTACTGAAATTCGATTTTGAATCTCAATAAGATGCACAAGAATGCTTAGATGCAAACTTTAGCAGTAGCATAAACGAGCTACACACATGATTGTCTTAACTTCTCAAATTTCATGTTTTACCGCTGACCAGCAAAACCTTTGATGACTAAGCAAAACAAAATCACACTAAAACAAGTAAGAACATTATAGTCGGGCATGGTCGACCATTAAATACCGTACATCACATTGTCTAACACAATTCTTATTTTTGTATGAAATTACGATTATGGGCCAATTTCGATAACCGCTTATTAAAACTTAGACTTTTCTGTCTTATTAGGGGAGGAACCAAAAAGCAGGGCGGGATGGTCCAAATTTGCTACAATTAATTTTTTTATGTTAAATTACTATTACAATATAATGTTCATCATCGAGCATTAAAAATTATACCTTTTTCTCATATAAACTTCAGTTTTCATTACATGAGAGGGGCTTGGAAAACTGCCTCCTGCCGGTGCAAAGTTTTTATACCAAGTTAGAATGCTGAAATACTACTATTCAGCCACATTTGCCCAGAAAGTTGGAAAACATTTCGACATTTTTCCATATAATGACTTTTTGGAGTACGGCATATATGGGGAGCGGTCGAAAAGGTGGATCGAGACGAATCAATTTCAATAGCATTGTGACTTTCAAAAATGTTGCGACCTGTAGCTTGAACACAAATTTACATGGACAAGGATCAGATGGATGGACGGACAGACGGGCTTAGATTATAATTCTGAATCGATCGGTAGAATAAAAGGTGAATCTATCTGAAGCCCTTCTACGTGTTACATACGTTCCTGTACCATACATGGCGTAGGGTATAAGCATGCAAACGTGTTAGAGAAGATTTTCAGTTAATATCAAAAAAAGATTATGGCTAACTGTATTTCTTTTGCGTTTTGCTTCTTTTTTTGTTCGATGAACAAACTCAAATAGTCTGCGCACGTTACGATATATTTTTTAATCGTTTGCTGATTCAATCTAAATTTTATTATAAAATTTAACCACAAATCTGGCCACCCTACCTTAGGTTCATTAAAATTACACATTTACAATTACAAAATCCTGGTACACACACAAATATATATGCAAATATATGTCCACATATATACATATATACATATATATATATACATCTATATATATATATATATACATCTATATATATATATATAGATGTTATATGTAAATGAAAATGTAAGCTTAGCAAAACAAGATGGACAAAAAACTCTAATACTAAGCTACACAGACACACATACACACATGCAAATGTACACAGCAATCTGCGTTTAATGCACGCATTTTGGCTGTGGGTTTATTCTGTAGCAACAAAATTAAAATTTAATTGGGGAACGTGTCAAAGAGGTGAGCTCAGCACAACCACTCTTATAGCACGTAATAGTCAACATTACCATAACGTCGCACACAAACACATGCCCATGCATGTACGCATGCATGCATGCATGCATGCATGCATCTCGTATAAAGTACACAAATCATAATTTTATATACAGTTTTATGCTCTTACCAGCAATACGCACACAAAAACCTACACACACTTGTATAAAATTTTTCGTTCAATGACGACTTCAGTTTACTAAAACTCTCTCTCATATATGTACATATTCTTATATATATATATATATATATGTGAGTATAAATGAACAACGAACGTGTATGATACTAAGAGAATAACATAAGTTTGCGTTAAGTTAAAAGAAAAAGTGTGGAAAAAAAAAGAAAAAAAAATAATAATAATAACTACAACACATTACTGACAGACACACTGACTGAAACATACAGACAGCGACAGCATTGAATTAAGTGTCACAAGCAGTAAAAACGCATTTTCAAAAAAGAAAAAAAAAAAAAAGGCAAAAAAAAGTCCATAAATAGGGAAAATAAGTATAAAGAGCAGTAACTCTTTACATGTATGTATGTAGTAGGGCTGGGATCGTTAAATCCCTGTGGTTTGGGGGAAATGTATGCTATAATTTAAATACATATAAGCGGTCGTATATATATGAATGTATGTATGCATGTGTGTATGTACGTGTGTGCGTATGTTTAAATTGTGCTGTAAAAGAGCAAACTATGTCTGTAATGATTTTTTTCTCTTACTTTTAATTTACGGCTTTTTTTTTTTTTACGTTCAGATTAACATTTAAAAGTCATATAAGCGTGTTTGTCTGGCTATTATATCAATCCCAATTTTTGTAAAAAAAAAAAACAAACACAAACACAAACACAAACACATACACACACTCATGCAATTCAATTTAAGCCCTTAAGCAGATTTTCGGTACATCTGTGCTGAAAGTTTAACGCTTTTATCGCGGAAAATAAATGACTTGTCTCGCCTTTTCTCTATTGTTTTAATAACCAATTTTGTCTACATAAATAAGCAGCAGGTTACGTTCTTTATCAAGGCAACATTCTTTTTATAATACTCATCCGCCTGTTCAACTCTTTTCGGTGTCTAAGGACAGAACTATCGCTGCCAAAGCATATGGCATCGAATAGCTAGGAAGACACACTTTTATATGATTGACATTCAAATGTATTCGTTTGATTTATAAATTTCCTTGCAATTACTATAAAAGTTGCAAAAAACCATTCAGTCAAAAAAATACCGGGAATTGTAAAAGGCAAAGTAGGCCTTAATAAGAGTGGCATTCAAATGGATTCGATTGCTTTAGGAGTTTCCTTGGAATTGCTATAAAACGTGGAAAAAAACATTCAGTCAAAAAAATACCGGGAATTGTAAAAGACAAGGTAGGCTTTAAAAGGTCTGCCATTCAAATGGATTCGATTGTTTTAGGAGTTTCCTTGCAATTGCTATAAAAGTTGGAAAAAAACATTCTGTCAAAAAAATACCGGGAATTGTAAAAGGCAAAGTAAGCCTTAATAAGAGTGGCATTCAAATATATTCGATTGCTTTAGGAGTTTCCTTGGAATTGCTATAAAACGTGGAAAAAAACATTCAGTCAAAAAAATACCGGGAATTGTAAAAGGCAAAGTAGGCTTTAATAGGTCGGGCATTCAAATGGATTCGATTGCTTTAATTATATATAATATAATTTTTTATATAATTTTTTTTATAATTTTTAATATTTCATGATGAGAATTAGTTCGTAATAGTAAATTGACATAGAAATCACTGCCCCCGAATATGGGCCACGTAGGTCTATTTTTTCTACATCGTCGCATTCCTCCAATATCCGGGTTTTCAGGAAAAGTATGTAACTATTGACGGTATTATTACCAATCGTAATGAATAACTGTACTAGACGAGGTGATGTAGTGTATCTAACAGTAGGTCTTGCCCGACCCTAATGTTCTTATGTGTTTATATATATTCCAGGTACGTATATAAGATGTTTTATGTTGTTTGCCTAATGCCGGCAACGATCTGAATTAGTAGTGAGCCGATCTGGGGAATATTGAAGGGATGCGTTAAAACTTTCCAACCTAAATTGAAACTTACTTCCTGGTTGGTTTTTGCTGCAGGCGGACGTACGTGTGTCCGTATTATAAATAACTTTTTCGATTACCCAAATCGAATGAAGTCTCTTATACGCACATGTTCCAGATAAAATAGATAGACATATATATTGTGAGGACCCAAAGTCGTCCCTCGTTTTGGCCTCACGGTTTCTCCGTCTCTGGTGGGAAGAGGAAGGAAGTGCTACTCTAAGGTAGAATAGGAATAGAATAAGAATAAATGAAGAATAGGGTAAGCTAGAATAGGGATAGAATAAGAATAGTTTAAGAATAGAAAGAGAATAGAATAGGAGTAGATTAAGAGTAGCATAAGAGTAGAAAAAGGAATAGAATAAGAGTAGAGTAAGAATAGATTAAGAAGAGGTTAAGAATAGAGTAGGGAAAAATAGGGGAGTTAGTAAGAGGAGCTCATGAAGGCGGGTCGCGACAGCGGATAGCGAAGAGTGATGAATAAAGTAAAATAAAGAATAAAATAAAGATCCGTAAATATAAATTTTCTTGTGTTTTCCTCGGCCGCCGAGCTACCCCAGGCCCAGAGATATGGGCCGCAAAGGCCCTTACAAAATAATTGCTGCATTAAAGTCTAAAGAATATTACGCCGTATGTTCAGAATTTTGACGCATAAATTCGCCATTTCCTACATCTAGGGCTAAGAACACGATTTTATGGTTTTGTTTCTTTATTTTTTTAGTGTAACAACCTACAGGTTAGCTTAGCCGTCTATTTGAATTCGTTTAAACTCGTGTTTTAATGCTGCTCGCTTTTAATATTATTTCGTAAACGCACTTCGTGAGGCGCACTATGACCACTTAAATGCTTTTGACGTTCATTGTCTATGCCACGTAACATATTACATATGTATATGCTTAAGCGTGTATGTGTGCATGTGTATGCGAGTATGGAACTAGCAATTAAAAGACTTCAACTTTTGTATGCGTTACATGTATTATTGTTTTGTAATTAAAACGCAAAAGTTAGAGGATAAGCGCAAGACGGCGGTGACGATGTGAATCTGAAATATAACAAAAAGCGAAAAGATTGACAACAAACGTAACGTTGTCTAGAATTTTAAGTATGACTTGTTTACTGGGTGTGTTTCAATATGAAATATTTTACGTCTGCAGTTTTGTTTTACTCTTTTTCATGCTCTGTTAATTCTTGCTGGGAAAATTAAAAATTTGTATAGAATTTTTTTTTTTTTTTGTTTTTTTTTTTTTCATCATTATTGTCATTGACAGTAAATATTATGAACAGATAGGCCATCAATAATGTATCAGAAATTATCAAACCAAACCCATTTTTTTTTTGTTGTTTTTTTTATTCCTTTAAATTCATGTGAGAAAAAAATTTCACATATCAACTTGTCAGGGAAGCTCTCTGCCCCTTACTTCACTAAAAGGTATTGTTGAGAAAAAAATTAACCCAAGACCTCCTGACGTTCATCAGAATTAATTCAGAATTAATATATTTAGCTTGTCGTCCGCCATCCTCTAAAACCTTTTCTTAGATACCCATGTCGATGGCATCGATAAGAAAAAATTAGCCCGTTACGTCATGACGTCCGCGTTATTTGATTTGGAACTAACACACTGAGCTTGTCGCCGGGTATTCTCAAAATCCTTTTATTTGATACCTATATCAACGATATTGGGATGAAAAAATGAATCCACCACCTTAGCGTTTCCACCACATTTACTGTAAAACTAACGCATTCTTAGGCAGATAATAAATCTTCACTTAAGGAATGTCCAAAATAATTTTCAAAATTCTGTCTTGTTTACTGCAAGATTATTAAAACGGTCAAGACCCAACAAATTTGTTGCTTAGAAAAACAAAATTGCGTAAAGTTTACCCTTTACTGCGGGTGTGTGCTCTGAATAATTTTGCCTATTTTCAACATTGGACTAGGTGCAGAAACTTTCATTGTTTCTACCAAATTCGAAGTCCATATATATTTATTTTTGCGACCAGGACAGTGTCAACTGCACAAATCATACAGACGGACAGACATGGTTTAATCGATTAAAAATTTCATGCAGATCAAGAATATATATTACTTTATAGGGTCTTGAAGCTTCCTTTTTGGTGTCGCAAGTGTGACAAATCTTTTAGTCGGACAAGGCCGACCGTTAGATACTCTACATGACTTCACTTAATTAATATTTCTTAAAATTACACCAAAACCGCCAGTTGCGAAGGAAAGCTCATACAGCATTGGATTCGAAAAATTGCCTTATCCGATCCAATGCTTTTACATCAATTTAAAATTCCAATATACTGTTACTAAGCGTTTTTTGTCGAGAAATTCTAAAAATTACAAAATTTTTTCCACTATAATAACTTATCGAAACAAGAGATTTGTGTGGGAAGTGGTCGAAAAAGCGGTCCAATCAGAATTATTTTTAATAGCGTGAGTCAAAGCAAGTCGATGCGACAAATTTCATTAACATATCCCAAAAATTCCAACTTGTAGATTGAGTAAAAGGAAACAAGACGGACAGACAGACAAGCTTCAGTATAAAAAAAGATCAGTCCCAAAGCATTGGGCAGCCTTTTATCATTAGAAATAGAACTTACGTCAGATAATATGTTCGCGGTCACTTTAACGGACACCGAAAAATCGAAGAAGTGCGCCGGTTTAGTGTAAGACATGCTTAAAGCCAATAGAAAGTGACATCCGAAACCCTAATCTGAGGCAAGGAGGGGAGCAGTTAAGATGATATAGTGAGTATCAAGAATCCACAAGGCTCCATCTCGAGGCAATGCGAAGGCGGTTCCGAAATTGTTTTGAAGGCAGTGTCAGGCGACTCATTTGGTTGTACACCGCCACCACGTATGAAAAAAAATATATATACATATACTCTGTATAGGGTATAATGATTGAAAGGCATTCGTATGATGGAAGTCGCCCATTGGTTTAATACTTTTGTTCGTTCCCCTTGTTCCTCACTTAAAACCACCTTAAAAGTTCTACCCTTGGATGGGATTGGTACCGCCAAGGGATTACCGGTACTAAAGGATATCGGAGGAAGCATTCGTACGACGGAAATCGGACATTGGCGTAGAACCCTAACCGTTCTATGCCTCGTTGGAATTGGTACCGCCAAGGGATTACAGGCGCTAAAGGACATCGGAGGAGGCATTCGTATGGCGCAGTAGTTTTGCTCATTCCCCTTGTTCCTCACTTAAAACTACCTTTAAAGTTCTACCCTTGGGTGGAATTGGTACCGCCAAGGGATTACAGGCTCTAAAGGACATCGGAGGAGGCATTCGTATGGCGCAGTAGTTCTGCTAATTCGTCTTGTTTCTCACTTAAAACCACCTTAAAAGTTCTACCCTTGGGTGGTATTGGTACCGCCAAAGGATTACAGGCGCTAAAGGACATCGGAGGAGGCATTCGCATGGCGCAGTAGTTCTGCTAATTCGTCTTGTTTCTCACTTAAAACCACCTTAAAAGTTCTACCCTTGGGTGGAATTGGTACCGCCAAGGGATTACCGGCGCTAAAGGACATCGGAGGAGGCATTCGTACGATGGAAGTCGGACATTGGCGCAGAATCCTAAGAGTTCTATCCCTGGTTGGAATTGGAACTGCTAAGCGATTACCGGCGCTAAAGGACATCCGACAGCTAAGAGACTTTCCTTGCTTATTTCTGCTCGTAACGTGAAGAGCAGGGCTTCTACTGACGAGGACCGTATGTAATGAGTTCGTTTAATTAGAAGAAACTTTTATTTTTTCACGGAAAAAAGGCTTTCTTTTATCGAATTCAATCAAATATTCTTTCCTTTGCATTCGTTCTCTTATTCTTATTCTTTCGCCCAACTACCTAAAGCAAAAGAAAAAAAAAAATCAATAATTCCGCATTAAACGAAAAGTCCCTTATTCTCGAGCAATTTAAAAACACCGAGGCAAACATGTGCACATATTACGTAAGTTTAAAGCGTTAAAATGAAATGAATCTCTGTGCCAAGAGAGAGATAGCGAGAGAGAGAGAGAGAACGCATAACGCATATATGACATTTTCTTGGGACACAAATAACAACTGGTCACCTTTCTTCAGCAATGTTATAACATGACTTTATTCTTCTGCACCATGAAAAAAGAAAACATTTCTTTATTGTTGTTATTATTATTGTCGAGTTGTTGTTCATCATTTCCTTTTTTTTTATTTTTTTTTTGTTTTTTCATTTTTTCTCATTTTCTTTGTTTTCTGTGTGTGCGGTAAAGTAAGGATTACATATAGAATTTTAAGTACTTACAAGAAAAGTTACATTTCGTATGCTGTGTTGTTCGCTTTGCACACAGTAACCATCCATGTTCTATATATACATGAGAAAAATATGCAAAAAAAAAAGAAAAAACAAGTTAAGATCGACAACAAAAGCGTTGTGTGTGCGCTTGTGTTTTTATACTTTTTAACACTAAATTGTTGTTATTGCTGATATATGCAAGTTTTATGCTGTTGTCATGGAGAAGACAACATGCTCTGCTGTACGTTATGCGCTTAAGAGTACATTCACTAAAGACCAACAAGTTGTTTAAAAGATTGTTTCTTAGCAATTTTGTTTTCATTCCTTTTTTTTTTTTTTTGTTCTTCGTTAACATTGTTCTTCTATGTGGTTACGTTGTTGGTCGTTTGTGTGAATATAACATTGTGATCCGATTTCTTTCGAGCCCTCTAACATAGTTACGGTATATTATATTAAGCGAAACGAAGTCAGCCTTCATCTATATATATGTGAAATATCTTGAGCAATCAACCGTCACTGACCGCTATCTGATCCGATTCATTCATTAATGCATATTTTTGGTTTTGTCTTTGGTTCTTCGCTATCGCAATTCTTAGTAGTGCTTGCAGCTTGAGTCTAAACTGCGATATCTTTGATTCAAAGCGACTAATGTACACGTGTACCCTGTAAACAGAATATCTGACCTTCCTTCCTTATCGTGTGGAAAAAGCTTTTGACTGATTTAGTCAATCATATCGAATTCACTCAATCATTTTGACTTAATGTACGCTCAGCAGTATTCCTACTTACATCGGGTTAATCGGTCTTTCGATTGACTGAACTGCGATCTCGTATCCACCGATCAAGAGTATTTTTATCTGTATTTAAGCAATCGTATGGCTTTTGCGTCTTTCTCTCAACCCAGCAGTAGCATTGCTTACAGTTAGGTGTTCGTACATTTTATTAGACTTTTTTCCCCTTTTAATTATTTAAGTGCTTTATTCAATTCTGCCAAAAGTGAAGACTTTAACGCCACTTTCAAGGCAGTTAGATCTGCTTGGGAATTATATGTCAAAGGGAATTATTTTTCAAGAATAGTTTTTGAAGTTACTTTTTGCTCTTTAGCAAGCCACGAAGGTTACTAGATGGTCAACTGATTTCAAGCTAACAGAACGGTTGCCTTACTGCACACCCCTCGTTGCCATTGCTTGATCAATACAGCAGTACTTCTGCCATATAGCCGTAAGCCATATAACAGCATCATCGCTATTCTTCTAATTGCCTCAGAGAACTAAGATTTCTTTTATTCACAAGGACCTATATAATGTAATGTAATGGTATGGCGCAGAATGGTTCCCCACATTCAGGTCCTTCGTTGCCATTACTCGATCAACACAGCAGTACTTCCGCTTACACTTAAGTAGCCATATAACCATAAGCCATATATCAGCATCATAGCTATTCTTCTAATTGTCCCATAGAGCAAAGGTTCCTTTCCAAGGATCCATATAATGTACTGGTATGGCGCGGAATAGTTGCCCACATTCACGTCCTTCGTTGCCATTACTCGATCAACACAGCGAAACTTCTGTTTACACTTAAGTAGTAGATATAGCTGTAAGCCATGTAACAGCGTCAGATTGCCCCATAGAGCTAAGATTTCTTTCATTCACAAGGACCCACACGTAATGTAATGGCATGGCGCCATATACGGTACAAATATTTAAAAAACTTTTATTACGAAACTATTTTATGATTACACTTTGCTGCTATAGATATTTTTCTTATACTATTTAAGTAAGAGAGAGAGAGAGAGAGAGAGAGAGAGAGAGGGAGAAGTTTCAAATCTCATAATTGTGTAGGCTATCAGGTAAACGAATATTACCGGTTTTCCGTTGAATTCGTACTTTTTTTGTTTTTTATTCTATTTTTGTCAATGTCTTGTAGTGTCGCATAACTCTGTGATATTGTGGAAGCGTGTGCAAGGTGCCTAAGGGAAGACAAAAAGCAACAAAAGATATGAATGAAAAGCTAGGGCAGTATCCTTAAAACATAGAACTTTAACAAATAATACCGTAGGCGTAATTATTGCAGTATTTTGTCTGCCTATAACTGTGCGCAAGCAGTTTTTCTGGTTTACTTTGCTTTAGCGCAACGAAAACTTATTTGTTGTTCTGTTCTGCTGTTGCCTGAAACCATAATGAAGCAGTAATTTTGTTCACTTTTACTGAATGAATGAACGAATGAATGAATGAATAAATGAATGAATGAACGAATGAATGAGCGAATGAACGAGTGAATGAATGAGAACTAATACCAGTTTTTTTTTCTTTTCTTTTTTTTGTGTTTCGCTTTAGTTTATGTTTTAATAAAAGCTAATTTCCTATTTTTTGTCGGAATTTTTTTTGTTTTTTTTGTTTTTTTGATGTTTTATTCTAAAAACAAAAATTACCTAGTTTTGCTTAAACTGTTATGATAAGCACTGAGGTGGAATTGCGTTAATTTATTAACCCTGTAGGAATGTTTGATTTCGTTGAAAGGTCATACCCAGCTCTTGCAGCTACAACAGTGGAGGCTTGTAATGAAATGTTGAATGTTGAATCTGATAAAAATGAAAAATCAAAGCATTAATAAAATTATATATGAATATGAAAAAGAATATGAATATGAACGTGAACATAAACAACAACGTAATAATAAAAATAAATATGAATATGAACATAAACATAAACATAAACAACAACGTAATAATAAAAATAATTATGAATATAATCATGAATCTGTATACGGCAGCGAATAGAAATATGATTATGAACATGAATATGAATGCGAATACGAATGCGAATATGAATACGAACATGCACACGAAACCCAACATGATCATAAACAATAATAAACATAATTATTAATACGAATTTGCATATGAATATGAATGTGGGAATGTCTATGAATATGACTATGAACAGGAATATAGATACGAATACGACGCGAATACGAACAAGAATGCGAACATGAATACGAATCCCAACATGCCGACAAACAATAATAAATATGAACGTGATTATGAATATGCAGATTCATAGGCATATGAATGTGAATATAAATATGAATAGAAATGAAGAAACATGAATATGAGCATGCATAGAGATATGAATATGGGTATGCATAGAGATGTGAATACGACTATGAATATGACTACGCATAGCGATATGAATATGAACATAAATAATAGCATACTAATAAAAATAAATATGAATATGAATCTGATACGACAAAGAATATGATTAGGAACATGAATATGAATACGAAGAAGAATTCTTACGTAAATAGAAATCGCAACATCGCCATAAACAATAATAAACATTATTATGAATATGAATTTGCATATGAATATGAATATACATAGAAATGTGAATACGAAGATAAGCATAAATATAAGCAATAACATAAACGTAAACATAAATATGAATATGAATATCTATATGAAAATACCAATGATTATGAATAGAAATATGATTAGAAATACAAATGAATGAAGAATACGAGTATGTATCCAAATATGACTATGAATATGAACATGCATAGAGATATGAATACAAACATGAACATAAGGACCAACAATAACATAATAAAGAAAATAAATATGAATATAAATCTGGGTACACAGACGCTTAGGAACGTGACTATGAAAATGAATAAGGATAAGAATACGCATGGGAACATAAACACGAATCACAGCAGACCATAAAAAAAATATACATATATCTAAATTATGAATATGAATATGCATAGAGATATGAATATGTATCGAATTATGACTATCAATATGAATATGAAAATGTACGCGAAAACGAACATGATGTAAATGGAGAAACGAATGCGAGCACAAGCAAGAATTCCAACATAACCAAAAACAATGATAAATATAAACATAATTATGAATATGACTATGAATATGCATAAAATTATAAGTGTGAGCAAGAACGTAAGCATAAACGACACCATTAATATTTAACGCAAATATTAATATGGGTACCAATGAAATGATGAAAATTTTTGTGCGTAGGACTATGATCGTGAATATGAATTGGAACACGAATGCGTCCCCGAACAAGAATAAGAACATGTATACTCACATGAACACAAACACCAACGGAAATATGAACATGAATATGAATAAAGCATGGGAGTGCGAAAAATTTTATGAACATAAACATGAATATGGATACGATTGCAAATAGGAAAATGGACATGCAGTTTAAGATAAAGAGGAATATGAATGTGAACAAGATGACATAGCATAGAAAGTACGAGTATAAATATAAAAACTAATACGCTTACGTCAACTAAAATATGTGTGCAGATGTATTGAAAGCAAACAAATGTATAAATTTAGATACATTGAAAGCTCAATAGTTGTTAGACAAAGAAAAGAGTTTTAATACATATTTTTATTCAGTTTAGACTTAATTTGAATCATTCCGATGAGCTTGAACCCAGGACTCTGCCTTTGTCATTTTCTTAAGTTAATATTTTCACTATATCTCAGATATTGAACAGTCCGGGGCCTATACAGAACTCTGTTAAGGGGGTTAATAGATGTCTTTGCTTCAAATATATCCCAACGTCGTTTTTTTTTCATGAGAATCAATATTTTTTAAGCAAAAGTATGTAAAGTTTATGGATTGACCCATCCATTCGTTCGTTTATATGGCAGATAAATCCTTCTAAGCAAAATATTCAATAAAATTTTATTATTATCATAATCATCTTAAATACTATTTGCATGGAATGCATATAGGATTCATGCATATATAGGATTCACGTGCACGGGATAGATTTTGTGCTATTCACAAATTTACACAAAATTATGTAAATAAATACGAAAACATTGTTTATAATATAAATAAATTAAGGCAAAATTTTACCCAAAGCCTTTAAAGCAAAATGTAAAAAAAAATTTTATTTATTATCCTAACTGTAATGGATTAGCAGTCAATTAATATTTTCATAAGAGAAGAGAGAGAGAGAGAGAGAGAGAGAGAGAGAGAGAGAGAGAGAGAGAGAGTTCACATTTTATATCATCATTGTATATAAGTGCATTAACTCTGCCTTTGATCAACTCAATGTTAGCAATTAAATTGAATGCAGTCGTAACGTAGCATAATGCCATCGAACATTTCATATCACTTTTAATGCTTTGTTGCTTTGCCGAGTTTGAAGTTTTTTCGACAACATCTCTCCAAACGGGAGCTGCATACAGTATTATGGGTTTAAAAAAAAAGCTTTGAACACTAACACTTTGCTTACTTCACTTAATGGGGATTTTCGATTAATTCAATTACATAAGAGTTTTGTCATTTTACTTGTTTTGTTAACAATATGTATGTAACATACGTTCGCCGATGTTAACTTTGGCATGGCAAGGCTAAGCTTTTTTCGCATATGACCAATCAGTCAGAGGATGTTCATTAGGTGATAAGTGGAACATGGTGAGAACCGAAAGAAGGTCAGGAAAAAGGTGGAAATAGATAATGGTCGTAGCCTAATGGGCGTGTGTCAAATCGATAAGTGTTTGGCACTCAGCCTAAACCGACTAAGCCTTCACTATAGCTACTATCACATAGGACCGACGGTGCTGCGATTTGAAGTCGCGAACAACGACTTGATATAGCCAGAGAAAAGTGGGAAATTAGAAAAAGACACAGGAAGTTGCGCAGTCTTAATGGGGTTTATGCACTTACTGGCTGAGCACTCGCTATAGCTTCGACCATACTTGATGATCTGTCGAGGTGACATTTGAACTCACCAACACCGACCTAATGTGGTGTAGGCATAGAGAAAAAAACAGCGAAAGGTCGCAGCCCAATCGATAAGGTTTGGCCGTCAGCTTTTACCGACTTAGCATTCACTGTAGCTACGATCAAGCATGGCCAAGGGCGCTGGGATTTAAAGTAGCAAACACCGACTTTGTATAGGTAGAAAGAAGTGGGCAAAGAGGAGGAGATGGAGAGCGTTAAGGGATGAAGGTTATGTCTTTATCGAGCGAGCAGTCACTGTAACTACAATCAAGTATAAGATTTGTACCCAGGTACACAGCAAGTCTCACCTATCCGCCTGTTGGGCAGCCCATTAAGGAACCCCTAGCCACATAGAACACCTGCGAGAAAGACACTATTAATCATTTTATGAGTAGGTCCTTTTGGCCGCATAGCGGTGAAAGCAGAGTACATATTCGAAAACATCCTTCACACACATATTCTGCAATTAACTATGTCGAGCTCTTTAGCGATGTACTCGTATACGCGTCAACCACACGGTATGTGTAAAATGAAATTATCTTGTAATGAAACGAGTTGACAAAATAACAAAAATATTTTCTTAAGTACATTATTAGGGCAAATATACATTCACAATGATAAAATTTGAAGAGGAAATCCGACAAGGACAGATGGCCGGATCGTGACATATATATTCGCCATAAACAATTAACTGGTTAAATATGTTTTTAATTCGCTTTTTTTGCCCTACACGAATTGTGGTATGATGGGAAAAGGGAAGGGAGACAAAAAAGTACTCCGATTCGAACCATTCGTCTTTGGGCCAAGCAAATTTCATCAAAATATTTCAAAAATTGTGGTCTGTGTAGGTTGTGAACACAAAAAAACAAGATGGACAGGTGGACAAACATGCTTTAAATCAAATCAGAAAATGATTATGAATCGATCGGCATACTAAAAATTTTGCTCTATCTCAAGTCTGTTCCGAGTGTTGCAAACACACGCACAAACTTGACACACCTTTGTACCGCAACTAACGCAAGCTATAATGAAAAAACTTTTCAATTCTTCAGCACAAATTGTGAATTTTCATAAAATCTTCCTGACAACTTCGTACAAGTGCATGTCCATCTGAAAGCCAAATATAAACAGCATTTAAAATATCGCGCACAAAGTAAGAAGAAGATTATTCTTATTCTTACGGTTTATTTTCCACTATTCAAACTAATTAAAGAAACTAACGCTTGCTTTTGGCTTGCGTTGCTTTAAAGAAAACTCGCAATTTTACAAAAGTATTACGCACGAGAGATTTTGGTAAAAAGTTTATAAAACTCATCCTTGAAAGTATCAAATGCATCCGTTTTTTACTTGATGATCAAATTTCATCTGTTTGAACAGTGCGTGCTTTGTTTGTTTTATTCATCGTCCGTCTTTTAATCCAGCGAGATAGTCAAAGATAGAATAGAATCTTAAAACAATGACTGCAGACATTTTTCTCATTTTAAGTTAACTCGTTTGGTGGACAGTTAGTTTATTATGGATCTATGGCACGTTGCTTAACTTTTAATATTTACCTATCCGCACTCATTAATAAATTGCATGTCACACACATATGTAGTTTTGTTTGATATCCCGTTTGTTTACCCGTTAAAAGCTAAATAATTCAACCAATCATTAAAAATTAAAGAGTAATAAAACACTACACAAACACACCAACACATACAATAGATGTATGCATAAAAGCCAACGCTTCTTTCTTTCTCTCTCCGTAGATAACTTTACTTAGTTTTCTCTTTTCTTATTTTTTTTTTTTTTTTTTACTTTGGTTCGCACAGCTGAGGTCATTTCTCATCCAAAATGAATAGTAAATGAACATATGAATGAAAAAGAAAGTATTAAACCTTTAATGGTGTTGAGTAATATTCTTTCTCTCTCTCTCTCTCTCTCTCTTTCTCTATCGCACGCGTTCTTTTAAACACTTTGTATGCATTCAACATCGATACCTCGCTTTGCATGGCATTGTTTTACTTGCGCTGAAACTAACTGAAAAAAGGGAATAACTCGATAATCGTTAACAGTCGTTTGGGACAAAAAAAAAAAAAAAAAAAATCTACCAAATGGCTGTAAATATTTTTAATAGTCTCGATATTAATTCTTGACCCTGGTCCTCATATATTTTACGGTGCTAACGACTTGGGGCAGATTAGATTGTTCTTTGTATCGAATAAATTCCAAGGTTGTCGGTTTGCAGATTCGGGACAAGTGCAGTAAACGGAAATACGATAGAATATTGGATTTCCATCTAATCCTGCTTCACAAGCTAATCTCGCTCTTGTACTCCACAATATTTATAAGTGAGAAGATTTTGTTCTGAATCCTACCTCAGTATTTTTTCCAACTCTCTTAAGTCTTCTAAAACTCGCTACTCGCTACTCGCTTCAATATCAAAACGATTACTAGTCCTAAGAGGTTCAAAGTGGCTCCATAAGCTTTCTATGCTTTGTGCGGCATCTGTACGAAAGCAGGGTAAATCAGACCACTGATCATTATAGAGCATGAAAATTTTGAGTTTTTCTCTTTTTCAGTTCTTTTTAGGATACCGATGATGGGTACAAATGGTTCGATTCCGGTCGGATATAATTTTTCTACTTATTTAGTTTTGAGTCTGTAAGGACATGTAAAAGTGGACTTCTAGCTGCTGTTTTCTGTTCAACATTGAACTATGTTGATATAGTCAGGCCAGAGTCACAAAAATTGAGATACAACTCTCAAAATTTCTAATAGTTGTTGTTGCAAATGAAAGATGGAAAAGAAGATGATCCTCTTGATACCCGCGCTCCAATCTCTTTAATACATAAGCTGCAGCAGATATATCAGATATCAGTTAAATGTGTTGTACCTTTTCAGTTTATTTTTTTATTTAATAATTTTTTTTTTTTATTTAGTTATTCAAAAGGTTTTATTGCCTTGAGTTTAAGTCTTACTTTTCCAATTAATGTCAAAGTCGAACTTACTTTTGCAAAGTGCTTTACAATATAAAGAAAACCCTGATTCAGCGAATTGTTCACAGTCAGCACTTGATCAGGTTGCTTAAATGGAAACTCAAGTAATTTAAATGAAAGGTAAACGGAGAAAAGCGTTAAATGGGTAACGGGAGACCGGTGAGAATTGGTTATGGATACTTAAATGTAATCGTCACTATTTACAAAGTTTCATATTTTTTGTAGTGGTCATTGGAGTGGTCCTTAACTTATATATATATGTATTAGGTCGTATTGGAAATTCTCCTCGGTTTTTTTCGCAGGGTGGTCTTGATGCCTATTTACTCATTGTCTCAAACGAAGAGGTGGATAAAAGTTGACATTTCAGCTTGCATTTTGGTCAAGAGTGTTTTCTAATTCTAAAGGCCAGCATATGATCCAACTTATCCGGCAGCTTTTAAATTCACATTATTGTAAATTTTGTTTGTTTTAACAAAATAATGGGTGATATAAAAAGTCTCCGCGGTTTTTTGCCACTGATGCCACTGGTGATGATGCCTATATATCGGGCAACACTCATTTGATTGTTTTAAACGAACATGTGCTTAAAAGGTGATATTTCAGCTCAATACTTTTCGTCAAGAGTGCTTTCTAATTCTTAGCTCGTGTAAAAAGTTATATGGATTGGAAAATGAGTGAAATATCTGAAGAAATACGCTACGTGATGCAAACATGCAAAAATATGACGAAAATTTTGTAAAGTGTACGGTGAGAATGCTGTCAGTAAACAAAGGAACCAGGAATGCTTTGCTCGAAATTTCGATGTCAAGGATGGACCTCGCCCTGGTTGGCCAGTTACTGAAAAATTCGATGAAACTTTGTCACTGGTGGAGTAACACCGGCATGCAAGCTGTCAGGAAATAGCGGAGACACCGAAATGCCGGTTTGGAATTATTTGAAAGAAGCAGGCTACAAAAGGAAGCTCGAAAGGTGACCAAAACACTGCGGAGACTTTTTATGTCATCCATTATACTATAAATTAACAAAAATATATTAAAACTTGAACAATCTTTACATTGAAGATAAAAATACATGGACATACATTAGGCAAAAAGATAAGCTGAAAATCACAAAAAACCGCGGGGACTTTTTATATCATCCATTATACAACAAATTAACAAAAGTATCCTAACACTTGAACAATCTTTACATTGAAGATAAAAATACATGGACAGACATTAGACAAAAAGATGAGTTGAAAATCACAAAAAACCGCGGAGACTTTTTAATGTAACCTAAACCTTTTTTTAAATATGAGTAGGGAATGAGAAAGCGATAGGAAATGGTCGTAGTGAGTATTCAAGTAATTAATCCTGAAGAGAGTGAAGCTTTCCCACTTGGCTATGCTTGTTTCTAAAATATTGATATTAATGGGCCACGCCCCTTTGTCTCATTTTACATGATTATTACGAACTTTACTCTCCACGTTCGTTCAATCAACTTTCGGTCTTGAGAACTAATCGAAGACTTTTTCTTTTTTTGTTTCTTTAACTCAGCAAGTAAGTCGTTTCCTCCCGTTTTTGCATGTAATTATCTGCGCGTAAATCAAGGGCTGAGTGTGTATGCACAATCATGAAATAACGGTAATATTGTAAAATGAATGCTTTCTGGCATTAAGTAGAGATCTAATTAAAAGTTTTCGTTTTGGTTGTTATTGTTATTCTCGTTTTCGTTTTAACAAAGTGAGATAGCAATGTTAGTTATGTCTGAGTAAGTACTTCGCTACACAGGCACTCTCTTGCATATGGTTTTATAAAAACATCTTTTGTCATACGCAAAAAGTACTAATGATAAATTTATGAAATAAATCTTTTAATTATTCAAACTAAAGTTTCTTCAACTTTTTTTTTTTTTACATTTTTTTTTTTTACTAGGCTTTTATTATATATGTATGTGGATAATACATGTTTACAGTTAAATGTGTAATTAAGTTATCATATTATCATGATTTATAAATTATTTAATTATAAATTTTACAACATTTGAAAATTTATAGGGTAAGTAATGAACTAAAAATAAGGATAAAAATATAGTGACATTTGTGACATTCAAGTGTGAAGGATGGGGATGTATTAAAGCAAATGGGGAAATTCACATTAGTCTACAAATCCGATTCGTGGAGATTAGCCCTTCAAATCAAGGGAGCCTCTCCAGAGAGATATGCTATGTCTCCTTGCGGGTCGACCGACTGCTGGACGGACTAACCATTTTAAAGGAATGTTGGAAATAATAATGCAGATAAACTACGAAGTGGAAGAAGAAGAAGATGAAAGCATAGGATGATACATCCAAGGGCGAAAGGTGGGGATGTATTAAAGCAATTGGCGAAATTCACATTAGTCTACAAATCCGTTTCGTGGAGATTAGCCCTTCAAATCAAGGGAGCCTCTCCAGAGAGATATGCTATGTCTCCTTGCCGGCCGACCGACTGCTGGACGGACTAACCATTTTAAAGGAATATTGGAAATAATAATGCAGATAAACTACGAAGTGGAAGAAGAAGAAGATGAAAGCATAGGATGTGCCGTTTGCTTAAAGAATCTGTAAGTCGAAGAAGAGCTTAACTTTAGTTAGCAGTGACGTCAAATGGTACGTGCTTTGTGCTAAAAACCTTCCAATGCTATGAGAAAAAGGCTGCGCGAATTAAAGAATAAAATGAATGGCGACTTGTAGACTATATATTAGCTGAACATAACCTCAATAATTAAACTTGTTTTTAGTTTAGTGTTAATCACGGCAACGGAGAACAAGCGAATGAAAGCTGTTTACACAAAAAACATTCTTATTAGTAAAAAATGGATGATTAACGAGAAGCAAACACTTAGTTACGAGCATAATCATGCTGAAGCAAGCATATATTAATTAATATGAGTAGAGTGGATAGCGTGAGTAGACGAGACGTAAGATGCGCGAGTACCAAGTCAGTGTTTAGTGTGGGTTCAAATTTCAAGTGCGATAGAGTTTACTTTGGCCGCAGCGATAGTGAGCATAACACTTACCGATTATACACAGGTTCGTTAAAATGAAGCCATCATCTCACCTTTCTTTCTCTTCTCTCACTTCTTTCTGACCGCTAGCATGCTACACGAAAACAGGGACTACACCCTAACTGGTCGATCCTATTAGACATTAAAAAGTTGTAGGATTTTTCTAAATATTGAAATTAAAAATGGAATCTGTATAGATCCTCCACAAGTATATTAATATGTTTTTCTCCTTAAACAGGACTTAACTTAATATGTTAATCATTTTTATATATATTTAACTTTATTTATATTTTATATATATTTTTAATTTAATTTTCTTTATCTTATATTGTAATACGTCCCACACGTGTTCATATCTTTTAGATGTGTACCTGTAAAGAATATTTGGTTGCCTCTGTCTTGAACTCAATTGAGGTTATTTTGCATTTGTATGATTTCCTTATCGTAACTAACTCCCTTACACTAACAGCCGCCGCCAAGTAGCTACTCCGTAAGCAAAAGGGTGAATAAGTGACTTACTCTATATGTATATTTGTATATATGTATATGCATGTGCCTGATTGGATGAATGGTACTTAAAACCACTTTGCAAGCCTTGAATAAGAAAGTTTCGCTTGATTACGTACACGTTCAGTACGGTTTTCTTTCTTTTTCTTTGTACATACTTTTTTTTCTACCTTGAAACAAACTAAGGAATTCAAGATGATGAGAAGCACAAAAACACAAAAAAAAAAAAAAAAAAAAAATATTGCCTCAAAGTAGAGTAACCAGCCAGGCCTGTCAGTGGAAGCACGTATTTTTATATTATTTCTTTTCATTTCAGTCTATTTTATATTCTTTAGTATACACACACACACACACACACACACATACATATACGAAATTCAATGCTTTGCTTAAAGAAAAGAATGATTTTTTTTGATGTGCATTCGTTTCTTTTTTCTTCAAGAAAAATAAAACCGAATAGAAATGTTTAAATAGTAAAAGCATGAGCAATCATGAGTAGTAAAGGGAATCCTTTTTACTTGGTTTCTCTTCTATATCCAGGTAATGATGAACTAAACATTTCATTTTGTTTGAAACTTCAACACTTTCGACAGATTCCGAGTCAATTTTAATATGCCTTTTATCAGCTTTCTTGTAGTCTTAAAAATGTCGATAAACTAACTCCCAACGAATAACTGAGCACATATATCAAACAAATGAAGGTCTCATCTAGGCTCTATGAATTCCTTGTAACGAACTTCACCGGTAGTAATTAGCTTTAAATTCGTTTTATAAAAAACTAATGTTCAGAAGCCTTCCTTTTTGAAACAAGAAACCCTTAACTTAGCAAAGCGAACACTAAGGACTTACTCTTAAAGCTCGTTCGTACAAATTGTCTTATTATCATTCGAGCCAGTGGCCAGCATAGTCGCACATCAAAGTGAACACTGACGGCTTATCCTCAAAGCTCGTTCGAACATGTTGTCTTATTATCATTCGAGCCAGTGGCCCGCATAGTCGCACATCAAAGTGAACACTGACGGCTTATCCTCAAAGCTCGTTCGAACATGTTGTCTTATTATCATACGAGCCAGTGACCAGTGGGCAGCATAGTCGCACATCAAAGTGAACACTGACGGCTTATCCTCAAAGCTCGTTCGAACATGTTGGCTTATTATCATACGAGCCAGTGACCAGTGGTCAGTATAGTGGCATGGCAAAGTGAACACTGAGGACTTACTCTCAAAGCTGGTTCAAACAAGTTGTCTTATTATCATGTGAGCAAGTGGCCAGTCTTGTTGATTATAAATCTTAATTGGAATCTTAGACTCGTATTCGATTCTGTTGCGATGAGTATACATCTCCCGCAGCTATGCTCTGTAGTGCCGCATTATCATAACTTAGTCAGGGCTGGTAATAATCGAAATAACGTTAAACCATATTTGTACCTAGGATTTGTGACTTGTTGTGTATTTGGAATTTCTGCCCAAGAAACGAAAATAAAGGGGAAGAGTGAAAATTTGTTATCCCTAAAAGTATAGAATACCACGATCCCGATTTAATTAAACCCTTTATAGCGTGGTTTAATCAGATTCTTATTGCGTGGGTACGGATCTCAATATAATATTTCTAACAGGCCTCACAGGCAGTAATGCGAGCGGCCTACGAAGATGAATATAAGACCGTAAACCTAGAAAGTGAAACGCCGAGATCACAATAAAGCAAATGGTAGTTGCATAGGCAGGTATACGCATAAGTACTGTTAAGATAAAACGGTTACGTAGGCTATACATAAGTTCTATCATAGGAGATTGAAGCAATTTAATAAAGTCTGCACTTGTAGGACCTCTCACAAAAGACGACGGCAAACCAAGCGAATTCCTAAAATGATATCAACGCAGAATCTTTATTGAATTTGCTTATAGACTGCCTATGGGATATACCTTCGTATCAGAAGGGACCTGGAAAGTCTATCATATCTATGTTTACACTTCGAAACGTGACGAAAAAACCAATAATAGTGTTTCGAGTTAGCCCGAGTAATTTTTCTCTGGGTTCCAAGCAGTTTTCGTTGTATTACAGATCTATTTGTCTTGATCTTAGACAACATATGTATATATTAACTTCGATCGAATAGTGCTCTCGACAACATATGTCTCTGTGTACTCTTAATACAGATTTAATGGATTTGCTAATGAGGATCTGAGCGATCAATGTAAAGGATCAGACTAGAAATCCTCCAAAACCTATGTGGCTTACAGAGCAAATACTTAAAAGGACAGCTTCTAAATAGTTTCAAATTTCGTCCGAGACCGAGTCGAGAAATTGGTTACAGATAATTCACGCTATAAAACGAGAGAGAGCAAGCGCGAGCGCGTTATTACTTGTTTGAGGAAACTTTACAGACTCTCTAAGTGGCAACGGCGGTCCCCGTGCTAACGTCAAAGTCAATCAAAACAGAATCTTGTTTTATGTAATTACTGGACATATTCGCTAGCTTGGCGGTTAACTAATAAATCAAGGTCTCGACCGCCAGTTCGTAAAACGTGCATTCTCTCAGTCTTCCTTAGTACACTAAGTTAAGATTCGAAATTAGAAATCTTCAGACCAATTAATATGATTTTATATGATTGTGACTACAGCAACAACAAAATAAAGGAAGAAACTCTATGTATAGGATGTATATAGCAGAGTCACTAAGTTATAGTTGGGAAATATTTGTTGTAGAAGATTTTAAAAATTGTCAAGTTAAGTATCAGGAGCACTTTTCAACATGTAACATAACCATGTTCAGTTTAGTGCTTTTTATTGTTCTCTTGTAATTTTGAGAAATTCTACAAAGAAAGGACATAAAGACAGACAAAGAAGGTTTCTCTCTTTTTTTACAGATCTGGGCTATCAACAAAATGCCTAATTAATTTTCGACTTGATCACGTATGCCTTTACTTTCCTTGAATCGGCATTATTCCTAAGCTCCTTTAGAGCTTCAATCAACTATTTACTAAAATTCACATAACACGAAATTCACATAGAGAAATAATTTGATTGGAGATGAAAAAAGTATCTACGAGTCGTTCTAAAGCGAATATAATTTTCGTGTTGATTTACTTTTACTTTCATTTTCATTTATTAAAGAAATTCAATTTATTAGTGAAATCAATAAAAATTTCATTTTGATTGATACCTAAATTTCCAAAAAAAATAAAAACAAAAAGGCCCAAAGAAAAATTCTATTCATTCAACTGAATCGAAGAAATAAGATTTGAGAAAATTTCACTGCTATGCGAACTGTGAATGGAATACTAATAAATTAAATCCATCCAAGCCATTTTGATAGCGAACGACGAAAAGTAGGTTACATACAATAATCATGTTTGAAAGAACACAACCAAGATCCAAGATAAATGAAGCTACATAAAGCACTGACACAACGCACAGCAATGCCTGATAAGGTGCTGGTTAAAAACGCTTGCATGGGTTTGGGAAGCTGTCGTGCATCATCAGCTACATCCAAGCTAATTAGGCGATTAATTCCATCCTTACGATTCCTAATATAGAATGCGATTAAAATGCGGGCAGTAAAAGTAAGCGCCCAGAGTTGAACAAAAGGAAAGAGATCTTCTTTCATTACCTTAACGCCAGACCACCCAAGCTTTCGTTGAGTTGGCAAACATGGCAAGAGATTAATTTTGATTTTTCCATTATGCAGCCTGAATGCAGGCCCTTTCTACTCTTATTTGTTATGCTTTTACACTTACAGAACTCTCTTAATTGACATTCAAAAGAGACCTATGAACATGATTCAGTTTCTTGGCTAAAACTCCTAAAAGTCTCCCGCGACTATGGAATAGTGGTTTTCCAGAAAAATGGCGAACAGTTGTCGATGAAAACGGCATATATTTGATTTAATAAAATTCATATGCAATGTTAGAAGGATGCGTTTGAATTTTCCTGAAAAAACGCCACGAACTTTTTCTTTGGCCCAGATGACGAACAGTTGTCGATGAAAACGGCATATATTTGATTTAATAAAATTCATATGCAATGTTAGAAGGATGCGTTTGAATTTTCCTAAAAAAACGCCACGAACTTTTTCTTTGGCCCAGATGACGAACAGTTGTCGATGAAAACGGCATATATTTGATTTAATAAAATTCATATGCAATGTTAGAAGGATGCGTTTGAATTTTCCTGAAAAAACGCCACAAACTTTTTCTTTGGCGCATACATGCAGTAGTAACTACATCTAACTATCGCAATAAATGGCGTTTGGCGCCATCGTGACGCGAACTGTCCTGTTCAATGTTTGTCACCTCTTAACGCTTGGTAATCTCTTAATGCTCTTGTTTTGTCACCATCAGCTTCAATCGGCATCAAGAACGGAACGAAATTTTACAAATCAATATCATTAGCACAGGCATTCTTTCAATATATTTTCTGCATGCACATACACAAATTTTTTTCTTGCTTGGATTGCATTTTTTTTCTTTGCCGTAGTAAAAAAGTAAAGTAAGCCAAAAGTGCTGCTTTTGATTTTCCGTATATGATGGACCCACCGTAGAAGAACTATTGCCCGGAAACAAAATAAGCTTTTTACAAACACCACTTACTTAGTTATATGTATATATATGTGTGTGTGTCCGAATTTAAATCGATTTAGTTATATTCGCACACGATGTCCTTATACTACTGGTTCCATCATTTATGAAATACGCGTACATGTCGTGTATTAGCTAATTATGGGTCAGAGATCATATCGAAGAATGTATTTAATGTAAGTCCACAAAACCAAACTACATGTATCAGAACAACACATATCCACTTCAATAGTGAGTTGACTATTTTTTTTTTTTAAAATGATAATCGCTCGGGGACGACCAGAAAGAAGTGAGGACGAAGAAACAAAGAGGAAAGTGATAGTCGTAGGCTAGTGGATGTGAGATAAGTGCTATGCCTTGCCTTTATCGACTGACCACTCACTATAACTGTGAACGCAGTAAATTCTACCATAGTGAGATTTGAACCCGCGAACGCTGACTGAACTATTCGGCTACTCAAGCGGACTTGAAACGCTCGACCATCCTTAATAAAGTGTTTCGTAAGTTTTGTAGAATCGCCAGACTCAGTGGATTCGTTACAAGTTGCTTTCTAGCGTATTATTCTACGTCACTTGTGGTAAAAGGGTATTTGAAGTGTGCGCGAATGTACACGATACCCAAAAGGAGTTGAGATAGACCCTCCTTTTATTGCTTTCTGAATCAATCTAAGCCTGTCTGTCCGTCTTGAATTGTTTCCGATCAATCTGCAGGTTTAGATCAGACCACTTTCTCGACCACTTCCCATAAAACGTACTATTTGGAAAAGAGATTTCATGCATAAGTGTAGCAAGTGAAGTGACGTAGGGTATTTAATAGTAGACCACTCTTATATCTCTACTTATTATTATGTTTACTTTGTGTTGCATTGTGTAAATTAAAAAGAGTTTTTTTTAAAAAGCAACGAAAGGCTTTAAATTTTCCAAGACAACGAATTTATTGTGTACTCAGGGGATATCTGATACGAGTAAGCGAATAAATATTTATTGAAATGCAAAAAAAGTAAAAAATAACAAAGAAAGAAAGAAAAAGATATCAAATTCCCTTGCGTTCGAATGTCTTAACACCCGTCACCCTTTAAATTCCGTAAATTTTGTGTCTTTGACATACGTTTTCGTAGCACAAGACGTGCTACATAGCAAACGAATATAACGAATTATTGAAAATGAGCTTCGATAATAAAGATAAGGTACACTTACTTCAAGTCACGGACCAATCAAGTCTTCTTATCTTTTTTTATCTTCTTGTTGATTTATTTAGCTTTTTCTCTAGCCGATATATGTACATGTATATGTATATATATATGTATATGTATTCGATGAGCGACAAATGTTGGCAGGTGAATATGTAATGAAAGCTAAAGAGGTAAAAGATGTCGTCATGAATCGTCTTTTATGTTAGACATTAATTCATGCCATTCTTGGTTTTATGCCCTACACTACTTGTCGTACAGGGTATATTAAGTTTTTGTGGTTGTATGTAACACGCAAAAGGGCTTAGGATAGACACACCGATCGATTCAGAATCATCTCTAAAGCAGTTTAAGCCTGTCTGTCCGTCCGTCCGCTTGATGTCTGCCAATGCAAATTTGTGTTCAAGCCACAGGTTGCAATTTTTGAGATGTTTCGATGAAATGTGGTGCACCGGAGAGTTCTGAGCCAAGGAAATGGTTTAGATCGGTTGCTTTTTCCACCACTTTCCACATAACACAACCTACTTTGACAAATCGATATATGAAAAATATTGTAATTTTCAAAATTTCTCAACAAAAGTGTCTAAGCAGAAATTCATCACGGAATGGATTCGCAGAGTGTCTGGGTACTTTCCAACTGAATTTTTTCCTATTCTTGTGTCTGGTATTAGCTTGCAATGAAATGGGAGATGAAAATATGCGCTTCCCTCACTGTTCTAAAACGGAAACAGTGTTGCCAACATGCAATAACATGGTACTAGATTGTATAGTGCTCGGATTGTTTTGTCTACCCCCGTTACTGAACTTCCGATTTCGTTTCTTAAGAATCGTAAATGATTTCTCATATGCCGTTAGATCATGAAGTGCACAAGTGGCCAGTTTCGTGACATTATTTTTTGAAAATAATTAGAACAACTTGGAATACTGTAGTAAAAATGCGAGCATTAGCTCTACACGCGCGTACTTAATGAAATTGAAAGATTTTTATGTTTGTCATATTTTTTATCTTTATAAACAAAGTGAGTAGAACTTTAGTATAATTAAAAACAAATAAAAAAACAAACACGATTTTTATCTGTTCTCTCGTTAAGAAACACAGTCTTTTAAGAGGCAGTGACACAGTTATTCCATTAACTTATTAAATTTTCATTAAAGAAAATGTTATTAAAAAACCTTAAAGCAAGTTACACTCCATGAACGGAAATAGTTGTCGCTTAAGGCAATCACAGTTTTTCGGAGATTTCAATAAGGCAAAGACTGAAGACGGAAAACCTTATGGTTGATTTTAGGTTGATATCTGTTGCATTACGAAAATTTGTAATCAAGAAGACGAAACCTTTGCTTGCAGCTCTGGTGAATGCTTAAGCGCTTTCCTTCATTCAGACATCTACCAGATTGCGCCCAGCACTCGTCTATCCATTTCTCTCTCCTCGTCTCTTTCTGATCATCAACGCGGTAACACGAACAGAGGACATCCTCTGGTTAACTGTTCTTTTCTTGTGTCCCGTTCAACACACGGGGCGCAAGTTCTGCAAATCTTTTGATGAAAGTTGGTACACTACTGCGCTGCCAGAGCTTGGCGAATGCCAGTGACAGTGGTTTAGATCGGAGCACAAAACGCCTCATTTCGCAAAGTTGTAAATACTTGTAGAGTTGTGTAGGGTATTTAATGCTGGGACTAGGGTAAAATTTATTTTAAAAAATTTATCAAATCGCTTTTCAACTAAGAGCCAAGAGACATAAGCCTTCATATATGAAAAAAAGGGCCAAGAGACGTAGGCCTTCATAATTGAATTGAAAAATAATAAGGGCTTGCAGTTATATGGACGATAACCTTACTAATGTTAGACCATTGCGATATACTTCTTAGGCGTCTGCACATCCAAGAGTTCTCATGAAAAGAAAGCCTTTATGGTGCGCAGCTAACTTCAATTAAACCCGAATTTATTGGTACACCTAAGAAGAATTCCATTAAGCGAATAGATAGATGTAAGTTATTTAACAGTCGGTCTTGTCCTAGTGTAACTTATTTAAATTAATTCGTTATATAATATTTTACAAATCCAAGACAAAGCGACAGATTTAGTTTACAAACAGCAGTAAAATAATACCTGCAGTTTAATATTCCGCTTTAATTATGCAGGCCACATGGCATGTGACTTTGCACTCGCTATGGTCGACCCTACAGTACTCTATTCATATTTAGCAGGAATAGTGGAATGGACTTAAACATATCCGCCGATAAGTGCCGTTGTTGCATTAACAATTTTATAGTTCTAGGCTGGTGCTTAGTCAAGTGGCTAAGAAGCAAGATTATCATATCGGAAACCTGGATTCAATTCCCAGCACTGTAGAACATACTTTAATTCACGATTAAAGCTAGACCTAGCGCACGGACCTCTCAGGCCGCGGCCATTACCCATCTCTTTCTTTCCACTTCTTTCTAAACCGACAACGTGTATTAAATGCATAAACACTACCCGAGTGATTGGTCATGACATAGATATATATATATTTTAAGTTCAAAATTTTTTTCCCTGGAACTGACTAGGACCACAAGAAGAATAGAGAAAGAGTTTTGATTTTAAAATCTTTTATGAAGCGGACGATTGATCATCGACGGAGGGACGGTTCATGGATTTGCTGACAATTGAAAGAAAGTGCTACCCGAAGTGAAACCTTTGATATCGAAGAGGTATGCAGTGAAATTGTGTCTATCTTTCCTATGACAGGAAGACACAACTTCCAGGTCCTCGCAACTGATACTTCACTATGCAGAGAAACTTGAAATTATCGGTAGGTTGACGCCAAAGCAAATCAAATGTTTATTTAATACGAAAAGTTACTTATAGGAAAGTCGTAAAAAAAATCTCGAGCAGCCTGACACTATTTGTGATACATGAAGCTGCATATGTCAATTAATCGAATGATATCGTAAGAATATTTGAGTTACTTAAGCGAGCTGAGTTATGCGAGCAATTTTCCAACTCGGTCTGTCAACATTTCCCCCTTTTTTTGTCGTTAAGCTAATAATAATAAATAAACGAACGTATTCTCGCTACTGTTACTTTCAGCAAAATCGTACACACATCTTCTCTTATTGCCATTTACAGTTACATATGCATTTGCAATTTTACCTGTTGGCATTTGCTTAGAATTTTCTATGCACTGAAATTCTCTGAATATTGCGCAAGCATATCCGTCAAATATACCTTCCATGCCATTTGAGTGAATTAAATGCTTTTCTACCCTATACGACATTTATTCCCCAGGGTTTGTTCGAGTGCATACAAAATTCAGGGGCCAACTGGCGTACAGTACTCAATAACGAGTACTCGCATGTATGCTTGATAGACTGTACTCTCTACCAATGCGTTATGGGCTAGCAACAGTTGACAGTTGTCGATGAAGTTTGCATTTTCCTTCGATCTTTGGATCGTAAAATTGATCCCGAGTGACGTATATTCAAGATTACGGTCGAAGTCCCCCGATATCGGAAACCACAAACCCGCCGAGTAGCGTAACGAGTAGCAACAGTTTACAGTTGTCGATGATGTACGCATTTTCCTTCGATCTTTCGCTCGTAAAATTGATCTCGGGTGATGTATATTCGAGATTACGATCGAAGTCCCCCGATATCGGAAACCACAAACCCGCCGAGGAACGTAACGAGTAGCTACAGTTTGCAGTTGTCGATGGTGTTTGCATTTTCCTTCGATCTTTCGCTCATAAAATTGATCTCGAGTGACGCATATTCGAGATTCCAATCGCGCTCCCACGATATCGAGGATCGGAAACCTGTCGAGTAACGTAACGAGTAGCAACACTTTACAGCTATTAATGAATTACGCATTTTCCTCATTATCGAGTGAAAACTCTTTCGGTCGTAAAATTGATCCCGGGTGACATATATTCGAGATGTCGGTCGAGATACCACGATGTCGAAAACCACAAACCGGCCACAGAACGACTTGAACAAAATAACCGTTTGTTTGTTTGATTTGTATCAATTTAATCTCTGTCCGGCTGTCGATCGAGTCGGTCGACCTCTTGCACAGGTAAGAGTTGCAATTTTCGTGATATTTTAAAGAGATGTGGTCCAGAAACATATCTTGGTACAAGAACACCGCATTCTACTGAAAGTGAATTTGATGGGAGCTTTTTTACAAATATCTCTTCATTTTGCGGTACGTAACCTTTACGGTATTTAATGGTCGGCTTTGATCTGGCTTTGAACGTTTTAACTTGGTTTCCCTTTATTCGTCCCAGGTTACGCAGTGTCTGACAACTTGTGGCACGCGATTCCTCTAATTGCTCGGTATTCGTATCCTTAAGTGAATAGCTCGAATACTAATACCCACGTTCCTAAATTCCTAAACTTTGACAAATTTTTTTTAATAAGCTTCACGGAATGCATTTTATCGTGGAGTAGATATGGCCTTGATTGTCTTTCTTTTTTCTTTTTTTTTTTTTTTTTTTTGCTGTGGTTTTATTCCATTTTAACATTACCAAACAATCCCATTGGATCGGCCATGAATCTCTGAGCATAACTGCCAAAAAATGTTTGCAGTTAATCCCACGACTGAGAGTTGTTTAGTTTTTTTTGTTTTTGTTTTTTTTTTTTCTAACTACTGTTGCTGCTGTTATTGTTGCTGCTGCTGCTGCTGTTGTTTCGCTACCATATCTATCTCCGCACATAACATCCGTTTATGGAACTTATGCCAGAAAAATACGGGGAAAAAAAAAACAAAACAACAACAACAACAACAATGGGCATGAAACTATGACACAACACTAACAAAAACAACGAGCATAACAATAACCATAGGAAATATTCAACGTTTATATAAGTTTCGTGGGGGTGTGGAGGTGGGGGATCGGCGGGGAGCGGGGCAAAAATGTGGCAAAGAAAGAAAGAAAAAGTTTATAAAACTCTTTACAACGACGACGAGAAACAAAACACTGCCAAAAAAAAAAAAAAAGGAATGAAAAAAACAAAAAAGTTTATATCTGAATATTTAGTTAGTGGATGTACGAAAATGTGCTATATGTTGCTTGACTACTTGCCTGTTATTATATGTGTATGTGTGTGTGTGTGTGTGTGTGTGTGTGTATATATATATAGATGAAAGAATATGGACCCGTATGTCGGTGTAAGTTAACATCATTCCGTACCACTGACAACATAACATTTTATGTTTGTTGTTCTTTTGCGATATGCGATACGCGATATGCGAACGGGTTTACAGTTCTATCTTGCTGGCTGACTAGGTGGCTGACTGACTCGCTGGCTGTTTGACTGACTGACTGACTGACTGACTGACTACCTCGATGGTAGCTTAGTCTTTGTTTTTTCTTTTATTTATTTTTTTTTTTATAACCAATTGTTGTTTGTTGTTGTTTTTTTTTTTGTTTCATCCAAATTGAAAAGTCGCCAAAACCAGTTTATTTTTTTTTGTTTTTCATTCTCGTTTCTGATAGTTTTCTCTTGAATTTAATTTGAGTTGACTTTTGGCGCCGTTTTTTACTGTTTTGTCATTTAATTGATCGCCACACAAACACGCAAACTAGAATTTTTAGATAAAAACTTGAAGAAATTTTCTCCCTTATCCTACAAAAACAAAAAAAAAAGGTCAATTTATGAGATTCATTTCATTTTTTTTTGTTTTGTTTTTTTTATTGTAAGGCTATAAATAGAAAGAAAAACAATGAAAAGTAATAATGATTGTATCGTAAGCATCGTGGCACGTTCGATAGACAGCCGTTTCGTAAGTTTATTTTTCTTCACCCGAACCTAAATTGTTATTAAAGAAATTCATTTAAAAAGTACTTATTGATCTCTCTATAAATTCGTAGAGCTTTATTTCGAAATTTAACCTCTTCTTCTTCTTCTTCTTCTTCTTCTTCTTGCTGTTTTAATCTTAGAATTTCGAGACTTTCGTCCTCGCTTAAACCACTCTAATAATAATTCCTTGAGTATTCGGCGAGCTCAACGGTTAAAGGGATTAGTAACGGCTTGGTTAACTGTTGAGAATATATTCGTCCTTTCTTAAAAAAAGGGTTGCCAAGGGTCTTGAAAGTTTAAAAATGAACAACTAAGGAAATTATATTCGCCATTGGGCCTTTTGTACATATCACACCGGATTTTCGATGGTTGATTTTCTGAACAGAAGGAGAAGGAGAAGGAGAAGGAGGAGGAGAAGGAGAAGGAGAAGGAGAAGGCGAAGGCAAAGGCGAAGGAGAAGGAGAAGGAGAAGGCGAAGGCGAAGGAGAAGGCGAAGGAGAAGGCGAAGGAGAAGGAGAAGGAGAAGGAGAAGGAGAAGGAGAANGAAGGAGAAGGAGAAGGAGAAGGAGAAGGAGAAGGAGAAAAAGAAATTATATTCGGTCGTCAACGAATTTTTAATTCCAATCGCGATTATCCTGAAGGAGACTAAAAAAAAAAGCAAGAAGAAGAGCAAAATTTTAATACTCTATAATACTGGATGGCCGCGCCTGATTCTTTCAATTTTCCAAATAAAAGTGTGTGCCAGTGGGTTGAACTTCATAAGTGACAACCAAAAAACACGGAAAGCAAAGATGTTTACAGATTTCGTTGCATACACGTGCCCTTTGGCGGGTTTGTAGGCGATATCTCCGTTTCTGCGATGGACAGACGAATAGACGGACTTGCTTAGATGCATTCCAACTTTGAAACTGGCCAAGAGTTTCCCAAATTTACACGATTTTTGATGCTTGCGCTTTGTAAAGGTATTGAAAAAAAAAGGTTAAATTTTGCTATACTATAATATTGCGTAGGCGTGGTCAATTTTCTGTGATGTTCCTGAACCTTCGTTCTGGGCATTGCAAACATTCTGACGAAATGTGTATAGCCCCATTCCTCGGTAATGGGTATAATAAGATCGATGGAAAGTAATTATGACGGCAGCCCAAGATCTTTGGTAAGGGATGCTATATTTATTGGTATACATTATTGGCATACATATATTTGTGCAGGTAACAGATAATTCAAATTTCCATCCACACAGCTATCTTATTGTCGACAGTCCTTCATCACATTGCCTTCTCTCCAGCTCTTTTCCGCACTCTGTTAAATTTTTTTTGGTTTTTACTCATTTTGCTTTTGTAGAGTTTCGCACATCTCTCCCCCTCTTCTGCAGAGATTGAAAATCGTAAAACAAAATAGTTAGTTTAGTAATATCGTTCTGGAATAACACGTGAAGGGGGCAAAAAATCTGACCTTGGAAAAATAGTGGGATCCAAAGCCGTAGGACCCATTCCCTGGCATCAAGTCTTTTCTCAATGTAACAAACCCTCGCTAATAATGAATTCTTAGCGAAGTCAAAAGTAAAGACTACCTTCTGTTCGGAGGCGTACAGAGCGGTCAACAGAAAGAGTAAAACTTGCAGTCTTCACAAACGTAAAGCTTACCTTCCGTATGGGAAAACTAATCAGAATTGACCTTTTTCCTGCCTTTTCTTCCTTTCTTCCTCCTCTCTCTCTCTCTCTCTCTCTCTCTCTCTCTTACTTTCCCTCCCTTGCTCCGTCTCTCTCTGTCTCTCTTTCTCCCTCTGTCTCTCTCTCTCTCTGTCTCTCTCTCTGTCTCTCTCTCTCTCTCTCTCTCTCTCTCTGTCTGTCTTTCTCTCTCTGACTCTTATTCTCTTTCTCTCCCCTCCGCCATTTCCTCCTCTTAACTAACTACATACTTTTTTCTTTCCATCTCATCCATGAGCATCTCTCTATGACCGCATGTATCAATTTTTTTTTTTGGAAACAACTAACGAATTTTCTTCCTTTTTTTTCAATGTTTTAGTTACAACGTGTTATTTACCTCCAACTTAATGTAGTGCAACACTTTTTCACTTGCTTTAGTTTCGAACACTATTAACAGGTTTACAAACAATTAAACATGTTTTACACACGCATTTACATAATTGAAAATTCAAACTACGAGAAATATTTTACGGAAATTGGTCGACTGCTTGAAAGCCATTACAAAACACTGGCAACTTACTCAAATGCTTTTACATATGTATTCAACTTTGCCGCGTATAAAAGCAGTCTCTCTAAGTGATTGTTTGGTCCAAGTGTCGTGCAGTTGTGTTTACTGGAAAATTTACTTCAAAATTGTTTTCATTCCCACACACGCGAAAGGGTTGGTCATACAAACACCTTTGAATTCTTTGAACATTTGACCAAAAGTTGATTTTGCTTCGGCTCCACACTAAGCGACTTAGTTTAGAGAAAAAGCAACATTTTGAAATATTTAGCCCAACCATCTGTCTACACCAACGCACTTTCAACTCAAGCGACAGTCGGATTGAACAGACGAAAGTCATGTACGCGGATAAGCGAGCATCTCTCAGCGTCTTACGTGAAACGACTAAGTTAGTTTACTTTTCGATGATGTGTCTGCCAAGAACGTGACTGCTGGGCGTGTATGTTCAAGCAAATGATGCCGAAAGATAAGAAATGCGCGTTTATCGTGTATTTTTGTTGTTTACATTGTCAGCAAAAATCTGGTACAAATTGCACGTTAGACTATCGGTTATTCTTCTTGATCATTGCTACTTTTGCAAATTGCGTTTTCACTGCCAACCATTTATGTACAAATAAATGTGTGTGTGTGTGTGTCTGTGTGTGTGTGTGTGTGGGTAAATGTTTAAAATATTAAACATAAAGTTAATGCACTAATCGTTAGAAAATATATTCACTTTATGGTATCGGAAGTAACATAGCAGCAGTATGATTAGAAGATCCTTTAAACATTCATTCAGGAATTCAGGTTTCCATATGGGCTTGGGATCTACATCGCTTATCTGTTCGCCGATTACAATCTGTCTGATCATCTTAGAACTGCGAGCAAGCACACAACTGGCGGGAGAAAGCAAGAAATCTTGCAATAGAAAAATAATTTAAATCAACTGCGTTAGGTTAACTTAACCTATTCTGCAAAAAGAGTAGGCATTCTTTCTAAAATGAAAGGTTCACTTAAGGCCGACAAGTATATTTTAAATCCGTATGTCGATTTTTTTCATAGACACGACAAAGAAAGGTGAAAAATTTGCTTTTGCTTTTTTTTTGTCACGTTACTTGATCTAACTTGCTACCTGCCGAAGTCTATTATTTATTGATCGAATAGAATACGCTTTAATAACGTTTGTACACCTTTATGTAAATGTCACCTTCATTTAGCGGAAGCCCAGTAGCCTTGGAATCATATAGGGTAATAAAGTTTTCACATCTAGGTTTAGGCTTTATTTATAAGCAAACCACGTGGAAACGGGAGAAATATCGCATTGGAAGTCTTGTTAGCTGAGTTCGAAATATGAATCGACGTATGCAGTGCAATATGGAAGAATTGAAGAGGATGGAATAAGAGCAATGCCCCATATAACCGGTAACGGAATACTTTTGCTTTCATATGACTAATCATTGAGGACAGGCATGGTGATGGTCACAAGGAAGTGGGGAGAGAGAGAGAGAGTGAGAAAAATAGAAAGATCGTAACCTGGGACTTGCAAGCTCGGATCGGTAAATCGAGCACTCACTACACTTACGGTCAAACCCTGGCCATAAGTGAAGTATATTTTGCCACGCTGGCAATTTGAACAGGGAATGCCAATCTATTCTATAATTGAGAGGAGGGAATGCCCATTGCAGCATTTTTAAATGAACCTGTTTGGAAAACCCTTTTTAAAGGGATGCAAGTGAGATATCATACCCCATCATAAGTCTATAACTTTCCTTAAGTTAGATTATGCTGTTATCTGCTAATCAATTTATTTCCTTAAGAAGCATTACATAAATTGTCCATGTTTCCTGCTCTCGTCTATGTGAGAATGGAAATTGTTTCATTTATATTGAAAATCTCTCTCTCTCTCTCTCTCTCTCTCTCTCTCTCTCTCTCTCTACAAATATATCGATTCTATGATTGGCTTACAATGAGTTGCAAAGTAATTTTAATTAAATGAGTATTAAAAAATTTTATTATTTAAATCTTCTGTACGAATGTTTATGTCACGTTATTTATGTTTGAAATTTTCATTTCTACATTTCTTACTGTGCATTGCGAGAATATATTATTTTCATGATGAGCTAAGTGACGGTCAAGTATTATTCACAAGTGAACCCAGTTATCCTTGCGTGTACCGTAAACCGTCTAAACATGTGTCCATGCGTTCTTCTCTGTAAGAGTCATAAGGTCGCTCCATTTATTCCTTGTTCCATCTACATGTTCATCAGTTTGTCTGCTTGCAGAACTCCAGCCTTAACCACCGACAACAACAAAAAAAGCCTTCGCACTGCTCGGTAGATAAAGCCTTTCCAAGGCAAATACCCAAATTCAGAAAGACCGGAAATTTCAAAACGTGTGGCATATTTTCCATTCTCTGCTCTGTTTGCCGTCCGTTCGCTTGTGTGCCTCTACTTGCCCGCTCAGTAGTTTGCCTGCTTGTCCTGAGACACTTGTGTGTCTCTCCTCTCGTCTGTTCACATCTTGCCCAACTGGTCTCTTCTGCTGTCCATTGTTTCGTGTGTCCGTCTGTCCACCTTTGCATTTACCCTCCGTTCTTCCAGTTACTTGTCTTTTTGCCACGTTTACTACTTATTCTATTCCTCTATTGCTCTTCTTGATCGGCTTCTTTCCAAAATTTCCAAAGTCTCCCAAAGTAAAGAATCAAACAAGCCATAATGTGAAAATCATATTTTTTCATCATTTAATTTCCAAAAATAGACTTCAACTCTTTCCAAACTTACGGTTCGCTTGCAAGCACGCCGCCGCTAGTTAACGTACTTAACGACCAAAGATTTTTACCCATAACTCAAGATCCTTAGGGTGGATTCTGATAGCCTAGCATCAGTCCGAAATATGATTCTAACAGTAAGTCATTGTTGCTCATTAACTCATTAGCAGCAGCTTAAGAGTAAGTAAGTAAGAAGAAGAAAAATGTGCAACATATCCATATCTGCGGGTATCTCAGATTCTATATAAACTTTATTTAAAGTGTTTTGTGTGTGCATGCGTTTTTTTTTTTTGTTTTTAACCATAAACGTAGTCAGTTAGTTTATCGTTGTTAGCAATGCAGTTTAATTACATGTACAAATATATGCACATAAATGCATATAAATACTTATTTACATATCCATATATACGCATGATGGCATTATCTATCCGCACTATATTTAGTTTCCAGTTAATTTTTTTATGCATTTTTTTTTTCTTTTTATTTTTTTTATTTATTGATTTTAAGCTAAATAAATAACTTTTCATTTTATTATTATATAACAACAACAAGAGATGTTTACTAAGTCAAACATGTCACTTGTATGAAATACGGATATATTTTGGTTGCTACTGTAGGTTCTTAAGCTTAGCAAATGTAGCTGATTATCGAAATCGCAAAAGCCTCTCGATAATGACTATGAGCGATGAGAGAGCAAACTCATCTTTCTTCTCTCATGGGAAAATTAAGGAGTGCCCACAGCTTAACGGGAGTTCGCCTAATAGGTAAGTGTTATGCCTTTATTGACTGAGCATTCAATCCCGCCCCGGGATGTAGGGATCGGAGGATCCCCCCTCTTCATGTAACGCGGTGATGGAAAGAGAAAATGGAGACGGTGACTGAGCGCTCACGGTTGCTATGACCAAAGTGCACACTTGAAATTTGAACCCCCGAACACTGACTTGGTAGTCGCGACACTTATTTACTCGAGTATGAGGCAAGACATCACCTTCTCTGCAAAAACTGGAAAGTTATTTCAATTGTAATAAGTTCTGCTTTAAATTCTTTTAATATGCTCTCATGAGAAAATTAGGGAGTGCTCACAGCTTAATGGGAGTTTGCCTAATAGGTAAGTGTTATGCCTTTATTGACTGAGCATTCAATCCCGCACCGGGATGTAGGGATCGGAGGATACCCCCTCTTCATGTAACGCGGTGATGGAAAGAGAAAGTAGAGGCGGCAACCGAGCACTCACAGCATCTACGACTTACAACATCCACTTGAAATTTGAATCCCTGAACACTGACTTGATAGTTGCGACTATTATTTACTCGGGTATAAGGCAGTCCAGCATTCCTTCGCAGCACCTCCTTTGCAATCGTAATAAGTTCTGCTTTAAATTCTTTTAATATATATATAGTATCTATATATATGTATATATCGTATCGTATATCGTATCGTATATCGTATCGTATATCGTATATATATCGTATCGGAATTTTTCGAAACGGATGACTGAACATGAAAATTAGAATTGAAAATCTTCAGCTGAGCACATCAGGAAGACTCATAGGAAGTATTATCCAAAACAAACCATTACAAGGGGGCTTTAGTATTAAAACAATTTAAAGTAGGATCCAAGCAATTTAAATAATTTCGCGAAGAAAGTGTTAACTAATTCTCGATCACATCACAAACCAAGCCAAGTCCACACATGCTTATTATTCTCATTATTCCTATTTTTGTATTCCAAACTTTATTAAAGTCACTGGGGCAAATGTTGCCATACCCTGGGTTTCCATATTTCTTGTTTCTATAAGAGGTAAAAAGCTATCACATTGGTTCGACCGAAGCTAGTGAATGTGAGTTTTTTCTAACGGTTTTTGTTTGTGATAGAGAATTTAATTTACAGTTTAATGAAGTTGCACTAACTACTCTTGATTAATTAGAGCGAAAATGTTTAATAGACTTTTTTCTTCTAATATTTAGTACAATTTTGCTTTTTTTTGTTGTTTTTTTTTTTTCTTTTTTTCTTTTTTCTTTTTTTCACTTACATAATTCAAGTGTTATTTTGCAATATTCAAATGTTAATAATTAATGCTTGTTTGCCTAGGTGTTCAATACACTACGGACCGTCAATTAATTGAATGGAGTGTGTGTGTATTGGTATGCGTGTTAATTAAATTTGACATAAATTTGATGTTAAATATTATCATCATTTTTAAAATTTATGGTTAAAAATAATGTTTTGTGGTATTTATAATACAACAATGAATCCTCTATAGAATTTAACGAGCGAACGTTTAAAAAAATCCAGCAATCATTGATCAGCAATGCATCTGCAAGTAGTAGTAGTTTAGGGCAAAACCGTTCATACCTTTGAACAAAGAGTATATAGTAAGGCAGGAAAAGACACAAGACTGAAAAAAGTGTAAGCATCCGGTCATTGTTCTTTATAGGTCCTTCGGTCCCGAGGATGAAAGTTGACATTGGTCGCGCGGATTCAACAAATTCTTATAATAATAAGAAAATTTCATTTCACTCATGAGTATTTAAGAATTTGAAAATTTTATATTACCTTTGTAAGGCACCCACTACGACGTGAATGTATTGAGATTGTACATCTTGCAAGCTTTACAATGCGTCTTGCAATTCACGCCAGATGTCAATTCTCTTCTATTTATCCATTTCTTTTTTTTATTACTCGTCACGAGAGGATACGCACTACCTGTAGATAGCACGTTGATGAAAAGAAATAGGGAGGGAGAGAGTGCGTTCGCAATCCAAACTGTCCAGGGTTTAATCAAAAAACATAGGGAGACTGGAGCAATTAGTGATCTTAAAGAATCTTTCAATGGAAAACATGGAAATATTTTTGCGAGGGAGCGTTGCTGAGAACCCAGGAACTTCACTTCGGCACCATTGGGAAACTCTTTGCAACGTAACGCTCATAAAAAGCAAGCTGGTGCCTGCTTATGAACTTCACAGTGCACAGTGATTAGTGTTTGTTGAACGCCTCCAAAGGCGACATTGAGCATTGTATTGAACGGTCATGTAAAAATTCAACACAAAAGAGTGTGTATGTGTTAGAAAAGCCTTCCAGGTCGTTTAGTCCACGTACCATTCCTTAAGTAATCGCATGCTGTATGCTTTGTGGTTCAATAACACACATAGTTATTTTTGCATGGATCATGCTTCAAATGAACCCTGCTTCCAATGAAACTCGAAAATATCTTTTTCCAATCCTTTCTATACGAGATTTGCGACGCGGTACACCTAACCTATGTATTCAACAATGAAGCAACATTGTGATGCCCTCACAGAACTGGGGTGTACTTACAGCACTATAGGTTAGCAGGGAGCCGTTCGCATCTAGCGCAGTTGTAAATCCGCCGCTCACATTCTTCGTATCAAGGGCCTAGCGGCAAAGGCGTACATACGCTCGTATCGATCGCTAACTAGTGGCTTCACTTAACAACTTTCTTCCAACTAAAGAACTTTCCTCACACTTTACATAATCCGAATATAGACTCGCGTTACGATTTGCAATTCAAAAAGAATTCACTTGGATTTGATGGGAAAAAATGATAAGATTTCAAAAAAAAAAAAAAAAAGAAGAAAACTCTACACCTAAGCGTTAAAAATTAAAATGTTTAGCTTACGTTAAACTTTCTTCTTATTTTTAACTTCTTTTGTCAATAAGAAGTCAGCGAAAATTTCGCACTTTCTTTTTGCCTTTTTTTTTTTTTTCCTCAAAAGAAAAATATTTAAAGAAATTAAAAGTTTTATTAAAAATCAGTAAACAAAACAAGTAAAATATGTGCAAAGAGAAAAACTTTTCAATTTCCTCCCATTGTGCATACAAGAAATGATTTTTTTTTCTCTTCTTTGCTTTGCTTCCCTTTCTCCCTTTTCGCTGCTCTTCGTGCAGCCGTAGCTTTAAAATCATGCAAGTATTTGCATGTAATGCACTCTCGTCACTAAACAAAAAACAATTAAAAGCAAATTTTGCGGAGACTTGAACAGTGGTGCTCGAATTAAAGAAACTTTAGTGAAGAAAGAGCACACACAATAAATAAATAAATGTGTCTTACTTTAAAACCTACTCTTGGTAGGGTGTTTTTCTTTTCTCTTTTTTTTTTTTCTTTTCTTTTTTGCAAAAATTACGCTTTAAACTAATTTTCTTACTTTAAATTGTTTTCATCGCCACACACAGTCTCCAAGTACAGCGTGCAAAGTACTTAAGTTATTGCAACCCTAATGTGTTGGCGAGAAAGTCGCGACATACTCGCGCAGCTGAAAAATTTGCAAACGAGCCGCGGAACTGATTGCTATCATGCTAACCCTTTGTAATTTTTGAAAAGTTCTAAGGATGAAAAAGACTTAGTGAGCTCTACAGCCGAGTTAGGGCAACGAGAAAGTCATGACACACCTTGACAGCTGATGAATTTGCAAACGAGCTGCGGAACAGATTGCTATCATGCCAAACATGTGTACTTTTTAAGGACGAAAGAGACTTAGTGGGGTCTACAACCGGGTTAGGGCAACAAGAAAGTCATGACACACCTTGACAGCTGATGCACTTGCAAACGAACTGCGGAACAGATTGCTATCATGTTAACCATCTTCGTAATCTTCGAAAAATTCTAAGGCTCTAGACGGCTCTAAAGCCGAGTTATGGCAACACCATTGTATTGGTGAGAAAGTCGCGACATAGTCCGGCAGCTGACAAATTTGTAAACGAACTGCGGACCTGATTGCTAGCATGCTAAGAATAGCGAATTTTCGAAAAGTTCGAAGGACGAAAGAGACTTAGTCAGCTCCAAAGCTGAGCTAGGGCAGCACTATTGTATTGGTGAGAAAGTCACGACTTACTTCGGCAGGTGGAAAATTTGCAAACGAGCTACGGAACTGATTGCTATCATGCAAAACATGTGTAATTTTTGAAAATTTTTAAGGACGCAAGAGACTTAGTGGGCTCTAAAGCCGAGTTACAGCAACGAGAAAGTCACGAACTAATCTGGCAGCTAGTGGCTTTGAACTCATTCAAAGGAGCAATAAAACTGATTGCTGTCATGTTAAAAAGGACGAATTTTTGGAAAACTTAAAGGACGAAAGCAACTTAGTCGGCTCTAAAGCCTAGTTAAGGCAACGAGAAAGTCACGACACGATTGCTATCATGCTTGTGCGTGCATTTGTAATTTTTGAAAAATTTTAAGGTCGAAAGAGACTTAGTCGAGTTACGGCAACACTACTACGTTGGCTAGAAAGTCGCGACATAGTCCGGCAGCTGATGACGTTGCAGTCATTCAAAGAAGCTACACAGCTGATTGTTAACATGCTAAAGTTTTAAGGATGAAAGAAAGCTAGACGGCTGCATAAGATCTTCAA
Organism: Glossina pallidipes; assembly: GCA_000688715.1. Lineage (NCBI taxonomy): Eukaryota > Metazoa > Arthropoda > Insecta > Diptera > Glossinidae > Glossina > Glossina pallidipes. Next base: position 370,372 of record KK499916.1, on the reverse strand, counting down.
GAGAAGTACTCTAGAGTAACGATTGTTTGAAGCAACAATAACAAGAGTGATCAGCAGGAATATTTAAGAGGAGTATTATCGTTACTAATACTAATTAAAAAGGTGACCACTGCCAGTTACGACTGCGGACTCTCTTTTCAAAAAAACAAGACTATATGGTTACTGTAGGTATTTTAATAAAATTTAATATTTTATTGGCATAATGTTGTGTAGGTGCTTTCATAGGACGTCCATAGGAATGCTAATTCCGAACCCGAATCTTCAAACTGAGGAACATGTCAACAGTAGATCAATTTCTGTCATAGAAAAGACATTAGAGAACTTTACAGGGTGAATGAGTGAACCTAAACTGTTAAACGATTTCGGATCCCTCGCATTTAGTACAAATTATTTCTTATTTTTATACCCACCAATGTAAGATGGGGGTACACTCATCTTTGTTTATATGTAATACCCAAAAGGAAGCTCCAGATACCCTATAAAGTATATATATTTTCGATCAGCCTGAAATTCTGACTTGATTTAGCCATGTCCGTCCGTCTGTATGTCTGTGTGGCACTCTCCTGGTCGCGAAAGTGAAGATATCGATTTCAAATTGGGTAGAAACATTGGAAGTTTCTGCACGCAGGTTGGTATTGAAAGTGGGTCAAGTCGGTTAGAGCAGAAGTTAGTTCAGTGGCAACTCAGTTTTTCCTCGTTACTCGGAAATTATTAAAGTTGGCTGAAACTTTCCACGTTTGCTTTACGCGACACTTTACTTTCTAGGTCTAAAAATGGAACCAATCGGCCGTGTCCACGCAAAGTTCCGCGTGATTAAATTAAATCTTTTTCACTTTTTTTGAGGTTTTGCGTATATTTATCATAAAGCGAACAAGACAAAACATTTAAAACTATTTTGTACACTCCTCAAATGAAGATATATTGTCTGCCTAAAACGAATGTGGTAGGCACCGCGATTAATTTTTTCTTCATACTACCGGCGATATGGGCATCAAATAAGAGAACATTGAGAGTAGAATGCGAAAAACATAGTGGTGGGTATGCGAGATTCGGCCCTCGCCGAATATAACTTTCTTATACTTTTTTTTTATTGAGCGTTTGAATGGTTACCCATCACAAACTTTCAACAAACGGACACAAAGACAGACTATGCATATATAAAAGCTTGGTCTATGCTCGGTTCTTACACATTTTTTTTTGTTATCACGCCTGGAAAGCCTGCATGGTACAAAGCATAGGAACAGTTGTAATTTGTTTTCTCACCTTTACAAAAAGCATTATATTTACAAGTTTTTATTATAACTTTGATTGTTGAAAACGCTTGCACAGTTAAACAAAGAGACGATTTTAAAACTGTAATAAAGAAAACTAACGAAAATTGAATGACTAAACTATATAATGACAACAATAATAATAACAAAAACAGCAACAACAATAACAACAACGGCCATTGTTAAGAGTAAGAGAGACCTTGCTTGTATGTGCACATACATATATGATGTGCATGTGTATGTTTATGAAACGGTGTCAAAAGTTGCCGTTTTCATGCACACTTGACTTGTATGTAAATAATATTTGCATTCACATTGTTATCACAACTAAATTGCATATACATATATACATATATACATATACACATATACACATGTGTACATATATACTTGTATATATATATATCTCTATATATATTTATGTTTATATTTACATAGTTTACTTATAGTCACCTAGACGAGCAAAGCAGGCAGATAGTCGAAGCATTTGTTAACCATATTTGTTGTTTCCAACAACAAAACAAAACGTCATCCATTACATATGTTCTATGTTGAAATTTTGCTTTAGATATTTTTACAAAATGATGTCACATAATATAACACAACAAACACCACACACAGTACACTATCATCATCATCATCATCATCATTATCATCGTTATTTTTCGTGTTTCGAATGCATGGCCGCTTGGCATCCAAATAAAATGCGCATAAACACATACACACATACACATGTACGTGTAAATATATATGCTAATCATAGTTTTAAGTAACATTTTCAGTCAACTTATCCTTACCCCGTATATGTAGACGCAATTAGAAAAAGATATCGCTAGGATAGATAGAATGGATGGTTATGCTGTCATTTTATGATATCGTTTTTAAAATTTCGATATTTTTATAAATTGCAAAATTACAATTTTTATGCCCTTAACATTGAGAAGTTTTATTAAGTTTGTCAAAGCATTTGTAACGCTTTACGTAGGTAACAAGCATTTACATAAAAGTTTTTTCATTTGATAAGTGCGAGATATGATTAAGGCAACGACCATCATCTGAGAGAAGGATATATTTGTTGATATCGCATTTGCAAGTGATTAAGTGATATTGAATTCGATTGCGAGGCGAGAGCTTTACTTTAAAAACAAAAAAAAAAAAGTACCAAAAGCTTTCCTTCCAAAACAGATCTTCTTCTTCTTCTTCTTCTTCTTCTTATAAGTACGAAAAAATTTCATCTGACGAAAGGAGAGAAGTTAGAAATTTTTTGACTGAATACATAATCAAATATTAGACCTTTTCTTTGCCAACCAGCTAGGCTCACTAGGGTGCCACCATTGCCACAAGCTTTTCCAATCTTAACAAGATTTTTTAAACAATGAAACTTTTCGTAAATCATTCAAGGCCCTCTCCCCTTTCACCTTCTTTCACTTTGTCGTTTATTTCATTGCCGCTTGACTCAAACAAATCCCCGCCAAATATAGACAATGTCGACATTCAGCTATATGCTGATTGGTTGAAAGGTTGTAAACTCAGGCAGACTTTTTCGGTCCATCGCAAGTGACTTCATCCAACTTTCCGTTGAAAACACAATAACTGCTTTGGGGGTCTATTTAAAGCAGCTATTGCGGACGACTTTTTAAAATAAAGCTTTATATGGAGGGTGAGTCGAAGTGGAAAGTGATCCTCTCCAAGCCAATTTAAGGAGGCTCGTCCTTGGGCCAAAACCCAATAACCATGTAACAAATTTGATCAAAATATCTCAAAAATTACGACCCGCTCGTTGAAGACAAGAAAACAAGACACACAGACGGACAGACAAGCTTAGATTGATACAAAAAGTGATTCTGAATCAAACGGTATTATAAAAGATAAGTCTGTCTGATGTCCTTCTGGATGTTGCATATTTGCACATAAACTTAATATGTGGTGAAGGACGTAAAAAAATCAATAATTTTTACAATTTCTTGAGGTATAATTTTCATATTCTTTGCAAGATGAATTGACATTTACCTCAGCCACAGATTGCGTGCTAAGGTTACCAAATCTCTGTAAGCTATCACAAATACTGTTTAGATAGACATGTTTTCGATCAATGCGAAAAAGTCAAGTAGATTGGCTTATGTCCATCTATTTATTTATCTAATTTTTTTTTTTTTTTGGCAAAAGCAAATTCCTTTAAAAAGGCTCTCTTCCGGAATGCTCCGGTTTTTAATACCCGCCAACATTCAAACACGGAGGCGTGCCCATTTTGTGAACACCATTGTCGCACCCGCGAAGAAATTTCAAGGACGCAATATAACGGGTGCATGCTAGACCGCTCTCAACTTCTCGATCGCCTTATGCTTGTCCGTTTGTCCTGGTCACAAAAATGGAGGTCTCAGCTTTAACGCAGGCGGATATTAACATCGACCAAAAACACACGCACAACACAATATCAACTGAGACTATGTCTATTTACGAAAGCGGAATTCTTCTTCGCTTCACTTGAAATAGGTTTTGAATCAACAACGGCAGTTTTTTCTAATAAAAGGAAATCTTTGAAGGAGCCTTTGATGCATATTTGCGAATATTGCCTAAGGAAACCGAAATACAGCGAACATGAAATAATCTTTTTTCTCTTGAACGTAACAACTTTTTAAACTTTAAAGCTTAAAAAACACTATTGCTATCAATAATAATTTAATTTTGCTTTTTGTTTGGTTTCAATTTTTTTTCTTTCCTTCCCTTTGATTCATCATGCAGAGCGAAAAAAACAAGTGACGCAAAAACCATGTTTTCGGAAGTTTAATGAAATTCGTGATGAACAAGAGTAATCAAGTTATAATGACATTCTTTGACTTCGCTTAAAGTGTAAAAAAAAATACGCAGTAAAAATTCCTTAAAGTATTCAAATGATAAATTTGTCCATCCGTACAAGTGTCAATGTGGCCAATATTAAGAATAAGCAAACACATAATCACATCCTTTTCTAACGGTTAGTGGCTTAGTGTAACTGCCTGAGATTTTCATGAAAATTTCACGAAAACTTCAATGCTTTCACTTAACTAAAAATTGATAACTCGTCACATGCCTATCTATCTCTCTTTCTGCTGAAATCGGGATTATGATCTCAAAATTTCATTGAAACAAAAGAATTTAAAGCTCAACTTTTCATTTCCGCTTATCTCAGATTAAATTCAGAAATCGATGAAATTCTCTCCTAAAGTTAGAAACAAAAAAAAAACGATATTTTTCCTTTTTCCTATTAGGTTACCATTTCAAAACATGGTCGAAACAATGAACTTTTGCCATAAAATACTTCCTTGTTAATATTCTCGTGTGCAAGTCAGCTAATCCAATATACGATCTTGTCCACAATAAGAAGAAAAGAAGCACAAGAACAGAACAAGAAGTATGGTCGGGCAAGGACGAGCTTTCGATACCCAACACCACATTGTCTAACACAACGGTCATGAGTCAATTTTCATCAGCACATATTAAAACTTAAATCCTTATTAGAAAGGCATCCCAAAAAAATAGGCCGAGATGGTCTAAACCTGGTTCAGTTACTTTTTTTATGCTAAATTACTATTATGATATAATTTTCACCATAAAGCGTTCAAAACTATACTTTTTTGTGGTATGGTCTTCAGTTTTCGTTATACGAGAAGGGATTAAAAAATTGCCCCATCCGATCCAAAGTTTTCATACCAATTTAGACTGCCGAAATACTACTGCTTAGCGGCTTTTCAGAATACAACGTTACATGGGAAGTGGTCGAAATGAGGCCAGCGAAGGCCAGTGCATAAAATTTCATCAAAATATTTCAAAAATTGTGACCTGTAGTTTGAACACAAATTTACCTGGACAGACAGCAGACGGACAGACACACTCAGATTAATTCAGATTATGATTCCGAATCGATCGGTATAATAAAAGATGGAGCCTTTTTGCGTGTTACATACGCCAGCACTACCTTAATAGGTGTAGGGTATAAAAACATTTTTTAAGCCGATAAGGCCTTTGTTTTAATTTAAAATTAAAATATCGCAGATAATATTCCGCTCGAAAAACTAAGACAAATTTAATTTTTTCCTCTTTAAATCTATTTATTCTTCCAAATCAACTTTACCGCCTTTTTTCATCTTCAAAGCACTCATATAATATTCCTTGATAATTGTTTGGCTCGGTTGAAGGAAATAATTCAATCAATATTTCAATTGGAATGAATTTCGAAATTCAGCTGTGCCCTCTCTTTTATCTTAGAGAGAGCATTGCAACGAAATAAAACCAAGCATCACAATGCCAATGGGAGGTCTCGTGTTCTTAAGCAAAAACCAGTAAGAAAATTAAATTCGGACGGGACCAAATCTTTTAGATCCAGCAAAGCTATCCCAAAAAAAGACAAAAGAAGTAAAAGAACAACCTTTTCATGCTCGAATTTATTACGAGGTGAACGCAGCTGGCTCTTTCTATTTTCCAAAAATAAATTATTTTCGTATAGGCATGTGGGCTTTGTAGGCGTGTTCTTTTTAACAATTTAGGTCAATTCCAAATGCTTTTGGAAATTTGTAGGCGATAGCTTCATTCCCGCTAACGGGAGATTGTTGACCACAAATCCTACAAAGTTGCGTAAACAGTGAGATGGACAGACGAATAGGCGGACATGTTTAGGTGCATTCCAAATTTGAAACTGTCGCTACTCTACGCTATAAAGGTATTGAAAAAAACACTTAAATCTTAGTGCACTATAATATTGGATAGGCGGGGTCAGCTTTTTCCATTTTTGTCCACATATGCTGCATGATCATCCATAGAATATGCGTTCAACTCTTTGTACATTTATCTGCTATAGTTTATGAGTAATGAGCAAAAAATCAATCTTTTATACCTTTTGAAAAACAGAGATATTCTCAGTTATGGGACCTTCACCGATTTTGGCTCATTTTCAATACCTATCTGCGTGCAGGACCTTCCAAAGTTTCTGCCAAATTTGAAGTTGATAGCTTCATTTTTACGCCCAGGAGAGTGCTTACAACAGACATTACACAAAAGGACAGATGGACATTCTTAAATCGATTTAGAATTTGATGGTGATCAAGAATATATATAGTTTCCGGGGTCTCTGATGTTCCCTTTTGGACGCTCTGGCAAAATGAATTTACAATTCATGCTTCGGTGATGGGTATAATAAAATTTCACATCTATTATTAACCCCTCGCATCCCTATGTCGATTGTAAGTTGAAAATGTATTTCTTACACCAACTTCTATAACGATCTAAAGTCGGCTTTATATTATTCTAAATTCTTATCATAACCAAAGAGTTAGTGGTAGTTAAAAAAAAAATAAGGATCTTAGCAACGTGAAGGACTAAAGTACCCGTCATCCAGGCAGTACCATAAGTTCATGTTATAAGTCACACGAGTAGCATGAGTGCATGTCGTATTCTTATTTTAGTTGAAAATGACCAACATTTCGTTATGCATTCATTATACAATTCGCTCTGCAGTGAACAACACCAACATTAGCTGGAGGGGGGAATGGAAAAAACAAAAATTCAAACCCAATTTCAAAAATTTACATTTCTGTCCACATACATGAAATATTTTGCGTTTTTATATGTTTTGGAATTTTGTTATAAACTTTACTTCTCTTTATTTTTTTATTTTTCTTTTTTACTCTGTTATTGCTATTATTATCAAATCTGTTTTGCACACCACGTAAAATGCCATAAAATGGAATTCATTACGTTGTTGATTAAGTTTAAATCCATGTTAAAATTTTACATAACATATAACAGTAAAAACTACAATAAAACTAATCAGAATTTATATCGCATTCAAATTTAAAGAGCAAGCACAACGAAATCGCTTTAAACCGATCAAAAAATAAAAATATTTCGCGGAATATATTCTATCTTTAAAGCAGTTGCCAGTTTTGCCGGAACCTGATGGACTCGAAGCAAATCCCTTCACACTTTTCTTATATTTTCCCCCATTGGAAATAATGTGAGCAGTGAATTGCAGAAACTATTGTCGTAAGGAACTAATTATAAGACCACGCCCTTCCTCTTTAGTGTCCTCCATAGTCGTTTTAAGGAAAAAGAGCAAAAGCTCAGATATCATTTTGCACCGCCTACATAGGCGAGATACAGTCAGGGCATAGTGCATGCCCCACTTACGCACCGGCCTAAGCACCACCTATGCACCGCCTGCATGGGCTGCACATGACCTACGCACCGCCTATGCAGGGGAATGTCCAGGGAGAGTGCGAAGAGTTTCTTACACTTGCCTGATTCTGTTCGTGCACGCCTTCGTTTTATTTGACTTTCCACCCTAGTTCTCATCTGCCGTTATGGCTGTCCTTGAATTTAGAAAAGTTTTTACTTCTGCACCCACAATGATTATCTATCGTACATCGCATGCGTTACATTTTTAAATATCAGTTTTATGCTTTGATAAACTCGCAAACGCTCAAGTAATAGTACCCATCTAGGATCTTTTTACGCTACCCATAGCACCTAACAACTAAATACCGGGGAAACATAGTCGTATATTTATTTATAGTGCCGCCTATTTCGACCTATCGTTTCTCTTTACAAATATGTCTACAATCCCTGGTTCCCGTTTTTGTTTTGTTCGAAAAATATATCGGTTATGAGGCATACATTTCCCTGTCTTTAGTGCGTCTCTTATGAATGAATGAATGAATGAATGGATGGATGGATGGATGGATTGCTGCTATTGAATTGTGGTAGCTTGTGGACTTGTCTCAGCAGCCGACGTTGATCACCGCCTTTTACCCCTAGGGCGTCTTTTTTTGTTTGAAGAAGCTCTTCAGTCTGCGATATACATTCTCCTGTCTTCAGAGTATTTCGATGTCTCGTATGAGTGAACGAATGGATGGATGAATTGCTGCCATTAAATCTCTGCAACGATTTCTACTTGCGCACGCAGTAAATTCCCCATACGCACATAAACGCCTTCAGATAGTCTAAAAGATAATCGCGCAATATGTAGGGCAATGCCTTTCACTTATAATTTTTGATGTTCACTTGAATTATTCGCCATGAATGAAAAGGGCGGATGAAATGTGCGGCACCTACACCTACAACGAGTAAGTAATGAGATGAAATTGTTCAAGTCCAACATAAAAAGGGGCACCTCCTTGCATGCCGGATTACTAGGGTCGTTAAAAAATAAACCGAAGGCGCTCTAGTTTCAAATTGTGGCTGAGCGTGCAAAAGTACGCATTTCAAGGCAATGAACCCAAAGATGCGTTGTGAAGGTATACTCACAATCCTCAAAACAGAGTTGCCAAGTTACTCATAGGTACTACTTGCAAATAACAACAATTACGTGCAATTACCATAAATAATTTTGGGGATAGAGGATGTCACCATCAAACATGTAGAAGAGTGGAGAAAAAGCGCAAAGCGGCTTAAACCACATGAAGTGAATAAGTTGTTCAGCATTTGCTAGTGAAGACCCCTGAAATGACCCATGAAGGAAGGAAAAAGTTTCTCTATGGGAATATTTTTTGGTAAAAGTTGGCTTAACAGCCGTTACAGAAAGAATTGTGATAAGTTCTGTGGAACTTTGCTCATTGACAAAATAATCAGAACACTCTTTATGGCCTATTCTACTGTGATGCAGAGTATATTAAGTCTGTGTGACGCACGTAACATCCAGAAGGGCTTAGGGTAGACGCACCTTTTATGCCATCGACTTGGAATCAATTTCCGAATCGATATAGGCCTGTCAGTCCGTCTGTATGTCCGATATGTCCATATATTTTTGTGTTCAACCTAGCAAGTAGCAATTTTTGAGATGTTTTGATGAAATTTGAACTAATGACTCATTTTGATCCAAGAACGAACGCTATTAAGAATGGTTCGGATCGGAGACGGACAGGCGGACATCAATTCAGAATGAATGCTGATAAAGAATACACACACTTTGCGGGGTCTCTAAAGCTTTCTTTGTTAACATGAATGTACCCCGCCCCTTTCGGTGGTCGGCATAACAACAAGCGCCACTGCTAATACCCACAACATTCTCCCCTCCATACACTGCCTCGTTCCCCTTGTAATACTTTTAATTTCCAATCTTACACTTTTGATGGAATCCCTTATCAGAGAAAGCGTCATTAGTAGCAACATAAGCGAAATGTTTCTTGAAATTTTGTATTCAAACACATGCACAAACATACGAGATTGAAATCTCACATTCATCCAAGTAAGTAAGTATTTGCTTGCTATTGTTAAACTTTTCCTTTTACCTGATGTTAGTTATTTATTTATTGTATAAGTGATTTGTCATTTTTCCCCTTTTGTTAAGATTTCATTCAATTTCTGAATAATTGATTGATTGCGACTGAGATTTATTGCCTGGTGTGTATGTCATATGTAACAGAAGTAAACAGACATCTATTTGAAATTCAATATGCATTTAATGGTTTTATGATGGCTGCAAGGTTAAATTACTTACCCATATGCACAGACAGATATTTACTTATTTGTTTTGTGTCTTTTTTTTTACTCGAAATTACAAATTTCTAAAAGTAATTGTTTTATACGCTACACGACTTGTGGTAAGTGCGGCGAGTGCGTATTAGCTTCTGCGTGAATATATGCAAAATTTAGGAGAGCTAAGGGAGAGAGGAGGGGCTACAATTATCTTTTATTATATCAAGAAATTCAAAATCATTTTCTGAATCAATTTAAGAATTTCTCTCTGTTAGCATACTCTCGACCAAAAGATCGCGAACATTGTTGCAATCTTGTGCCAAAAGCCCAAAGACATCATCCGATTAGTTGGGATAATTTTTATGATCAATCTCCATAGAAAATCCCATTCTTGACGATTTTGTTGTAAGAGAACAGTTTTGAATTTTTATGCCCATCACCGAAGGATAGGCGGTATATTTATTTTGTCAAAACGTTTGCAACACCCAGAAGGAAGTTTCAGAGACCGTACAAAGTATTTATTATGTTGATCAGCATCACAAATTTAAATCCATTTAAATATGTCCGTCGGTCCGTTTGTGTAATGTCTGCTCGAAACTTTCTCCTGGACTCAAAAATTAACCAATCGACTTTGAAGTTGGCAGACTCATTAGAAGTTCTTGCACGCGGGTTGCTATTGAAATCGGTCGAAGGATACGCTCACAGTACCGCGTAAACTGAGAAGGCTTCTGTTCTTTAAAAGGAATAAAAAATTGGTTTTATAAACTATAGCAGATAAATGTAGGGGAATTTGAACATATATTCTATGGACGATGTTGCAGTATCTCCACAAAAATGGAGAAAATCGACTATGCCTATAACGCATGGAAGCAAACTTCAAAACTCCCTTAAAGGTTCACAAGGTCTTGGTCAGTTTTAAATCCAGAATGCATCTAAGCATGTCTAAGCATCCACTCATCTGCCCATCGGCCCAACTTTGTAGTACTTGTGGTAAACATTCTCCCGTGAACGGAAAACAAACTACCGCCTACTCATTTGCAAAAGAGCTTGGAAGTCACCTAAAGTGTTCAATATAGGCGCCTAGAATGCCAACATGCCCACACGACAAAAGCCTTTATTTTGAACATAGAAAAAATCAGCCGCGACCACTCCATGCGACAGAGCATGAAAATTTTGCTCTTTTACTTTATTTGTCCTTTTTGGGACAACAGTGATGGGTGTAAAAGATTCGATCGCAACCGAATATAATTTTCTTACCTATAATGTATAGCCGATATTGTAGGTGTAGTTGAATTCCCTTAGGCCAAAGTAAATAAATAAATAATACCGACATCTAAGTAATAGTCCGATAGCTGGATATTTGCATAAGTGTAGGATAAGTAATTCAATCTTTCATTTAAAGTTGGAAAAAAAAAAATGCCACTAAACGGTTCATCCTCAGGATTATTCAGAGAACCTTATTGGTACTCTTGAATATTTGAAAGGCAGTTCTCGCGGGGACTTTAGCAAAGATTTGCAAATGTGCGTTGCTTTCCTGAAAAAGCTCACAATTTTTCACACTCGTTTCTATACTTACTTGCTTTTGGGATAATCTGTAAATAGTTCAAGGTTAAAAGCATTGAAAGAAAATAATATTTAAGCAATGAAAATAAATTTATTCTCGTTACGTGTACGCAAAGCAAAACATGCCCAATATTTATTAGTTTCTTCAAATGATGAAGTACTAGGGCATGTACAAAACATTATGGAACAATGAAGAAAGTAAGTAACAATATTTAATTTATATCGAAATTACCGCCAAATACTCCGGCCGACGCATCAAAAATTTCGTTCATCGTGTCTTGTCCATTTATTATCATGGATATTATAGCAACTTAGACTTTTTTACCTTCGCACATTCCCGACAAGCCGCCAAACACATAAATATCATCTGCTATCATAATTGCTGAATAATTAGTTCTTTCGGGAGTCATGACACACATTGGCTCCCATTCATTAATTCGTACACATCGAGGCGAGCGAGGAGGCCGTTTTGAATCCAATATAATGAGCGATCATTGGAGAAAAGCTCAATCTTTTCCACTTTATTTCTTGGAATTTCACGCAATTTACAATATCGTCCATCTCTCCGATCAAAACGAGTACAAGTAATAATGCCATCATCTCCAAAACCTAAATTTTAAATACTATTTTCTATCAATGCATTGTCATCTGTCTGCGCATGCCATCGGCCGATTGAAGGATTAAAAACTTCAGTGGAGAAAGACGTTCCACTCATAACATAAATACAATCGTTGTATGTGCAAATTCGAAAATTTCTTCGCGCATAATTCCTTGTTTGCGATGTAACTCCATCGTTCAGTGAAAGGATTGTAATGTTCTGCGGTGTTCAAACTTTTCCCACCTACCGAATACGAAAAACCGTTTAAAGATATTACGGAATGTCCCGATCTTGGTGACCCCATATCAGAGATCGAAACTATTGTGCTATTAGTTACATCATACACTTTAGATGTACAGAGCGCTTTTTGAGACGCAGTGTCCATACCACCCGCGAGCAATATGTAAAACTTTCCGTTCCGATTTCTAGGCTGAGAGTTTTCGAACAAACATTCTGCCTGACTGGTTGGTCCCATTAACTGATAAATTAGAGTTTCGATTACAAATTCACTGCATTGCAAGTTACTGTTAAGCAGAGATTCTTTAGTAATGTATCCCGTCAAGAATCGCGTGCGAACGAAACGTAACCGAATGTCACTCATTAACTCGGGGAGATGAGCCTTTCGTTCCTCTATAATTGGCCTTAATCCATTTCATTATTGCTGTATATGCATTTTCTTCAAATTTGACTGAAAGCTGGTCATCTTTTATCAACTCGAGGATCTGAAAGAAATATTTTTAAATTACACGACCTGGAAATGCAAATGCACTTCATTCGTTTATTTCCTATACATTTGGAAGCTGACTAAAGTAAATCATTTGATGTATCTATCTATCTATCTACCAAAGACTCTCTTGTGCAACATTTTTTTGTTTTCACGTTTCTGCGTAAGAAACTTCACTAACACTAATGAGGTTTATGATGCAAAATTTTGCACAGATGTCTGTCATAGTCCTAACCTTGTAGAAAACGAAATATATATATCTGATTTTCGATATACCTATGCAATTTAAATTGAATATTGGTCTCACTTCTTGATCATAATATTGTGACTATATAACTAGAGATGATATTAAAGCAAAACTAGCAAAAATTTTTATTTAACTTGATAGCATTATGAACAAACTATACGCAAATTGTTGTGTGTGTGCCTCTTCAACTTTCTTAATCGAGTTTGTTAATTACTCACCTCTTCAAATGATAGCAACAATAAATCCTCCATCGCTATAGATAAATCCAATGATGGCTTTTACAGCATTTACATCTTTGTCCTCCAATGTAACCCAGAGTTGATTTCTACAATATTTTTTTCACTTATATACCTGGAAAACATCTAAAGAGTCTAAGGTCCCATAAAAAATACCTATTGATAGGTGCAAAAAAATTTGCCCCCTCAAGGCCCTGCTCTTCTTATTTCTTATATCTCTTTCCTTTTGCGCACACAAGGCCCTCGTCTTCTTATTTCTTATATCTTTTTCGATTTTCACACTTAAGGTCCCCCACCTTTTCATTCTTTTATCCCTTTCCTTTTGCGCACTCAAGACCCTCCTCTTCTCATTTCTTATATCTTTTTCGATTTGCCCGCTCAAGGCCCTCCTCTTCTTACTTCTTATATCTCTTTCCATTTTCACACTCAGCTTCTTCTTGTTTTTAATTCTTTTATCGCTTTTCTTTAGCTTATTGTTTTCATCACTTAAGTTTCTTTCTCTCTTTCTTCGTATTCAAGGCCAGTGTTCTTATTAACTCTTTGCCGTCTATTTTCTCCTTGCATTTCCTCCCGCGAAATAATCATTCTTATCTTCTCTCTCTCTCTCTCTCTCTCTCTCTCTCTCTCTCTCTCTCTTATTTTTTGTATTATAAAAATTCTTTTTTCTTTGCAGTTCTTACTCCAAGATTTTCATTTTTATCTTCTTTCAATCTCACTCTCTCTCTCTCCCTCTCGCTCTCTTACATTTACATATTATAGTTGTTCCGCCTCGTTAATTTCACTACTCCTCATCTCGCAAAATTTTAGTATACTGCTCTTTTACACTACCACTGCCGCTCACTTGTTTTCTGTGCCATTCTTTTCCGCACAACTATGTTGTTCGGTGATCTTTCTTTTCTCTTTCTGTCTCTCTCCCCCAGTTTACTTCTTTGCTTGTCTGTCTTTCTTCCTTTTTCTAATTTCACCAAAACGTTTTGAAACCGACTGAAGAACTAAAGATGATTAAATATTAATTAAAAAAAAAAAAAGATGAAAGCCATGGGACAGTTCACCTTACTCGCCCATAGATTTATGACTTCATTTTTTATGTTTACAAAGCTTTGTCGATAAAATCATCGACATTATCATTAGGAAAAATGCTCTTACTGTTTATGTTTTCATTATAAACACATTTTCACTTAGGGTTGGTTTAGGGGAGATTTTGTCATCATGACTGAAACAAGCAACACTAGAATGACTGCAAATAAACAAATGACGCCATAATAAACAAACATTTACTTTTTTGTGTGTGTCCCTAAGCACAGGAAATTATGCTAAGTTCCTCATTCGTTTTGCATCTTTCAAAATATGATTAATAAGAGATCCTCAAAAAGAATTCCTCATCCAGACGTGCATTCATCTGTTAGTTCAGCTGCCGTAAGATGAATTCTTTCGAACGATACTAAGAATAAATGCAAATTCCTTTCACCGAACCGAACTGAAACTCTCTCACTCTTTCTCTCTCTCTTTTAAAAATCATAGGAAAGATTGATATAAAACTCAAGATCATTGAAAGTCCAGAAATTTAGTGACAATCCGAGAGAGGAAATGGAGCGGATAGAATTTTTCCAAATACATTTACGCCAAAGAGAAACGGCACCTTTGCAGTTCATAGGACAGATAAGATTTAGTTAAAAGGTTTTTAAAATAGGCTTAGCGGATAAAGTCACGCCTACATTTTGCAATATCTTGTCCAAGCACATTGCGAGAAAAGCTTTCTTATCGGTTTTCAAATATCACAATAATTTTTAAATGAAAACAATTGAGAATATAGGATAGAACCTAATCTTATAGAGCATAGGGTACTCAGGATTCTCTTCAAAAGCTTTATTCCCTTTAATTTTCTTCTATTTTTTTCTTTTTGAAATTAAACACGGAAGAATATGAAAAAGAAGAAAAAATGAAATACCAAAAGAAAATTATAATGTCACAGAAATTTAGTATCAGTGTTTCCCAAACCGATATGTGCAAGACCGAAATTACATTTGTTGTTTAGAGAGGAAAAATCTTTTTAAAAAATCCATAAATAAAAGAAACGAGTAAGAAAATTATATTCGGTTGCGATCGAACCCGATTACACCCATCACCGTTGTCTTATCAAAGAAAGAATGTAAAAAAAGGACAATATAAATATGGATATTCCATAATGTTGGATGGGCGTGGCTGATTTTTTCCTATCCTTGTAGAAATTTATGTCGTGTTCTTATGGTGGTTTGTGAGCAACGAATAAAATACACAAAAAACAAAGGTGTTCTCCGTTTTGGCTTTATATAGACGTGTGGGCGTTGCAGGCGTGTCAGTTTATCCTTTTGGCGCATTTCCCAATTTTTTTTGCAAATTTTTAGGCGATATCTTAATTTTTGTGAACGGGAGAAACTGCGGATACCACATAGTTGAGCAGACGGACGGATGGACAGACAAGCAGACGGATATCTTAAATCGATTCAGAATTTGATGCTAATTGAGAATAGGTATACTTTGTGGGATCTTTGAAGCTTGCTTCTGGGCGGTGCAAGCGTTTCGGCAAAATAAGTGTACCTCTCATCCTCCGATGAACCAAGGAACAAAAACCAGCGCTGTTAACACTAATGTTGTTACATTCCTGTTATGATAACATTAACTAAGTTACAAATAGTGAACGGATGATATTGGCTAACTACTATATAGGATTAAGAACATGCATGATCTGTATATAATATTGCGTGTGGAGAAAAAATATTGAAAGATTTTTATTACTAAATGGTGCTTGCTGTCACATATCGCGGAGCAGTATGTGTTTGATATGATACAGTATAGTGTATATAGTGAGTATATAAATCTAGCTAATTGGAGTTATGCATGTCTATCATTTGGCCATTACCCTACATAGATTCTCTCGTGGAAGCTATGCTTTTGTATAGCAACAAGATATAATTTATGGTATTTTTTCACAAAAATAAATTAAACCTATTTTTTGAATGAAGAAGTGGTATGGGGTCTTCCTCTTCTATAATATTTTTGCTTGTTTCATTTTGCTCCGTTCGCTCTATAAAGTTTTGGCAATTCTGGCTTCAAATAAAAAGAAAGAAAAAATTATGTCAATGACATTTTATGTCAAAAGCATGAAGGGCAGTTTGGTTTATATGTATATACAGTTGTGTATAGAGGGAAAATCCACAAACAAATTGTATACTAAAATTCATTTTTAATATACAAAATATAAGTGTCACTGTTATTGTTATTATTATTATTATTATTATTATTATTACTGTTACTGCTACCACTACTACTATTATTATTGTTACCCTTTGAAGAGCCCAAGCACCATCAAATCTCTATTTAATAATGGCTTGCGGGTGAAGTAGTAATATATTTCTAAATATTATACACATATATGTCATATAACACTTTACTCAATAAGTCTCCGGTTTAACATATATATGGTACGACGGTTAAAACTGCAAAATCCAAGCACCATTAAATCTCTATTCAATAATGGCTTGTGGGCGAAGTAGTAATATATTTCTGTGTAATATTTACATATATCTCATATAAAACGTTACTCAATAAGTTTCCGGTTTAACATATATATGGTACGACGGTTAAAACTGAAAAATCCAAACAACATTAAACCTGTGGATATTTCCGTGTAATATGTATATATACGTCATATAACGCGCTACTCAATAAGTCTCCGGTTTAACATATATATGTGGTACGACTGTTAACGGTGTGTACTTTATGTTTGCAAACTACGAAGTGAAAATGTAGGGTGGGCGAAGGGTGCAATTTTCTTTCTATCTCAGCCTATTTAGTGTAGCAACCTCACGATATACAATCTCTGGCATAAGGAAAACATAAATCAATTTTTATCTAATATGCCGAGGCAAACACGTATTAGTAGCGTAGATCGTTATCGGAGTACTCCCAACTCTACCCGGTATTATGTCCACATGCTTTCCAGAAGAGGGAGCTTGATAAATCAAGACATCCAACCACTTATGACACCAGACGCATTCAATTTCGACATTCCCAAGATGAAAACTAAACTCCGAGGAAAGACTGACAGAACAGAACATAATCGCTTTAGTCTTAGAAGGATTTACGAAGGTAAGCCGACTTTGAATAATCCACCGCAAGAAGCATCCCAAACAGTCATTTACACATCGCTCAAGGACCTCATCCAATGTACGATCAACGTTAAACAATAAAAACATCAATACATGCCAGTCAATCATATATAGAAGAAACAACAGAAGTCCCAAAACCGATCTCTGTACAATCCCATATTGCGGAATATTTAGTTCCATTTGCGACTCTCTCAAAGCTTTAAAGATTAAAATAAAAGATTAAAGTAATAAATATGACATAGGGAAGGGACGCATTTTAAGGAGAATTAATTTGACCCTATAATGCGATTATATTATGGATATCAGTTAAAACTTTTTCCGGAAGACTGGAGTGATTGAAAAGTTCATTGTCATGCCAGAAGAAAGGCTACAAAAATTGAAGTTCATCTCTCCTCAAGAAGACGGAAAAGATGACGCCTAAGATAAATCATTGTTTCTCTAGCAAAAAGGAGGGCTAACGGTAACAATCTAAGGTACAGCAAGGAGACTGCTTCAAATTCCTAAGTTCGTAGGGCAAGAATTGTTTATAAAGTGATTCTATTGATTCACCTTAAAACTCGTAAGACGGGGACCATAGGACAAAGGCAAAGGATATTACGAACCAAAGGTAATTACTTTATTAGTGAAGGGAGCAGCATCTTCCACTTCTTTTGTGGATGGCATTCATTTTACAATTTGCCTCTCGAATTACATACACATGAACATGACCTGAACTCGTATTGCTACAATTGACTCTACGTGCTGCTATAAATAGAGGAACGAAACAAAAAAAAACAAGTAAGAAAAGTATATTCGATTGTGACCGAATCTTTTACACCCATCACCATTCTCCTAAAAAAGATAAAAAAGTAAAATAACTAGAATTTTATGCTCTGTAATATGGAGTGGGCGCGACTGATTTTTCTATTTTCAAAATACGAGTTTTTATTACACACGCATGTGGGCGTTGTAGGCGTGTCCACTGAAAAGTTTACTTCACTTCATTTTCGCTAACGGGAGAATTTTTACCACAGATACAACAAAGTTGAGCAAACGGACATATGGACAGACAGACATGTTTAGGTGCATTCCAAATTTGAAACTGGTCAAGAATCTGTATATTTTATGGATTTCTAGATATCGAAATAAAAATTACATTTTGATACCCTGTAATAGTGGCTAGGTGTGGTCAAGCTTTTTCCATTTTTGTGCAGGAACTACAGCAAAGCCCATAAAATATGCTTTCAAATTTTTATACATTCAAGTGCTATAGTTGATGAGCAGTGAGCAAAAAAATCAATTTTTTTAAGATGTTCTCAGTTTACTTAACGCTGTGGGCGTGTACTTCTTCCGATTTGACCCATTTTCAATACCAATGCGCGCGCAAGAACTTTCAATGTTGCTGTCAAACTTGAAGGGGGTAGCTTCATATATATATTCATGTTTACAACAAGCATTAAGCAGACGGGCGGACGGACAGACAGACAAGCATAACTCAAATAATATTAAACTCATATCGATTTTCTATTGCACCATAAAAGTTGTAATAAACGTAAAGCCAAAGCTGACATACTTTCAGGGTTAGCTGTTGTTTATAAAAATAAATCGCACTTAAAAACTTGTAAAAAATGAAAAAAAAAATTGTCAGTAAAATTAAATTAATTTAAGAAACAAAAAAAAAGGAAAAATAAATAAATAAATTTATTTGTGTGCACAATAGTTAAAATGTAATATCCGGTCGGTAATGTGTTTGTGTGCGTGTATTTGCATGTGCGTCGGTTTACTTTGCATCTGAATGCATTTAAACGGAA
>KK499916.1:331556-350909 GCA_000688715.1 Glossina pallidipes | reverse complement strand
TTCCGTTTAAATGCATTCAGATGCAAAGTAAACCGACGCACATGCAAATACACGCACACAAACACATTACCGACCGGATATTACATTTTAACTATTGTGCACACAAATAAATTTATTTATTTATTTTTCCTTTTTTTTTGTTTCTTAAATTAATTTAATTTTACTGACAATTTTTTTTTTCATTTTTTACAAGTTTTTAAGTGCGATTTATTTTTATAAACAACAGCTAACCCTGAAAGTATGTCAGCTTTGGCTTTACGTTTATTACAACTTTTATGGTGCAATAGAAAATCGATATGAGTTTAATATTATTTGAGTTATGCTTGTCTGTCTGTCCGTCCGCCCGCCCTTCCGGTTGCTTTTGTAACAGCCGCGGAAATTAGAAAGTTGGCACAATTGCTTTTCATTGAAGTTCATATAAATATAAAAAAATACATACAAAGTAATCAAGATCTGTCCGTAGGAGCTGACTAAAAAAAATACCTTATCTTTTATTTCCTTACGCAGACAATCGATGTTTGAACTAAAACGTTAAATGTATATTTATTAAAACACCATCAGAAAAAACAAATCCGAGAAGTCTTCCATTCAAAGGTCTTGGTAAAACGGCATTGCCATAAATGCATTAACTGCAAAGTTTTTTGATACTTCAGCTGTTATAGCATGCGTTTCATTAGGCTTCTCTTGGTCACAAATTTTCTTGTGAGCTTTTCCAAGGTGAACCAATAAGTTACTTTTTCAACTTTTCCCTTTGCGATATTGCTCGAATCAAATGTCTTTCCACGATAATGTGACTACTCTAACCTATGCACTTTAAGCATTTTACAGCAATTGCTTAACATCGCACTGTTCTGACTTTTGTTGATAAAGCTGGGAGCTGAAGAAGCCAAGACAAAACTTTAAGTGCTTTGTAGACCTTGTGGGCGACTGCGTAGTCGAGCAGATAAGAGTCGCAACTATCAAGTGGGTGTTCGCGATGCCGTTTGATCGCACTAGGTCGTAGTTATGTTGAGAACTCCCCCGGCGAAAGCAGAATACTTTTACTGGCACTAGGATGCGCCTCTCTGCATCATCCAGTAATTAATTGATTATATTCAAGAGTAAAAAAAAAAAAAGAAAGTAAGTCTTCTCCAAGCGTTTTTCACCCTTTATAAGTATGGAGTATTAAGGGACCTCGACTTTTGCTAATCAAATTGCAGTTGAAACTTTTATTTTTTGCTCCGTACCTTTATTCAAGCTGTTCGAAATATTTGTATCGCATGGACGAACTTACTGAACAACTTGGCCAGCCACTCTTCTCTCTACTTCTACTCCTATTTCTGTCCATACTTCTATATCTGTTTTTTACTCCTATTTCTGCACTCAACGACTGCGCTGCATCTAGTAACTGCACTTCACATGGAGACTGCGCTGCATCTTGCATATGTTTGGCTGCAAAAATATATGTCCTTGGTCCAAATTTTGTAGAGTTAATTTTTATATCAAATCGCCTTTATGAGTTAGTTTTCATCAAAACATATTAAAATTGTAGACTCTTCTGCCCTATAAAAGGTACGATCCAAAGAATAGGCCGAGATGGTCCAAATTTGATGCAATTAATTTGTTTATTTTAAATTTTTATTATAAACTGATTCTCATCATAAAGCATTGATCATTAGACCTTTTTGTCGTATGAACTTCAATTGTCGTTATATGAGAGCGGGTTCAATAAATTGCGCCAGCCGGTCAAAAGTTTTCATACCAATTTAGCTACTTTTGTTGGGAAATTTTCGAAACTTTTGAAAAGACTTCTCAAAATACGAGGTTATATGAGGAGTGTTTGTATCGTAGTGGACCGATCCGAACCATTTTCATTAGGGTTCGTGCTTGCTTCAAAGCACCAAATTGCAGTATTTCCGACCTGTATCTTGAACACAAGTGTTCATGAGCAGACATCGAACGAACGGTTAGACAGACGGACGGACAGATAGGTTGATTCTGAATGGATCGGTACAACAAAAGGTGGGGCAATCTTAAGCTCTTCTGTGCGTTACATACGTCCGTGGCATGGGGTACAAGTGAGTGAGTAAATATGTTTGTCACTAGGGTTTAAAAGCAAACGATCATAAGGAAAATAACAAAAGAACGCGTGCTTTTTAAATAGATACGTTTCCCGTTACTTTTCTTTGACACCACGACGTGTGTCTGCTTCGCGACAAGTAGCCAAAGTTTATAGATAGAAAACTTTCTTACTTGCGGAATGAAGTATTTATTTATACATTCGCATGTGTCGCAATAACACATAGAATTTGTCGTGAGTCACATTATCAGTATCTAAGAAGCGTATAAAACTTTTCTATTTGCTTACGTATGCTTATGTATGTATGTATATATATATATATGTATTCGTATAGGATATATGGTATAATAATGTATTTACTTTATTGTCGTATAATTTTAATAATTTTCATAAATATTTATGACATAAAACGTATATTTACACAAAAGCACAAATACACCCACACACAAATATAAGCGAATAAGCATATCATACATGAATTTAAATCAACTCCATATATAGCATAGCGTAGCACTATATTTTATAGATTTCATTTAGCATTGTTGCTGTTGCTATTGCTGTTGCTGTTGCTGTTGCTGTTGCTGTTGCTGTTCACAAATTATCCTGTTATTAATACACGGCCGACTTATTCTAGTGTTCTTTATTCGAGAGTGCGAGTTTGTGTGCACCCAAGTATGCATAGTGGTTGCGTGTTATTGTTATTGTTATTATTTTTATTTTTTTTATTTTTTTTTTATATTTTTTTTTTTTTGTATTATTACGCCATAAACATGAATATCACATTTTTAATACTTTAATAAACATTTTAAGTAAACAATTTTAATAAAGCATTAAACGTGCGAATAAAAACAACAACAACAACAACGTTTTCAACGAATTTTCAAAGCCTTTTTTTTTTTCATTGAGAAAAATTTCCATATCAATGGAATGTCTTGCAACGAAACCATCTCAAGGATTCTTATTAGAGGATAGGATACCATTTAAAGCTGTGTCCGGAGTCCTTAGACTTTTTAAGTGAAAAAATGCGGAAATACCTTGAATTCAGGTGACGATATTCTCCTTACAGAGCATTTAATGAAAGTTGAAGTTTTTGCTAAAATTGAAAGAAAAGCCCGATCGGATAGGATCGCTGATCGGTCGGATGATTGAAGATTAGAACTTTTAAGGTTTTGCCTGCATCCAGTTATTTGTATTTCTAGCCAAAGGGAATCACTTTGATTCCCTGCCATTATCGACTGGCTACTGCCTTCAAAATTGAAAGGCGGAACTTGAAGGCTCGATCGATTACCTACACACGACCATCACAGATGAGAAAGTAAAACAACCTTGAAAAAAACGATAATTTTTTTGATACTTTGCTCGATATCATGATTATCTTCTTACCCTTTCATTATTATTATTATTATTATTATGATAACTAATTTAAGCAGAGGCATACATTCTAAGATTAAAATCTTTGAAGCACTAAGATCGAAAGCTCAAGGCCCTACCGCAGCTGAGATTTTCATCAATAATTTTCGATCGTGTAAAGATATTTCGAAAAACCTCTTTAAACGTAAATGTTGCTCCAATTTTCCTTGATCCCGATCGGTTTACTAATGAGCCCAAAATTAACGGTAAAATTTTAATCCCTATGTGATTTGCAGTTAAGCGAAAAGAATCCTTACCTTTATTAGAATAAGTGGCAGAAGATTTCTTCACAGATTTTCAGAAATATCTTCAAGGGAACGAAATTTATGGGCAAAGATATGAAGAAGTTGTTGCCCTTTTTCAAGCTTGTTTCACTTTCTTCCATATTGCGGACGTCCAATTTTCAACCTCCCCCCCCAAATTTCAGGTTTTTTCTTACGAGCTCTACCCGTATGTCATCGGCATCCCGAAAACTAGATCAAGTGGTAAAAAAAAGTCATTATAGATATAGGTAAAGATCCTTCCCCGAAAAGTTCTGGAGTATTATGCATTTTGTACCCGTTTTTTCTTTTCAAAGATTAAAAATGTAGAACAGGTACAAAATGACCTACAAAGGTGGTTCTAGTGTTAAAGGAAAAGCTTCATGAATGATAATGTAACGTAACGTAAAGTTTTCTTTGTCCCTCTGCCCTTCTCCATTCATCTATTCAACTAATTTTAGAGATTAAGTACGTAGCGCCGAATTGTGATCTTGGAATAGGGAAGCGACAGTAAGTTTAGCGGATGTTACCGATTGAGCACTCACTATAACGGCAGGCATTGTCTTTCATCGAGATAATATATCGACTTGTAATGATCTATTTGATAATTTAATCAAATTGGAACAATTCATGCTAGACGTGCTGGAATATCCATCCCATCCCACAGATTTGTAACAGTTTGACTACCCTATTGATATGGCTGCCGTTTCAATGTTAAATGGAATAGGTAGGGATAGGAAAGAGCCCTGGTTGGTGCGAAAGGCAGAGAAGCGATGCTTTGGTATAAGTGTCTTACTATGTCACTCGGGCGATAAGTATGCAAATCCCACTCCGTACCACATGTGGTTCCCTGTGGTTAAGTGTTTAAGACAAGAAGCCGCGTTAAATATCTAGATTTCAATCCGTCTGATTATCTCGAAAAATTTTAATTTCCGAAGAAGACGAAGAAGACGAAGCAATAGCAACCACAAAAAGATTTTCCAAGTCTAGGAAAGAAGAAGAACAAAATATCTTGAACATAAGTAAAATAATAAATAAATGAAATAATAAAAGAAAATTTCAATTCTCAGCGAAATATATTTTATTTTTATCATTTATGGGCCGGAAATATGTTGTGACTGACTTAGCACAATAGATATTTGCAGTTATTTGCTTTCTTCCTTTGAGTCGTTACAATAAAATTTATTACATGTGTGTGTGTGTGTGTGTGTGTGGGTGTGTTCATCTTACTTTCAATTATTTTCTCAATTCCTCTGACACAAATCCCAAGATATCTTATTTAATTTTTAATACATATGAAGCAAATCTATTTTGCTCAGTGAAAAAAAAAAAAACAAAAAAATCTCAGATCCTTTTTTTTATATGAGTTCTTTGAAATCTATCCGCATCCCTCTTAGCTTGTCACGTGAGAAGACTTACAACTGCATCACAGCTGAAAATGTGCACACATACAATAGTAATCTCTATATACACAGGCTTACGTTGGGTATAGCCCAAGGTAAACTTAAGCACATACACACACACACACACACACACACGCAAGCACATTAAGATACTTACACCTTTATAAAGCTTTATGCTGATGTTGTCATAAAATTTTTCTGAGTACCGTAAAATCCCTTAAGTCTAGTAAATATATATCTACTACTATATATACGTATAATATATATATGTATGTATATTATGTAATGCAGTATTCTTATAGAAACGCATGGTATCTCTACGTCTAGACACCTATGCGTTTTTGTGTGCGTGCATAAGTATATATATGTGTATGTATATAGATATGTGTGTGCATGTGGGCATCACTTAGCATTTTTAAGAAGAGAATTTTTCTATATATGTATTTTTATGTGTTTCCTTAATAATGAAAAATTTATCCTGTAAAAACTGAAAAAAGAGATTTATGTTGTTTGTTGTTGTTCTATTATTAAATTTGTTTTACTTTTACGAAGATTTATAGTTAATAAGTATTTTTCATTTTCATTTTCATTTTCCTTTTCCTTTCTCTTTCTCTTTTGTTTTCTATTTAATAGGTGTTTAAGAAAAAATAAAAATACATAACAATTTTCGTATGCGAAGAACTCAATGCTGTTGACGTTAAATTATTTAGGACAACAACAAACACCAGTTTAGCTGTCTATTAAATGAAACGAGGTAAGTGCAGGCGTATAAGTGATTATTACAAATATTTATGAAATGAATAAACGGATACAACGGATCGTATAAGCATTTTTGGATTAATTGGTTTTTTTTTTTTTCATTAATTCCCCATAAAGTATAAGATAAACGTTTCGTTAAACGATTAAATGAAGAACTAGAGAAGGAGCACACCGGGCATTATTATGTCTTTTTCTTAACTCTGTCGAATCTCTCTATTTTATAGAAGAATGCTGCGATTTCCAATTGACTATACGGTTACATTGGGGATTTAAATATTAAATTTGAGGTTAAGACGGATCGTTCGATAGGTGGACGACATGAATGAATTTTAATTTAGGGTGAACGGGGGACCACCTTGCACGAGGATTGCGAATAGCTTACCTCGCAGCTGGGGCTATCTTAAATGCGCCTTGCCTTAGGGTATTCGAAAAAGTTCAAAATTCGTTGTCCGATTCCCAAATCCCTAATTCACTGCTCACTCTAAGAATATTAGTTACGCGCTTAAGATTAACGACGAGAAACAGACTCTGGGTCGTGACCTTAAATAAATTTTTGACTTGTGAGAATGGCGAGCGAGGTGGGCGGGTCTGTGAGAGAATGGATAAAGCTTTCTAAGGTCGCCGAATCGAAACTGAACGTGTCCCGTGCCTAAACGAATCCCTAATTCAGTGTTCATCGTTTAGTCACTTACGTGTCCCTTAATCCCTTAATCCTCTATTTCTATAAGACTATTAATTTTGAGGTTAAAAGGGATCGTCTAATAGACAAAGGCTGGTTGGTGTTCCTTTATAGATTCCTGATTTATTGGATGGTGGAGGATAAGTGGGTGGGTTTGTCAGGGAATGCATACAAGTTTCTAAGGATGCCCGAGCGTACTGAATATCATATCTCGAATGTGGGGCTATCTTGAATCGATCCCTAACAGCTACAATTCAGAGTTCATCATCTAATCGCTTACGAATTCCTTAATCATAAGCGGACGACAAGAGTCGGGAACTTGTTCATGTCCATAATTAGATTTCTGCCTTACGAAAAGAAAAGAAAGGGGAAGGGAGGACGATGCAAGAAAAGTTTCTCAAGGCGCATGACCAAATGACCGATTTTGAAGTATCTTTAAGGTGAGACAACTCGAATTCGAGACAGAGACAGAGAAAACGTGAAATTATTGTAGATCATGGTCTTCAGTTCAAACATCCATCAAAACTTATATTAACATTATAGGGTAAGGTTAGTCTAATAACCAATAACATATACAGTAAGAAATGGAAATTGAATCTGGTAAAAATGAACAGATAAGTTAATAGCTCTCCCGAACTCGAAGTTTTAGTTTGAAATCGCTTTTTATTTACTAAACCTTAGAATCCTCAAGGGGTTGCTATCCCTTGAGGTAAGGCTTTATTAAGCTTGTGCGTTTGAATGCAATACAAAGAAGAGCTTAGGTTAGATTCAAGTTTGTGTAAACTGATGCTACATCACTTACCGTACACTATGGTATGTTAAGGTAGTACAGATGCTTGCTGCATTGAGAAAGGCTTGACGTAGATGCGCCTAAACGTGCCCGAAGCATTTTTCCAATCGATTTTCCTTGCCTGTCCGTCATTCCACATGTCTATCTGATGTATTAAACTTACATGTTCCAAGCCTTCGAGACATTTTAATGAAATTTCATACAAAGACATGTTGTAGACCAAGGACGACTGCTTTTCGTTTGACCGGGCCATTTTTAATAGTACCTTCCACTCCATTTTTAATAGTGCCTCCGAAAAAGGCATTGTACGACACAAATTTGCGAATTTTGATGTTTTTCAACAAAGATCGATAAGAAAAATTGTTTTTCCGCTTACTAAACGAATTGACAAAATTTGTTTCAAAGGGAAACGTGTTTTGAATTCGTTTCCATATAAATGCTCCCACAAAAGATATGTTTTCATAGGACAAAAAGATCTAATTTTTAGTATTTGATGGTGAAAATAAGTAAAAACACACGGCTCACCATTAAATACCCTACATCACTTTGCTTTACTACAGTTGTTTACACGAAAACTTTTTAAAATAAGGTGTTAAGAAAAAAGTAGTCGAAAAAGTGCCACGATCTGAATCAATTTCAATAGCGTTCGGGTCAAAACATATCGGTGTAGCAAATTTCATCACAATATCTCAAAAATTGCGGCCTATTAGTTGAACACAAGAAGATAAGACGGCAAGACAGACGGACAGACAAGCTTAGAATTGCTTTCTGAATCGATCAGTGTAATAAAATGTGGGCCTATGTCACGTCTTTTTGGATGTTACATACATTCACGTTAACTACAAACCAAACAGGGTACAATGATTGAAAAGAAGAAGAAAAAAGAATGATTTCAATAAACTTTGACGTTTCGATCCTGTTCCCTTTCTTTTGATAGCATTCTATCTGAAATTTTTATCAGTGCTTTAGGTTTTCGTGTATTGTTTGTCTGTCATTTTTGAACAGTTCTCCCTCTCTCTCTCTCTCTCTCTCTCTCTCTTAAGTAATGCTAGTTTTCTTTTGATGAATAAAATAAATCTTTTGCAGAAACGTCCTCTGTGTCAAGTAACTGACCATTATGTCAAAAGCAGATATTTAATGCATTACACTCTTCATCAATTCTGCAACTTAGCATATTTTTCATTGAAGGATAACATAAATCATGTTAGAGGCAAATTGCAACAAATCTCTCAAAGAATTTTCAGCCTGATATGTATGTAACTAAATAACACTTTGTATATATGATAAGTTGCTTATACCTATTTTATGGGGAAAGTGTAGCATAACTTGACCAACCTATTTACAATTTCATTTGTCAATGTCAGCAGCTATCGTTAAATCTCCTATATATCTTTTTGGCTCATATAAGAGAGCTAAAGTAAACCACAAAAAAAAAACAAAAAAAAAAAAAATATAACAAAAAACGGAAATGTTAAGTTGACTAATTGCCGGACATTTGTTTAAGGAAAAAAGTTAATTAAATGCTAGATTATGTGGCCAAAGAACGACCATAGCGTTAAGTATGAAAGAAAAACTTGAAAGACCACAACAGAAGAAGAAATAATTGAGAGGAGAACGCAAGGATACTCATCGGAGTTTAGCAACTTGTTTAACACAACTTTAACATGTTCGTTTACTCCTCTTCAAAATAGAATGAGCAAAAAAAAACAAAAAAAAAACAAAAAAACAAAGCAGATAAAAGATGTAGAATAAAGGAACAGAAAAGTGAACCATTAACAGCTCTTTGCCTTCAATTTTCTTCTTATTAGAATACATTAAGGTCCATATTGAAATTAATAACATGTTAATGTGCAGTTAATTACGATATAAAACAAAATTGAAACGTTAAAGTCGGACGAAGCTGATCGTTAAAACCACTTTCGCCAAATACCATCGTCACCCGACACTTGTTGCTTACTTTATGAAGCCTTACTTTTAACTGGAATCACTAACTAGATAGGTACAAAAGGGCAACCGGCAAGGTTCATTTTTATACCCTACATCACATGTGGTACAAGGCATGGTATGCAACACGGAGATGAAGTTCGGATAGACTCACCTTTTATTATATCGATCTATTCAGAATCACTTCCTGAATCGATCTAAACTTCTGTCCGTCCATCCGTCCGTCCGTCCGTCCGTCCTACTTGTCTTCTTGGGTTAAGTCTACATCCATATAAGATTTTATTTTGAAAAGTCGTCTCTTGAATAACGGTAGGGTGGTGTAGATAATTTTAATGGTGGCCTCTGACCCATCTGTTCTTATTTGTTTTATTCCAAAATATTAAAAATTATAGATTGATACCATGGCTACATTTTACCATTTAAATTTTTCACTCAATTCAACTAACCTTGTGTTGTCATTAAACATTTTTCGAGAAATATGAAGGAGAGGACTTTTCCATAAAAAGAGCTTTATATGTGCAGCGGTTGCCAAAGTCGGCTTAAGTCGCTTTATGAGATCATTCTGAATCGATTGGTATAATAAAAGTTAGGTAGGTTCACCTTAAGTCCTTCTCGATATTACATACACATTCGCACAAACTTAATATATTTTGCACATCAAGTAATGTAATAGTGTAGGGTATAAAGGTGCAAAAATGGAGACATATCGTGAAACATGGTCTCATTGAGCGAAATGAATGCTTTACAAATTTGAAGGTTATTATGTCAAGAGTAGTAACATATCATAGATATGTTTATTCCTTATATTCATTGCAATGAATTCCGATTTTACGGGCTAAAGGCATAAAAAATTTCAAACTGAATACAACTGAATTCAATGATTACATTGTTGATTAAATAATGTAAATATTAAGTTATTGACATTTTGCATTTGTAATTGACGCAAATGAATTACAAAGCTTTAAATAGTTTTCATTATCAGCATAAAATTATGGCAGAAGATAAATTATTCACGGCTGAATAACTTCGCAGTAAAACGTGCCGCCTCATTTTTTTAAAGTAGTGAATATGTGTCAAGAGCCGAAGAGTGCATATTTTTTTTTATCCGCGTGAACCCTTGAAGATATAGGATACGATGCGAATTTAAACAATTTTTGTGCTATGAGAGTGCGATTGATTTGGGCACTATTAGAATGTCGCACTGTCCCCGCCGCTAGCTTGACAGTCATTTGTTGGCACAAATGAAAAACTAACTGTTATTTTTCCTGTCCTTATGCCAAGCTTCTATTTATTTCTTTTTGTCTCCGTTGCGTCAGGTACGATTTTCGATATATCCAAGCAAGTTGCTCGTGTATTTAAAACTCTGAAAATATCGGACTATTATTAGAAAACTAGGAAGAATATTATAGTCAGACAAGGCCGATCATTAAATACCCTACACCACATTGTCTGACACAATGGTTATGAGTCAATTTTCATCATCGCATATTAAAACTTAGACTTTTTTGCTCTACAAAGCATCAAGTTCCGTGAATATCCTTATTAGGCTAGGATCCAAAAACTAGGCGAAAATGGTTCAAATTTTGGTACAGAAATTTTAAAAAATGCCCATAAATATTTAATAAACTTGTCCTGTTGGCTTCACTAAGTCAAAATAAAAAACATTACAGTCGGGGAAGGCCGATCATTAAACACCCTACACCTGCCTAACACATTTTTATTTTTGTACGAAATATCTATTATGGGTAAAACTTTTCATCATTACATATTAAAACTTAGACTTTTCTGCTCTACAAAGGACCGATTTTCGTCGAAATTCTTATTAGAACCCAACAAATGGGCCGAGATGGTCGAAATTTGGTACAATTAATGTTCTTATTTACTATTGTCATATAATTTTCATTGAAAATTATACCTTTTTGTCGTGTGACCTTCAGTTTTCGTTATATGAGAGGGAGTTCAAAAATTGCCTCTAGCCGATCTAAGGTTTTCTTATCAACTTA
Source organism: Glossina pallidipes (assembly GCA_000688715.1). NCBI lineage: Eukaryota > Metazoa > Arthropoda > Insecta > Diptera > Glossinidae > Glossina > Glossina pallidipes. Next base: position 339,602 of record KK499916.1, on the reverse strand, counting down.
GAATGCCGAAATACTACCTCTTGGCCACTTTTGCTGAGAAATTTTAAAAATTGTGGTTTTTGTCCATATAACGGCTTTTCTGGACAGGGCATTATATGGGGATTTGTCGAGAAAGTGGCCGCCCTTGAATCACAGCACGTCACTGCACCAAATTTCGTTGAAATATCTTAAAAATTGCGACGTTGCGAATTTGAACACAACATTTATATGGACATATGGACAGACAGGCTTTGACCAATTCAGATTAAGTATCTGAGTCTTTCGGTATTATAAAATTGCGAACATTAAAATTTATCTGACCAAGTAAATCGAATCGAAGCGAATCGAGAGTACCATTCAGTAATTTATGTAAGAAAAACACACCAAGAATACATCTGCGTTTCTCAAGTGATGGTAAGGATAACAGAAACAACCTACTTTCACAGAGAGGATATCATACCAGGAAGAGAAAAAAAAAAGCAATTGTTTTAATTATTTTTTAATAACTTTACTTACTCGTTAACCGAACCATAGCAGAGATTACTTTTTAAAATAAAAACTATAGCATACTTTTTTCTGTACTAATTAAGTCAAAGTATAGCATACTTTCAAGCATTAGCTTAATTGTTTAATGGCTTTCATTATTATTAGTTATATAAAAAATTAAAACGTTTTATGCAATGCTTTACCAAATTATATTCAAGGGCAACGGCAATGCAAATTTAGCAAATGTCTCAGCAAATTTGTAACACGAAAAAATATATATTGAAAATTTTCCAATACCTACAACTTTGCGTTAGGAAGAAAAGATTTTTGCCTATCCGTCTGCCTATCCGTTCATATTTCTTTCAAGTTTGTAAGATCACAAAAATTGCTATAGAAAGAGTCAATAGAAAAAGAGTCAACGTAAATCGCTGCTTTCAATGTCCAGGTTGAACAAGTAATTTACGTAACCTGCACAGTAATTACTACAGTAAACTAATTAGAACATATTTTATCTACGGCAAGTATCGATCGAAAATTATTACATGTTTGTAGTCTTGTACAAGTTCGATTTGAAAATATTGACTTTTTATAGTCATTACCATCATCATTTGGGTTTATTCATTTTGTCACAACGTTTGCGGCGCCCGGAAACGAGACCCCACAAATTATACATATTTTTGACCAGCATCAAATACTGAATCGATTTAAATATGTCCTTCTGTCCGTTTATGTAATGTCTACTGTAAACATTCTCCTGACCGCAAAGATAAAACTATCGACTTCAAATGTGGCAGAAAGATTGCAAGTTCTCGCGAGCAAGTTCGTTTTGAAAATTGGTCGAAGGCCACGTCTACAGTACTATCCAAAGTGAGGACACCTTTGCTTTTCTAAAGGATTAAAAAACAGGGTTTTGGTCGTTACTCGTAAACTACAGCAGTTATCTATACAAAAATTTGAGCATATATTCTATGGACGATACTGTAGTATGTCTATAAAAATGAGGAAAACTGGCTGCTTCTACCCAATATTATAGTGTGTCATAATTGTTTCTTTTCAAAACCTTTACAATGCGCAGAAGCAAACTTCAAAACCCCCATAAGGTATATAAACCCTTGGCCAGTTTCAAATTCGTAATAAACCTAAGTATGTCCATCTATTCATTGGTTATTCCGTCTAGCTGTCCGTCTACCCAGCTAGGATAGGATCTATTAAAGAGTGATCTGTGAGCGTTTGAAAACGGCCCAAGGAGGACACAGAACATGCCTGCAACGCTCACACGTCTGTACAACCAAAACTGAGAGCACCTTTGCTTTCGGCGTCTTTTGCTCGTCGCTCATGAACGCCATACAAATTTCTACAAAATTATTCTAAAAAAACGAAGAAATGCAATCACGCCCACCCATTGTTATGGAGAATGAAAATTTGCATTCTTCCTTTTTTTGGTCTTTTTTAGATGATGGATACAAAAGATTCAGTCAACAGCTATACTCTATTCGTGTAAGAACCTGACGAGCAAAAAAAAAAAAGTGAAGACGTAGCAAGTTTCCGAAGCCTAATGAACGTGTACTCAACCAATAGACAATAGCATTGTCCTTACCTACTGAGCGTTTACTCGAGCTATGTCCAAAGTAAACTCGACCGCTCTGGCATTTGAATCCGCGACTACTGACCTCGAAGTGCAATATTTTATAAATTTCGATATGTATCCGCGTTTTTCCGTTAAGTAAAACTAGCTTCCTTATGTAATGGTTTGTTTTTTCTATTTTAAGCGAATCAAAGAAAGGAAAGAAATCTTAAAATTACTTAAGAAATCTGTGCAAACTTTATTGTTAACCTCTGGGGTTAATACGGAATGAACCCGCATATGTTTTCATGCATACAGACTACAACGTAAACACTTGACTTAATAATAGTAAAGTTTTGCTCATACACAAACACATACACATAGACACACACACACACACACAAACATTTATATATGTGGTAGCTTACACGTACCTTCATTCATACGTATGGCATGTTTAAGAACCCGCCATCATTACTGGATGTTATTCTGTTTTAAAAAAGGCATTTTTTTTGTTTACTTTTTTTTTTTTTATTTTTAATAATGTTAACCTACTTCCTTAAGTTTACCTCGGGTAGCTTGAAATAAATTGTTAAAAAAAAAAAAAAAAAAATTTGTTTTTTGGTCTCTCCGTGCTTCTGGTTGCATTTTAAATATACAAATACATATGGATGCATGTAGTTCTCATAAAAGGTTCTTCTGTTCACTCACTCTTCACTTCAGGCGTTTTTCAAAGTAAATATTTTTATATTATTTTAACATTACTCACTTTACTTAACATTCATAAATTGCTTACGAAACTTATTGAAATTTGAATGTGTGCATATACTGTGTGTGTATACTACACATTTATATGTATGTGTGTGTGTGTGTGTGTAAAACATTTTGGCCTGACTAACTTCGGCGTATTATTCTCCTATATCTCGTCATATGAAAGTGTATATACAATGTAAGTATGTTCCCGTACTTTTGTATATACTTTGTTGGTGTAGTCATTCATGGTTTATACAATGCATTTATACATCAACTTACACTTGCAAAAATTAATTAGTAACATAACCAATCGGCAAACATATAAATTCGATTCCTAGTTTGTTCGCAATGATATTTGTAAATGCTCTTCAGCACGACCGTGAAGATGACTGTGGGACCGAAAAAAATCCGGGCTACTTAAAGACTTCGCATCTATTCGCATCTAAATCACATTAACATGCAGCTCACTTTAAAAACGATTTCATTTTCTATTAAGTATTTTATTTTTATTATTTGTTTGTTATTAGTCTCTCATTCGTTGAGTTTAAGAGGTGACCCTATTCCGCACTATTAAGAACTCATTCATGATTTTCTCTGCATAATCGGGAGCTTTGCCTTTGAAAATTAGATTAGTTAGTATCAATAATCGTTCTCTGGAACGACCGCCTTTAAGTTATATACGAAAGAAACGTTGCACTTTTCGTTACACTTCCATGTATTTGCTTACTTCTCTGCCCACCGTGCGTTTTTCCTTGCGGCATGTGGATTGTTGTTAACCGCATCACGAGCAGATCTCACTTTGTTCCTTACAATAGGCCTATCGCGAGAGCTTTTCTTTTTGTCCGCAGTTTGAAAATTTCTACGAAAACATAGGCGGAGAACTAGTAACCCCTTAATTAGTCAACTAATTTTAAGGGTCTTTACACATTAGCTTTCCGATGTATTGATCCAAAGTAAGATGCTACGAACAATCGCTAAAGTTGCTCTCTATTCCCCCTAAAGTTAAAAAGTAAAAGAAACGCTGCAGTTTTTGTTACGTTTCTATTCCTTAAGAGAATTAAAATCCCTTGACTAATCAATTAGTTTTTCTGATGTTCATCGTTTGGTTTTCTTGTGAAATCATCCATCTGAGAGTAAGTGACATTTTGTTGCCAAACCACACAAGTTTCCTGGCGGAAGGCTCTTTAGACATTAGCTTTTTGATATGTTGATCCAAAGTAAGAGAACACTCGCTAATGCTACTTTCTAACCCTCCTTAAAGCTCAGAAGTAAAAGTGACGTTGCATTTTTCGTTACGTTCTTACATCTTAAATTAGTTGTTCCTTTTGGCTAAGGCTAGGCACTTGATTGTATTGTTTGCCGTTTTCCTTTTTGCGAATTGCATTACAAGCAGACTAAGGCCAGCCCCATTTTGATGGTATTTCGATTCGAGCACCCGAGCCGTGTAACAATTTTGCTTATGTTTTCTACATTGCTCCTGCAGACGAGATACCGCTTGAATCGTTGCGGAAAATTCCGTTTAAAATTGTACGGTATTTTACTGCTAGGACAAGACAAGTTTCTACCAATTCGTGAAAGTTTTTTGAGACATGAGCTCTCTAGCGTGTCGAACTTAAGCAAACTGTATTTAATAATTGCGCGACCCGCATTTGTGTTGTCATAACAGTGTGAAGAGCTTTCTGTAATCACAACTAATGAAAATGATATGCGTCAGGCTATCAGTGGCACTTCTTACACTACATGCGACGTACAGGTCGGCAAGATTAGCGTCTAAAAAAACGAGTTGAAAGGAAAAAACATCCAAAAAGAAAGAAAAATTATTCCACAATGTCAAGCTTGTTAAAGAACTTCATGGTGCGGATCTCTGACTCATAGTACATTTAAAAAAATGTCAAGCAAATCGCCGTCAAGGCCAAGGACCACACACCACCACACTAAGTACAAGCATATGGCTTTTTGTAATCGGCTAAGAATCGAACCCTATAGTTCACTAAGACAAGCCTCTACCCTAACAGCCAAACATCCCCGCAAGTTTGGAGGACATGTTTTATCTCATTAGGGACGACGACGTATCGCATTAAGTACAAGCTTATGATTTCTGAGAACCGAACCCTCTGGTTCGCTAACACAAACCTCTAACTGAACAGCCAAGCATCCTCACACGTTTGGAGGACATGGTCTATATTGTGCTCATTTAAGAGTAATGAAGACATTTTTACCAACTTTTTTTTTTGTGAGTATTTTATACAATATTTACGCTACCAACGGGATGTTATAAAATATATACATACATACATATATATATATATATATATATATATATTTATATGCATGCACATATGTGTGAGTATGCATTTGAGTGAGAGTTTCTGTGCTTGATTTAACTTTACACCACCACAAGTTATTAAATTTTTTTTTGCTACGCTTAAGTGTTTTTGTGGTAATACAACATATGTGTGGCTTGAAATAAAATTACTTAAGTGATTTTTGACTTTACAACTCACGCAGGCAGATATACAAATGTTTACACATATATATGCGACTGCATATGACTGCATACTACTTACTACTCTCCATATATATATGAACATATGTGTGCATAGAGCTGATGCGCATCAGTACTTTAACAAGAGTAAAGAGTTAAAGATAAGCTACAAAGTCAATTAACAAAAGCTGTAAGCATTAAGGACATTTTCTTTCTTGACAAAGAGGACCTAAGAAGAAGAAGAAGAAGAAGAAGAAGAAGAAGAAGTAGAAGATGAAGATTTTTCTATATCTAAATAATGGCTTATCTGCAGATTTTCTTAGTCATTCTCTTTTATTGGTCCATTGTCAGCATAGCATTGCGTATGTATGCAGCACTTGCTATAGCTAAGGTACACAAGTTGGGTAGTTGGGTATGCTTATTAAATCATATGTAGTTGAAATTCTCCTGGCAGATGGACAGACAGAAACGAACAAAACATGCCGCTTACATACTTACACATGTAAACGCATACATGCTATATGCAATTGTCTGCGAATCATCTTTCCTTTTGCAAGTTACTTGCTTGCTTGCTGGCTTGGTTGCAACAAATGCTTACTACATGTGTATGTGTATGTGTATGTGTGTGCAATTGTTAAAGTATTTCTTTCTTTTCGAATAACTCTACGTTACTTAGAAATGGAATATAAATTATAACATTTTTTCTTGTTGTTGTTGTTGTTGTTGTTGTTGTTGTTATTGCTATTTTTTCATTTTAATATTTCTGTTAAATTTTCCGGTTGTAACTCTTACTGTTACTGTTACTATTCTTGTTGTTGCTGTAATTGTTACAATAAAAATTCTCATATTTCATAGGAAAAATGTTTCATATGAAAGCATACTTTACTGTGTTGTTGCTATTCATTCACAATTTGGAAACTCTTCAATCTCCTTTTGATGGGCATAGTTTAAAATGAAAATAAAAAAAAAAAGTAAAAAAATTCTAGTCTATGCCTGCAAACCTGGACCCGTCTAAATGTATGAATGAATTGAGGGCAAAATATGCCGCATATTTACACAACTCACAATTTCGAACATACATGCATACGAATAGATTTATTTATATACAAAAGATGAAATTCCTCTTTCAAGCGCTTTTAATACTTTTTTCTTGGATAAAAAAAAAGCAAAGGAATATTAATTTTCCTTTTTGGTAAGCATTTCAAAGGTCTTATGGCACCCATGTAAGAATCTCTCTCCCGTTTTCTTACATTACGGAAAGCATCGTCTTATCGATCTTCGTTTTTAATAATTCGTTTATTTCTCTGGCTGCATAGTAACTTGCGCTGCCTTGCACTAACCATACGTTGCGCACTTTCCAATTTCTCTTAAGCGAACATCTCGTGGTTAGATGGATGGATGGCCATTTCGTGGAAAAGGTACATAAATGCCTATATTCTTAGAGCCATTGTCGACCATTCTGCTATTTCTCTTTTTTTCATAACATGCCGGAGTAGCTGAGAAAGAACGATAGAAAGAGAGAGTCAGACACTTAGATAGATAGAAAGAGAGAGAGAAAGAGAGAGAGAGAGAGAAAGAGACAGAGAGAGAAAGAGAGGGAGAGAGGGAGAGAGAAAGAGAGAGAGAAAGGAGAGAGAAATAGATGGGGAGATAGATAGATCTAGAGAGAGAGAGAGGAATAGAGAGGTAAATAGACAGAGAGAGAGAGAGAGAGAGAGAGAGAGAAATAGGTGGGGAGATAGATAGATAGATAGAGAGAGAGAGAGAGAGAGAGAGAGAGAGACCATTGTTGTGTGAAAGAAGGAGCGAGAGAGATGTAGAAGTGGGAGAAAGAGAGAAAAAGACAGAGAAATAAAGATAGAGAGGGGGAGAAAGGAGAGAGAAATAGACAGGGAGATAGATAGAGAGAGAGAGAGAGACCATTGTTGTGTGGAAGAAGGAGCGCGGGAAATGTAGAAGTGGGAGAAAGAGAGGAAAAGGCAGACAAATAAAGATAGAGACAGAGAGAAAGGAGAGAGATCATTATTGTGTGAAAGAAAAAGAGAGAAAGAAACAGAACTTGGAGAAAGAGAGAGAAAGACAGAAAGATAAAGATAGAGAAAGAGAGAGAGAGAGAGAGTGAGGGAAAGAGAGAAAAGAAAATTTATAAAGGCAAAGTGGGAGCAGGAAGACAATTAAGTTCTCTAGACTCCCATGGAAACTCGAGTAGGAATTGAAAGTACATGATCTTTGAAAGAAATCTTAACATCAATTTGGGAGAAAAAATGTAAACCTATCCGCGAACAGTTTTCGAAAGTTTTGAAAATAACTTGGAAGTTAAAGTTTTGAAATTTTTCACTCCAGACTTTTTAGCACAAAACACAACACAACAACTCGCTTGCAATTAATAAACGAACTCAATAATTCTATGGTTTTGGGCGATGCGTATCAAAGGTTCATCGCAAATTGAATTTTACAATTTTTATACCCATCATCGAAGGCTGAGGGGTATATTGATTTTGTCAAAATGCTTGCAATGTCCAGAAGGAAGTGTCAGAGACCCCATAAAGTATATATATTCTCGATCAGCATCAAACACTAAATCGTTTTAAGCATGTCCGTCTGTCCGCTCGGCCGTCTGACCAATGTCTGTTGTAAACCTTCTCCTGGCCTCAAACAAGAAGCTATCTATTTCAAATTTCGCGGAAACAGTGGAAAAGAAATAGGTCGAAGGACATGCCTATGGCTATGTTTTTCAAAGAATCTGAAAAATTGATTTTTCGCTCATTACTCATAAAAT
>KK499916.1:296556-326556 GCA_000688715.1 Glossina pallidipes | reverse complement strand
TGTTAATATTCTTATCCGTCTACTGAAGTAAAGCCATCTGTTGATCTCAAAATGGATGTAAATGTGCAGAAAGTCTTCTTAAGAAGTTAGTTGACTTGAAGGGATCAAGGTCACGTGAAGTAGATAAGTTCCTAAAAAGAACGTGAACGTGTAACCAGAAAGACACCTTCTCTGAGCAAGGCAGAGAAAAGGTGTATAAGGATATTAGTTCTGAATATCATATACATTAGTAATTCCAACTATTCAAAAAAGTCATACAACTGTCTGTCCGTATTTCTTAATCCAATAAATCATTTCCCACTCTCTAGCAAATGAAAGCAAAAGTTAAACGAAAAACAGCTGCTAGCGATTCGCTCTTAAGAACTGCGCTACCAAGTCACACGCTCACCGCACACTTTTTAAATTCGTAAGCGTGTGAATAAAGTTCATCTACCCAAGGCTCACTGCATTATTATCTTTTGCCAAACGGTACAATTATTTGCCTTGAAGTCTCGACTTTTGATGAGATATTTCAACATAAACGAAGTAAATGCTTAATGCTTCCCCAACAGATATTACTCACGTCTATGCTTCCAAGTGAGTTTTACTTTCATTTTCATTTGACAAGAGATTCTTGAAAGCTTGTCATAAATAAGTTTCTTAAGTTCATTTTTCATTTTTAACAAAATTTTAATTAAACCATTCTTCTTCTTCCTTTAATTCCAATCTTTTGCTCTCATGTTGAATTAAATTTTTGAGGTTTTAATAAAAGCTTGTGTGTTTGGTTTCCTCTCGAATTATTATTATCATCATATTTTAATTTTTTTTTTTTTTTTTGCACCACTTTTCTATTATATTTACTGTCGTTTGCTGTCTTTTTTTTTATTATTGGTTTCCTTTTTGTAATTCCACAACACTTCTCGTATTATCATAAAATTACACTCCACAGGTATTTGTGTGTGTGCGTGTTCACAACGTGTATGCATTCAATGCGAATTAATTATTGTGAATTTTTTATTATAGATTTCCACAAAAATCCATAAGTGTGTGGGAGGTTCGATAAAATAACGAACATTCATTATAGAAGCACTTATTCATGTACCAGCGAAGGCTAAACTCTTTTAAAACCGTGGGCCATAGTAAAATTATGTACTATCGTATGTTTGATATGAGTGGTTGGGGGAATTTATAACCGCGAAGTATTAATCGGGGAACTTATAAACGAAAGGCGTTAATCGGGGAACTTATAACCGAAAAGCATTAATCAGCGAACTTATAACCGAGAAACATTCATCGGGGAACTTATGACCGAGTAACATTATTTGGGGGACTTATAACCGAAAAGCATTAATCGAAGAACTTACATTCGCGAAACTCCGGGGGACTTATATCCGAAAAGCATTAATCGTGGAATTTACAACCAAAAACGATTAATCGGGAAACTTAGTCGAGAAGTATTAGTCGAAGAACTTATACTAGGTAAACCCCAGGAGACTTACAGCCGAAAAACATTAATCGGGGAAATTATAGTTGAGAAGCATTAGGCGGGGAATTTATAGTTGAGAAGCATTAGGCGGGGAATTTATAGTTGAGAAGCATTAGGCAGGGAATTTATAGTTGAGAAGCATTAATCGTGGAACTTACAACCGAAAAGCAATAATCGGGGAACCGATAACCGAAAGGCGTTAATCGGGGAACCTAAAACAGAGAAGCGTTAATCGTAGAACTTATAACCGAAAAGCATTAATCGCGGAATTTATAACCGAGAAGTATTCATCGGGGAACTTATAACCGAAAATCATTAATCGAAGCACTTTTTTGCTACTTTCATTGCCGTAGAACATAACGAAAGGGGATAGTCGAGAGTAACGCACTTTTTTATCGTCCTTCTCCTTTAACGCGATTGATCCAGTTTGCGTAAAAGTTAACGCGACTCACCATCAATACAATGGTTGTACGATCCCCTTCACACCTACCCACCTGAATTCTCTGGTTGAAATAAATTCCAAAGAAGCTGTTCTCGTATCTGATCGGAGATCCTTCTGTGTTGAGCAAATTGTTATAGTTTCTGAGAAATACCGTTGAGAATTAATGCGCAATTCGTTTTCCACTGGTACATAGATGGATCCATAATCAGAGTCTAAAGCTACTATAGGTACAAACTTAAGTTTGTTGTCATCCTGAATGGGTAGGACTGCGTCGCACCTTGGTGTTTCTTCTTTAAACCGGGACCTCACATTTATGCGGAGTGTTGCGAAGCGTTTCTCTTATTCTCGACTAACGTCAGGCAGTTTCCTAAAGTTATAGCCACCAATTTCCACGTCAAGTTGAACGGGCTTTTCTAGCTTTACCAAAGCTATTTTATAAATCTCCTTTGCTTCGGGTCTCTTTGTCATAATAACAGGTATTCTATACGCGTTTACTGTGGTTCTCCATGATATAACTCGATCTCCCAACGTCTTTTCTTCGAGATTAAAACCAAGTACGCAATATACCCTCGATTCTCTTCCAGGGAAAAGATCGGGTGCCCAGTTTGTTACAATGATGTCTTTGCCGTGAATGCCCCCCAGCTGGTGATGTATCCCATTAGCTTCACTTGCATCGTACCATACGAGGGAAACAACAAAGCGTGGCCTTAGTATTACTGTAAAGCAGAAGGCAATTGATTCATGTTAACTGCATAGTAAGCTTTTTACCAATAAAAATAAATAGCGATAATTGAAGACTTCATGTTCTTGAATCCTGGGTAAAAGACTGACCGAATGAATGATGCGATCAAAACGGCCCAATTAAGAAAAGTTAACGGTTAACAGGGACAAGCGGAGTTGATTTTCAGCACCTCATTGTTCAATTCACGTCACTTTGCGTCCCGCGTGCTGTATTACCTATGAATCCAAAGTCCAATAATTTTGCAAAGGCAATACCTTGATAAAATAGGCCAGTTAAAGGGGACCCATCTCAACGAACAACGATATATAAATCCTTGCTCACCAATAAAGCTTTTCCTGATCAGTACTTTTATCATCAAATGCAAGAGGAAACAAATTGACTGAAAAAGTTGGTTAAAAGTCCACCAAAAGGAAACGTTTAAATGGCACATAAGGTTAAGATTTCTTTTTCACGAGGTGAAGTGAACCTTTCGTGACAATATATTTATTTTTTCATATATCAAGGGAACGTTTTTATTCGCGTACACTAAAACAGACTACCAACTCATGAGCTTATTCGACAGTTAAGCTTTCTTTTTCACGAGGTGAAGTGAACCTTTCATGGCAATATATTTATGCTTTCACATTTCAAGGGAACGTTTTTATTCGCGTAGACTAGAACAGACTACCAACTCGCGAGCTTATTCGACAGTTAAGCTTTCTTTTTCACGAGGTGAAGTGAACCTTTCGTGTCAATATATTTATCTTCTCATATTTCAAGGGAACATTTTTATTCGCGTACACTAGAACAGACTACCAACTCATGAGCTTATTTGACAGCTAGAAGGAAGTGATTTTTTTTCTCATGCTTTCCTTCCCTTTGACTTTTTTTAATCACAAGCCGGAGAAGGTGACCTAGGGCCAAGCACTTGGCTAATGTTATAAATCTTTAAAATTTAGTGTTAGTTTAAGTGCTTTCCGGCATCTTTCACGCGGGCCGCTTTTTGGCCATCCATGATGGATCGTTTTTTTTTCCCCCATTATTGATTCCATGGTAACTAATTTACTGTACATTTCGTTTAATTTATATATGATATAATTGCTTTACAAAATTTCGTTATTAGTCTTCCACATAATAATTTCATATATTTTCCATTTGGTTGTTTTTTTTTTAAAACAATTTAACTTTAACGGCACTTATACAGCCAAAGAGACTATGTGGTACGTGATTTGTAAAAAACGTTATGTTCCGCTTCATTGACAAAATTTAATTTAATGCTTTCATGCTTTCAATATTATTGAATGGTTGTGCACACTGTCATCTCGTGGATTTTTTTAAAGACTTGGCATCATTTTTACTATAACGAAAGGAAGATATTTTAAAGTGCGGCAGTAGTCGACTATTAAATACTCGACTTTGCCACTTTGCTTATTGAAAATAACTGCGTAAAAGATGATCCGATCCGAATCATTTTTGATAGTGTTCGTCCTTGGGTCGAAACATGTGAGCGCACCGTAAAAAATTATGTCTGGTTGGTTCGACACAAAAACTACAAGACGGACGGACAGATAGATCGACAAGCTTAGAAAACGATTTTGAGTCGTTCAGTTTAATAAAAGCTGGGTCTATCTTAAGTCCATCTGGGTGTTGCGCACATCCGTACAAACTTAGTATACCTTTGTATCACTGATGATGTAGTGTATAATTAGGATAAGTTTTTAATAAATTGGAATGAAATCTGGGCTTTACTTAAAGTGCACTCATTAGGCTATATGTCAGCTGTCACGCGTTTAAAAAAAAAAGCTATAGAATAACCCAGAAGTTACCAGCAACATTTAAAATAGGAAGTCTCTGACACGGCTACATAACATAACATAATTCGTCCTACATCCGGGGATGAGAGATTTTCCGACCCTTAAAACTTTGGACAAAACAATTTCGGATAAACTTCTTATGTTTCATGCCTTGATTGGTAACTTGGTAACTATGTTCTGCTTTACCATCTTAGATCTTAGAACCGGAGTTTAAGTTCCACTTTGTCGGTAATAAAATTTTTCATTTCCCAAATTGAAAAACGCCATTCTTGTGTGAACTCATGATAGGAGGACATAGACAGCTTTCATGCACCTCGTTTACTTTCGCTTTCCCATATTAGGATCGCAAGTCAAGCAGGAATTTAATGCTGGGTGGAAATAAGTTAGAAGAGAGCTGCAAGCGAGTAGAAACCGATTGGGACGCAAGTCGAAAGCCGGTTGAAAGAGCCAAAGCCAGTTAAATGCGTATCGAATTCGTGTCCAACCTGTATCGAACTTGTGTCCAACCTGTGTTGAACTTGTGTCCAACATGTGTCGAACTTATGTCCAACCTGTGTCGGACTCGTACCCAACCTGTACCTAGTGTGAGTCCAACTCGTACCGAAAACGATTTCCAAGTCAAATGCGAGACGAACGCGAGAGAAAAGCGACTGAAACGAGAGGTAGCCGAAAACAAGCCAAGAGCGATTCAAATGCAAGCTAAAGTAAATTTAAAGGCGACTTGAAAGAAAGTGTCAAAAGTGAGTGTCGAATACAAGTCGAAAGCGAACCGAAGGTGAGTCGAACGATGCGAATCGAACGCAACTTGGATGAAAGAAGGAATTGAAAGAAAGCCAAGACAAAATTTAAAGTTCGATCTATCCATAATTAGTCATCCCTGAGAAGAAGCAATGGATGTGAAGCCATTAATTAAAGGTCTATGAGGACAGCTAACAGAGCTATGGTCTTCAGCTGTATTTGAAGCAATAAAATCGAATTGGCGAAAGAGGAATCCTCATTATGATTCTCGGCATGGATTCAATAGGGGGTTTAATTCACTGCCGTGTCTTTAATGCATAAAAATTTCCTAAAGTCATTGCGACATTATTTGGCTACAAACTAAATTCTCAGCTCTTTAAAGATAATGGTTATTAAAATTTCATCTGAAACCCTACTATGATGGCAGTCGTCTGTCATTTTAACAAGAATGTTTTGTTTTTTTCTTTTCGCTTTTCGCTTTTCTCTTTCTTGTTTTGACGCTTTTATGCTTTCCCTCATAATTCACTCGGTGTATAAACAAACATAACACTAAATTAAGTACTTACATCCTGCCATCGTCTTCATTATATCAAGAGTATATATGCATATATGAAAGTATGTATATGTATATGTGCTTATGCCTATTAACTTTTGAGCATACATACGTATATGTTGTTTACCCTTTAAAAGCCATGTTATTAGTCTTCACTAACAATAACTGTTGCATAAAGTTATTGTAATACCACGAAGATCGTAAATTCTTAGGCGGAACCTGATGTTGATGCTCTAGTATTTATCATATCCGCTGATAAATGGTAAGCAACACACACAATGACTTGCCTAAGAGTAACTATTCAAGTTAACAAAGAGTACAAAAAGTACGGATTTACGAGTCTATACAGACAATTTACTACAATAAAACGGTTAAATATGTGTAAGCGTTAGACTAAAAAGTATTGAGCCTTTAATAAGCCATTCAAATAAATTTTTCTATTTGCCTGTACACACTTACATCGATTCGTTCGGACATTTAAAGTCATATTTCGTCGAACTAGCGTAACCTATAAAGGGTTCCCAGGTTCATTGTTACAAAAGTTCTAAGAAAAGACTTTCTTAAGTTTCTTTTAAAATTGACTCAATAGTTTTGAGGATAAGAAGCTCGAAACAAATGATATGATTGGGTGATTGTAACCTATTGGAACGGAGCTCTTAGTAAATATGATGAGGCGGCGTTACCGATCGCATCGACGGGTCATTAAAAATGGATATTATTTTAAGACTTAATTCTTAAAGCACTTACATCTAAGGCTATTTGCTTTATGGGAAATTCTGAGGCATTTGAGATTTGAAGTTGAGTTCGTTTGCCTCCTCGGTCTTCTCAGGGAGATTAAAAGCAGATAAGATTCACAGTTAGTTCACCTTTTTCTTTCGTTTCTTTTGAGTCCGAGTGTAAGCAATGGCAATATGGAGCCTTGAGTCATGCCACGTGGCACCTTCAACTTGTGATGCATTGTGCATTTCATTAAAATATGCGAAGAAATGTGTAGAGCATCTCTCTTCTCTCCGTTCAATCGGAATTTTCGATTACCTTTTTTTTTAGAAAATTGTTCTGAAAGGGTTCGCATGCTTAACCACGAATTCTCTCTGGAACTTTTTCCCTTTTCCTTTTGGGGTGTGACGAATTACTCATGGGTTGTCCCCTGGATGTGTAACAGACTGATAATCAGAAAAAAAGTGCGGGAAGATGGCCGCAGGCTAACGAGTGTGTCAGCAATTATTACACTGCCATGAGATTTGAACCCGCGAACACGGGCCGATTGGGGAAGTCGCGATTTTTATCTACTGGGCTAAGCGGCAGCGCTGTGGAACTAATCATTGATTCCAAAAAAAAAATTATGAGCCATTTGCTTAAGTCTAGGAACAAGCTTCATATTCACCTACAGCACGACAAATGTACGGACGTCTTCGCCGCAAATCGGTGCGGAGATGACAAATGACTGCTTATTCCCACGACAATCAACAGAAAGACAGAAATAACTATCGATACACTACCGCTCGATAGTCTTCGCTTTGCTCGCTTTTTTAAAATATACTTTGAAAAAAGAAGGCTTAATACTTTTTAGACATGATATAATGCCTGAAATGTGAATAGATTGAGAAAGTTTGTAAAGGTTAAAAGGAGTTCACTCTATATTCACTATACATTGTTTAAATAAATAATGCCTTACGTCTGTGCGTAGATCGAAAATAGTTTGTTAGATTACCTGGGTCTGGGTGTTTGTCGGTAAATATTTAAGATTTACATATAAAAATAAAAAATACACGAATACTTGCTGCTTATGTAACACTTTCAACTTTTACTTGCAAAAACATAATTGTTTGTTTGGTTCTTCTTCTTCTTCTTCTTCGTTTTCTTCATGTTTAAAGCAACTTTATATAAGGGCTCTTGTTGGTCTTGTTCTTGTTGTTACTATTATTATTTGTTGTTGTTGCTGTTGTTGTTGTTGTTGTTGTTGTTATTGTGTTTATACTTAAAAATATCTTGGGTGTTAGTTAAGCGTATTTCTTTCAAAAATGCTTCGATGCTATACAAGAAGTGTTGTTGTTTTCTTCGCTTTTCCACTCTTTCTTCGTATCCTTTTTTTGAAGGCTAAATAATGCCATATACATGTGTATATATGTGTGTGTGTATGCAAGTGTTTATAATACATAAATATTATATGCAAAAAGATCTGCTGCGTATAAATAGTACACTTGAAGATTTCGCCTTGACTTAGTTGCCGTTCTTGTTACAGTAGTAGCTGATGCCGTTGTTTGTACTTTTCCACTTGAGAATTTTATTAAATGCTACTTGGCATCTTGATAAATGTTTTCGCAAACAGGATATAATAATTTCTCTCGTTCTTATTCTTAGTCTTATTCCTCTTCTTTTATTTCTATTTTTAAGTCATCGAAAAAGAGAAAAATCTACAAATTTTCTTATTCTGTTTGTAACATATAGCATCAAAGCATCACAGATCGCCTAGACGCATGAAGCATATATAATAAATAGGAAAATTCATTCGCCTTCATCCGCACGTTCGTCCGTATTTGAAAAGCCCGGGTAGCAACAAAAATTGCTAACTTCTTCTCCGCTGATTGCATTGCATTGCAGGGACGGATTACGCTACTTACCGCCAACCACCGACAGCAGTAGCTTTCTTAACTCTTCATCTCATTATTTCTTTATGTTAATATACTGCTCGCCAAAGTAGAATAAAAGCTAAATGAAAGTACGTACGATGCCCGCAGATTATTATTAATTAAGAGCAGGTGTAGATGCTAACAGCGGCAAGCTTCTCGACTTCGAAGCAAAGAGAACAAATCGAATGGGAGCAGGCGGGAGACTACCGAATCCGAAGAAGGAAACAGACAGCTTTTATTCAGTCTTCAAGAGAGCTCCTGCTTAACGATTGCTATCTTAGCTATTTGCTGTCTTTAAGGTTTTCCTTACCTTCACTTAACTGTAATTTAACGTCGGTATGCAGTTTTCAACAATTCTAGCTTAGACGTCATGGAGGCGAAAAAGCATATGGCTCTGGATACAACAACACCTTTCAAAGTGAAGAACCAATGTGATCGTTGCAGCAATATGTTAGACTCAGATTTGAAACGTACATGTGCACCTAAGCTGGTGGCCAAGAAACCCTTCAAGGCTCATAGGAATTTTTTATTTTTTCCCCCCATCCAAACAAACGAAAGGCCGAGTAGCTAAGAAACGCGGCTACTTACTCAATGTTTCCGGGCCCACTTCTCAAGGCCTCTAAGCTCTATTTCAGTCTGCAAAGGCATAACATTTACTTATTGGCTACAAGCACACTAGGCTGCGGTCGGCTCTCTTACTCTTTCTATTTCTGATCGTCACCGTTTATTTCTACATGTCACCGTGGAACACATCACCTGAGTGATTAGTAATATTAAAAAGAAAGCACAGAAAAAAATTGTAATCAGTCATGACTGTGCCTTTTACACTATCACTGTTATCTTAAAAGAGAACTCAAAGACCTTAATATTCTCATACTGCACAATATGGGGCGGGCGGGGCTGATTTTTAATATTTTCGGAATAATGGTGTATGTGGTGAACTTTACCAATAAAAATGCAGAAAGCAAAGGCGTTCACAGTTTTTGTCGTATAGGCATATGGGTGTTGTAGGCGTGTCCTTTTATAAGTTTAGGTCAGTTCCGAATTCTTTTGCAAATCTTTAGGCGATACTTTCATTTTCGCTAACTGGAGAATGTGTGACACACATACTAAGTCGCGCAGACAGGCAGATAGACAGATGGACAGACTCACATGTTTAGGTGCCTTTCAAATGTGAATGTGAAACTGACCAAGAATTTATATACTTTCTGGGGTTTTTAAAACTTTTTTAATGCGGATTATAAAAGTATTGAAAAAAAATTGAACTTGGTACACTATAAATTGTGTAGGCGTGACCAATTTCTCCCATTTTTATACATAGGTCCATAGAATATGCATTACAATGTTTGTTGATTTATATGCTGTAGTTTGTGACTGATGAGTAAAAGACCGATTTTTTTATTCCTTTTTGATGGGCAGGGGTGTTCCCAGTTTCCGCGGTGCAATACGCTTGTTTTCCTTCGACTTGGCCCACTTTCAATACCAATACAATGTGCTTCCAGTGTGCCTGCCAAATTTTGACTCAATAGCTTTCTTTTTGCGGCAGGAGAATGTTTAGAAAAGACATTAGAACAGACAGACGGACATGCTTAAATCGATTTAGCGATAACGGGTAGGCAGGAGATGTCTTAAGAGAAAAAAGATAGTGCTTTCTCGCTTATCTTAACTAACACGAAAGGATCAGGACCATAACCTTTCATTTCTAAAAGCCGGGAATGCTCAGTTGAGTTGATATAAACTTATATTCCGGATTATAATAGGATTTTCCGTCAATTCAATAATGTCTGCCCATCCCTCCATAACAATTTTGATAGAAAATTGACCTGAAACAATTGCACAGATGAAATTCGGAAATAGGTTCCAATTCTTTCTCCAACATGCTTTCGATTGCTTAACAATTGACTTAACCTAAAAAAAAAAAAATTGACAAGAAACGCTTCAATTAATATGCTGTCCAATAAATGATCATCTGAACCCTGGCACAAATACTTCTCCAATGCTTAGACCAAACACTGTTCCACCAAGGAACTTATTATTAAAGAGAAATCCTTCGTTTTTTTGATAAACTTCCATAAGAAGATTGGTATCTAAAATTCGTCCCGAAGCGAATTCTTCTTTTCATTATTTTATTTTATTTTTTTTTTTTGTTTTTCCATTTTGACAGAACGCAAAAACATCACAAAGTTTTTTTTTATATATTTTTAGAGTTTGCTCTCGTTTCTGTTTCTATTTTTTTGATTTTAACATTTATTTCACAAAAAATTTTTCGTCTCTTCTTCTTCTTACTGTAAAGTAAGTCTGTTGTGCTTTGTGCCCTTCGTTTACCACTCAAGGATAAATAAGCTGGCTCGTAATTTACATTTACAACGTATGCAGTTTGTCTACAGTGTGCATATCTTTGCATAAAATTCCAAAAAAAAAAAAAAAAAAAAAAAAAAAAAAAAAAAAAAAAAAAAAAAAAAAAACAAAAAAAAGAAAAGTTGGTTTCCAAATATAGCCTTTTTGTTTTTGAGTAGTCGTGTAACTAACTGTGAAAATATAAATCATTATCTTAAGCTATGAGAGTATTTGCACATATAAGTACAACTGTTTACCCATGTAATCTCCTATGTATGCCAGCGTGAGTAGTTGAAGAAAACAAAAAAAAAAAAAAGGCTTTTAAAGCAACCTTTTCATGTATCGCAAATTAAAAAGAAGGTTTTTTATAAAAATTTACGATTAAGAAAAAACGATATCTAATAGATGAAAAGACTAGAATGGGATACGGCCCACCATCACTTTGTTTGATACAGTTATTCAATTAAATACTTGCCCAAAAAACGGTTTTATATTCGAAAAAGTGGTCCAATCCGGACCATTTTTAATAGCGTTCGTCCTTAGGCGAAAAGAGGCCGATGTACCGAATTTCAACAAAAGATGGCCATCTCTATGTTGAACACAAGAAAACAAGATGGACAGACGGACGGATAAATAATATTAGATCAATTTACAAAGTGACTCTGAATGACGGAGGAGTCTATCTCAAGCCCTTCCAGGTGTTGAACATATCCGTACAAACTTAGTACACCCTTGTACCGCACGTGAAGGTGAAGCTTGTGAAAAGAAAGTACTGGAACTGGAAATGTACTGTGAGAAGTCAAAATCCTCCCTTATTTTAATCTCCCATATTTTCCGCTTGGGGGGAATTTGCTAGGATTAAGTTAAAGCTGGATAATAGTCATTAGCAGCAAGTAGCT
Organism: Glossina pallidipes; assembly: GCA_000688715.1. Taxonomy (NCBI): domain Eukaryota; kingdom Metazoa; phylum Arthropoda; class Insecta; order Diptera; family Glossinidae; genus Glossina; species Glossina pallidipes. The sequence goes on along the minus strand of KK499916.1, from coordinate 314,957 downwards.
GTAGACTACATAGACGACGCCTTACGGAGCGTTCTAACTGAGAGCACTTGAAATCCGGCAAAGTCGTCGTGGAAGTCAAAACGGCGGCTAACAGCTTGCGATGCTATTCGAACATAGGTTTGCAGGCAGTCGGGCCTTGTCCTTCTTTTTGCGCCGGTAACGAACCCCCGTAGAAGTTTGTGATTTACCTCAACACACAAAACTAAGTTCTAAGCTAAGTGTTTTGATTAGTCTAAGGCTTTTTACACTAATATTTTTGCTATTAAAAAATGAGGAAGAGAATGAAAAGCGAATGCGAAACTTGCGTGATTTTTTGATTTTATTTTGCAAAGCAAGTAAACGACAATATGTGTTATTTAAACGACCGCAGGCTATGGTGTCCACAAAACGAATCATATGCATTTGCCTGCAACATGTTAACAGCAACGATTAACAGCATGTGTGCCTGTAAAGGGCCTGAGAATAGTTACAACAACTTAACATTAACATTGTATTCGGATGAGCAAAGGTAACCGATGATTCGCATGGACAACAATGCCGCGCACACTAATATATTTACCCCTTTTTTTTCTTGCGTTACTTATTATTCTTTTTACGCCCTTAAATACAAGTTATCCTTGGCGTAATGCCGACGATCCTTGCGTTGACTTTGAGTACATTATTACTAATATTACACCCTACGCCAGTTGAGGTGCAAGGTTATATTAAGTTTGTGCGGATCTATGCAACGCCCAGAAGAAAGTCGGATAGACCAGATTCCATTTTATCATGAGCTCGTCTGTCCGTCTGTCTGCCTACCTGCTTTGATTTCTTGTGTTCAACCTGTAGGTCGCAATTTTTGACATAAATTATTTAGCGCACCGACATGTATACCACTTGAGGTGCAAGGTTATATTAAGTTTGTGCGGATCTATGCAACGCCCAGGAGAAAGCGGGATAGACCAGATTCCATTTTATTATAAGTTAGTCTGTCTGTCTACCTGTCCGTCTGCCTGCCTGCCTGCCTACCTGCTTTGAGTTTTTACGTTCAACCTGTAGGTCGCAATTTTTGACATAAATTATTTAGCGCACCGACATGTATACCACTTGAGGTACAAGGTTATATTAAATTTGTGCGGATCTATGCAACGCCCAGAAGAAAGCGGCATAGACCAGATTCCATTTTATCATAAGCTTGTCTGTCCGTCTGACCGTCTGCCTGTTTTGAGTTTTTATATTCAACCTTTAGGTCGCAACTTTTGAAATAATTTGATAAAGTTTCATGCACCAACAAGTTTTAGCCCAAGGACGATCGCTATAACGTTTTCACTTGTTGTTGTTAATAAATTTAAACTATAATACAATATATGCACTTAATATGAACTTAAATGAACTTAAACCGTATAAAAACGAAATTATGTTATAAAGAGAGAGAAAAGAATGTTATATTCGGCTTTGGTCGCATCTTGCACACCCACCACCATCATCCATTTCATAAAGTTCAAAATAAAATGTTAGTACTTTACAATATATGATGGGCATGAGCTCTCATCCCCACTTTTAGGATACAAAATCAACACAATATATAAATTAAGAATTTTCTAATGACAAGTGGGCGTGTTCAAGTTTTTGTAATTAAAAACAATTCACAATCATTTGTAGAATGTCATGCAGGACTAGTTTTCAACACCCTATCTTGTTTACCATTCAAGTGATAAGTGTGGGCGTGATTCATATTTTCCACATTTAAATATGTGTGGTAGTGTCCTCCATAAAATATATATAGAGAATAGTTCGACATTCTATCTTACATAATTTATGAATAATGAATAAAAACTTAACGTATTTTTGCTTAAAGAAACATAGGTTCTTGCAGTTTACGCTGCACTGTAGGTGTGTTCTTTGATTGTATAGCCAATATTTCTGCCGAAGTCGAAGTCGATATTTTGATTTCCACGGCCAGAGAAGTGACGACAACACACATCCATACACACATAACCATTCAGACAAACTATTCTACGGACAGACGGACATGGTTAGCTCGATTCGGAATTTGATTTCGATCAAAAATATATATATATATATTTTATAGATTCTCTGTGAAGGTTACTTGCGGGTGTTGCAAGATTATGGCAAAGTGATTACAGCCCGATCCTGCGGTGATTGGAATAATAATATTTTAGAAAAAGAGTAAACGCACATGTACAGACGTATGTACAAAAAAGGAAATTAGAAAATTAAAATAACTAGTAGAGAAAAAATTTGCGAAAATAAATAAGGTTTAGTTGATCCTAATTAAAAAATAAACAGGAATCAATAACAGATGATGCAGACAAGAAACAAACGAAGGCAACTGACAGGAGGAAAGAGAAGTATAACGAATGATTTATGAAAATTAAATAACGTATAACAAGCAATAGATAACAGATAAAAGAATGGACTAATGTTAATAGATAACAGATAACCTTAATGGATCATGAACATGAGGTTATAGCCAAGTGTTCTTCCCACAAAGTATATAGAGGAAGTATTCTGAGCAACGCCACAGAGACAGCACAAGTCACAGCGCATTTTTTCTGTGTGGTTTCGCGGGACTTATCAACCCTGGTATATAATAAAACTGAATCAGGGGCGTTTCCCTATAAATATTACTTCGGCATTTATCGAAAGTCGAAACACTTATATCAACAACAGGCATTGTTTGCTTTTGTGACTAGTGACCAATCGCTACATCAGAATATCTTCTCTCGCTTCGTATTAGCAAGAGTTTACCGAGACATAGGTCAATTCGTGATAGTAACCTCACTATCAGCATATGTTCACTCTCTTCATGTTAGCAAGAGCTAACCGAGGTATGGGTAAAGTCGTGATAATAACCACACTATCAGATCACCTTCACTCTCTTCGTGTCAGCAAAAGCTAACCTAGGCATAGATAAATTCGTGACAGTAACTGCACTATCACAATATCTTCTCTCGCTTCGTGTTCGCAAGAGCTAACCGAGGCATAAGTAAATTCGTGATAGTAACCGCAATATGAAAATATCTTCGTACCACCAAAAGCTAACCTAAGCATGGGTAAATTCGTGATAGTAACCACACTATCAGAATATCTTCTTTTGCTTCTTTAGCAAGAGCTAACCTAGGTATAGGTAAATTCGTCATAGTAACCTCACTATCAGAACACCTTCACCCTCTTCGTGTCAGCAAAAGCTAACTTAGGCAGGGATAAATTCGTGATAGTCACCGCACTCCCAGAATATCTTCACTCTCTTCGTCAGCAAAAGCTAACTTAGGCATGGATAAATGCGTGATAATAACCGCACTATCAGAATATCTTATCTCGCTTTGTGTCAGCAAAAGCTAACCTAGGCGTGGGTAAATTCGTGATAATAACCACACTATCAGAACACCTTCACTCTCTTCGTGTCAGCAAAAGCTAACTTAAGCGTGGGTAAATTCGTGACATACATGCGTGATACGGTCTCTATGATTTATATAACTTCTATCGACTAACTTGTATGGCTGATATTACTTACCCATTGTGACCCATTGTGACTGATATAACATATGACTTATACGATTTTTATAATTTACATAAGTCAGAGGACTTTTATTACTTGCTTATCTACCTTATACTCTACGTATGAATCGTATAACTTGTACGGCTCGTAAGACTTACATTACTGCCTCGTTTTATGCGACTTATATGAAGGACATCATCTGACTTATATGCCTGACATGACTTGTATGACTTGCATGAGGTATTTAACTTACATCACGTAACTAATATGATTAATATGACTTATATCAGGTGGGCTGTACTGTTAATAAGACATAAGATTTATATAACTCATATCACTTATATGATTTATATAACTCATAGAATTTATATAACTAACACCAAGTGACTTATACAACTTGTATGATGTGTATATCACATATGTCTTATATAATTTATACGACTCATAGGTGTTATATGATTTGCTCGATGTATGTGACTTATGAAACTTACACCAAACTCATAAAACTTATGTGACTTATATCACATGTGATTTACCAGCGAGAAGAAGACGTTGTCCACAAATTCTAAGTGCATGGCAATTCCAAAAATCATAGTAGAAATTGTTTTTTTATTTAAGAAAACTCAAAAAGGTATGCAAGTCATCCAATCTGTCATCTTCTTTATATCCACCAGCGAAAACTGAGCATACATTCATTTGGTCGACACGTTTGCAAAGCCCACAAGGAAGAAAGGAAGCGTCCACATGAAACGTACATCTTTTTAATCATCATCATACTCTATCCGTCCCTCTGTCCCTCTATCTATTTATTCGCTTATGGCTAAGGTATTTCCCGGCTCAAGATTTATGACATTAGTTTCAGATTTAGAAAAAAAAGTAGTTGAACTCAGAAGAGTAGAGTGGAGCTCAAAATGAACGAAATCGGTCAGAAGGCACGCATGCAGTACAATATAAACTTGGAAGATCTTTGTTTTGAAAAGCAAAAAAATAAGCTTTCTGCTCCTCAAAAAATATTTTCTATGGATGATCCTACTAGTAGCCGCAAAAGAGCGGAGAAAATCGCTCCCGTCCAACCAACGGTCTAAAGCATCGAAATATTATTTTTTCTGAGTATTTTTTTTAAGATGAAAAGTTGAGGCATACAAACGATTCGTTCAGAGACTAATATTTATATATATAATTTCTTATACAATGTCTTTTAATATATTTTCATATATAGCGTTACTTCTGCTATATAAGAAGCTTAAGCCCAATGACATGCTCTTGTGCTTGCATGTGCACCGTCTAAGTTGGCTATCATCGACCACTACTCACTAGTTTCCTGCTGGTATGTGCCGGAATTTGATACTGTTACAAACACACACACACCAACACACACACACACACGCAAGAGCAAACTGTCATTGTGTTGCTAATGTGATGTTTTCTTTTCTTGTTGAACTATGCATCGCTTGGGGCCATATATCATCGCTCAATATGTTTTCGTGCGCTTTAACTTCCTCTTCCTGTTATGTTATTTTAAAAACTTATTCATAATAAAAAAGAGAATAAAAAAAAAAGTGTAAATATGATGGATTGTCGTTTCGAAATCTTTATGTCAGATTTGTGGCGTCATTTGTTTGAATTATTGAATATATTTATACTTTCCCTCGATGTACGCTTTCATTTTGCTTCATCACGCATAAGGGCAAAATGAAATTAAACACTTGTTAAATGAAAGTAAGTACCAATTGAATAGAGAAAAGTAATAGAAAGAAAAGAGAAAGTAATTAATAACAAAGAATTGTTTAAGTCAATGTTAAGCATTGGTTTAAGTCATTGCTCTCATTTTCCTAAGTCACACGTTGTACACAAAATACCCTTCCATTTGGAAAAAATAATGTAATTTTTATACTCTACACCACTTGTTGGACAAGGAGATCTTAGAAAACTTGATATGGACTCACATTTTATGATAACGGTCACTTTTTGAGTCAATCTACGCTTGTCTGTCCGTCTGTCCATCTAAGATTCTTATGTTTCACCGCTGCATCTTTTGAGATACTTTAATGAAATTTGGTAGGGTGACGTGTTTTGGCCCAAAGACGAACACTACTAAAAATGGTTCGGATCGAAAAACTTTTCAAATTAATTCCCATATAATGCCTTGCTTTGAAAAGTCATTATATGAATAACTATAGGATGATGTAGGGTATTCAACGGTGAGCTGTGGCCCGCCATAGTGTTCGTACTTGTTGATATTTTATTAGGAAAATCCTTCTCATGAATTTCGTCTCCAGCTGTGCAACGCGTCGCACCGTCTTGTTGCAATGGCTTGACAAGCATCGCATACAATTTATCACAGAAACATGCGACAAGATTTTTTTGCAAATATAACGAATAATTTTAATACGTAAAAGGTATGATATGCGCGGGTGAGATGCCAGCGAGCAAGATTTCTTAAAATGTCGAGCATCAAAGATTCGCCACAGCTTGACTTGACTTTAATTCCATTTTTCATGGTAAAATAATGTAAATTATGAAATATGATTGAGAAAGTTTTAAAGTTGCTTAACTTATGCGGTTAGCAAAGAAGTGAATGTTTTTGTTTAATAAAAGTTTTCAAGACTTAACAGAATTATAAAGTAAAAGTGTTAGCGTAGATATACTTTGAACGTTTTTTGCCTTTAAATATTTATTACAAAAGACGAGTAAAAGTTTTCTCTTCAACTGTCTGGTTAACGCTAATAACTTTTGTCTACGCTTTAATTAAGTCTATCATAGTTTCTTCAATACAAACTTGAAGTTTTCATGAAGTCGAGTGTTTTTCTTTTCATGTGTTTTTGATAGCTAATTGTAGTTCTTTTTCATCCTTGGGTATTCGATTTTGCTTCTCTTCTCTTCTATTCGCTACAATTACTTCGATTTCATTACTTTTTCTCTATTCTTCTTTCTTTAGTTTTTTAGTCTTCTCTTCTTTTTTTCTCTAATTGCACCTCTCTATCACTTTCTTATATCAAAGCCACTATCATAATTTTGTGCTCCTTTCTTCTTTTGGTCCGGTCTTCGTAAGGTTTGCTCTTACGGTAAGCTTGCTGTTACTTCCCTCCCATTTCTAACCTCTCCCCTTCTTCTAGTCGGTCTTCTTTCTTCTAATCGCTCTTCTTTCTTCTAGTATCTGTTCTTCGATTTTTATTTCTCTATCTGTCCATTCCTCTCTTCCTCGCTCTTTCGCTCTGTCCCTATCTCTGTCTCTTTCTCCCCCTCTATCCCTCTCACTCCCTCTTTATATTCTGTCTATTACAACAAACGCATTCGGAACAGCTAATCCTACGGAACGTAATCTCTCTTTCTGCCTCTCTTTATCGGTCACTCTCCTCTCTCCCTCTCCCTCTCCCTCTCCCTCTCCCTCTCCCTCTCCCTCTCCCTCTCCCTCTCCCCGTGTCTCATTCTCACCTTCTGTCACTCTCTCTCTCTCTCTCTCTCTCTCTCTGTCACTCCCTCTCTCGCTGTCACCCTATCTCCCCGTCTCTCTCTCTCTCCCTCTATCTCTCTCTCTCTCTCTCTCTCCCTCTATCTCTCTCTCTCTCTCTCTCTCTCTCTATCTCTCTCTCTCTCTCTCTCTCTATCTCTCTCTCTCTCTCTCGCTCTATCTCTCTCTCTCTCTCTCTCGATTTCTGAATCCTTTGGCCAACTCTTTTGCACACCATCTCTCTTTTTCTCTTTATGCCCTCGATTCCTTTTTCTATTCTCTTCTTGCTTCTCTTTCTTTTCGTTTCTCTTTCATCTTTTCTTTATCTGCTCTTAAAAAAGTAAAAGTTTTTTCCAAAAAACTATTAGTCAACTATTTTTGCTCAAAAATTTTAAAAATTGTAATTTTGTTCCATAAAAAATTTTCAAGAACATATATAAGTGTTCTGTATTACGTTTCTGATCAGCAGAGCTGTGAAAACAGATCATGGAGAGTGAACGTGGAAAACGGACACATGGACATTTGACAACCGATTTTCACATTTTTATACTTATCCAGACTCTCTTAATCTGTAATCAAAAAGCAGTCACATTAAGTTCTGTGATTCGCTTCCTCCAGACCAAGCTATTAATAAGGAATCTACATGAGCTTTAAGCATCTCTCACTTCATGTTATTGATTAGAATTTTGACAAAATAGTTCTTGATTTTCGCATCATGACATTTTCGCATCAGAAATTCTATTCATAATATGGCGCAATCGCTTCGTCACTTTAGATAAATCCGCGAAATTTAAATGAAAAATTTTAACAAGCTTTTGGTTACAAGTTCTCTGATGCATAAGAATAGATTACGGTAAACATGTGTGAATATATTTTGCTGGCTTCCTTTTCTGAATGCGATACAACAAAGAAGAGTTATTTCCCTTTAGGAAGAATATAAAAAAAAAAAAGAGGAGAAACTAACACACATCGTAGTCCAAAGTTAAGTGAAACAAGTAAGAAAATTAAATTCGGTTCAAACCGAATCTTTTACACCCATCACCGTTTAGCCTAAACGAAAGACAAAAAAAATAAAAGAACCAAATTCTCATGTCCTTGTAATATGGAGTGGGTGCAGTTGATTTCTTTCATTTTCAAAATAAAAGTTTTTGTTATAGAGGCATCTGGGCGTTGTAGGGCGTGTCTTTTGAAAAGTTTAGGTCAATTGCAAATTTGTAGGCGATATCTCCATTTCCGTTAACGGGAGAATGTTACTACAAATAATACAAAGTGGCGCAAATAGTCAAATGGACAGACGAACAGGCGGACATGTTTGCCTGCATTTAAGACGTGGAACTGACCAAGAATTTACATATTTTAAGAGGTTTTTGAAGCTTGTTTCGCGGCGTTATAAAGGTATAGAAAAAGCAAATTAAATTTTGATATACTATAATATGGGAAGGCGTGGTCAAATTCTTCCATTTTTGTAGGCAAATGCTACAGCATCGCCCATAGAATATGTGTTCAAATTTTTGTACATTTGTTTGCCATAGTTCATGAGTAATAAGCAACAAACCAATTTTTCACTCCTTTTGACGAACAGAGGTTTTCTCAGTTTAAGTGGTGCTGCTGGCGTGTCCTTTGACCGATTTGGCCCATTTTCAATACCAAGTTCCGTGCAAGAACTTGCAATGTTTCTGACATATTTGAATTCGATAAGTTTATGTTTGAGGCCAGGAGAATATTTACAACAGACATTCGGACAGACGGACAAACGGATGCTAATCAAGAATATATATATTTTGTGGGGTCTCTCATACTTCCTTCTGGGCGTTGAAAATGTTTTGACAAAATGAATACATCGCTTATGCCTCGGTGGTGGGTATATGGGTCTTTCCAATATTAAATATATTTTATTTTAGCTAAAGATGTGGAAAATCCATGGTAACATATGACGGTGCATTCTAAAAAACAGTTAAGTTTGCAACAATATGTCGTAGAAATATTTTACGTAAAAGGAAATGTGAGAATTTTGCTAATTTCCTTAAATTTCCTCCTTCATCTGCGTCGATCTCTCTGGCAATGCACTTTTCTTCAAACAAAGTTCCTATTGTTGTCAAATGAAAATAATTATAAAATTTACAATTCAGTGAACTGAATGCTTTCAACGTTGAAAAGCGAAAACAATTAAATATGAAGTAAAAAGTTTATCATTCTTTTACTTATGCCACCCTCACTCCCCTTCCCCCTCCCCCCCAACACACCACCCGTACATAAACGATAAACGTTCACTTGCTTAACAGACCCACTAAACTGAAAGCAATGAAAATTTTTCCAAAAAAGAGAAAAAAAAAGGAAAAAAAAGAAATCAATAAATTGTTAATAGTAGCGGATTGCAAAGAAAAAAAACGATATGCATACATATGTCTGGATGTGTGTGATATGCACATTTCAGAAAAAAACATAAATGACTTTATTAATTGCTTATAAAGTAGAAGCAGAGAATGAAAAACAATATAAACAAAAATTATTTTATACTCAGTTTAAGTCGAATAATTTAGTATCACACCCACTACGTGTATGTGTGTGTGTGTCCTTTGGTTTTTCGTATACATCGTAGTACTTTAAAACATTCATACGAGACGATTAGCTTTATTAGATCCCGGCAAAAGTACTATAGTACCTAAGCGTATATGAACAAATAGTTTATCGATCATAACGGCGATCCAAATTCCAATTGGAGGACGATTAACAAAGTCAGTTAAATCTTATTGTCTCTTAGGAAGAAAAAAATTTTTATGTTTTTTCGTACCAACTCGTATATTGATCTCTTGGGAAATGATCGGACGGATCCGCGGCTTTGGACATAATGGAAAGGTTATTCTTCTTCTTTCTTTTATTATCAACCCATTACTGGATGTAAGTGATCACAAGGGTTCGCTTTTTTTTGCCATTTATGATGCGCTACATTTTCATCTCAAGCCCCCAAATCGCCTCGGCCTGTTGCTGTGTATGTGGTTTCGCGTATAGTTCCCAATCCTGTTCAATTTCGAATATTACACAACCACAAGATTTGTTTTCTGCCCATGCTTCTACGCCTTTCGATACAATGTAGGGGTTCATATATTTCTCGAAGTACCATCTGTCCAGAATTCCCAGTTTTTCGTTTTTTAATTTGCTTTAACATCTCGTGCCCACAGTAAATTCTTCTCGAGACCTTAGCGTTCGATATGTGATCCGCCCACGATATTTTTAGGACCCTACGGTAACATCGTATTTAAAGGGCTTCACATCTGTCTCACTCTGTATTAATTTTTAAAGTCCACGAACCTAAGTCTTACAAGAACACCGACCATATAAAGCATTTGATAAAACGAAGGCGAAGGGATAAACTAAATTCCCGGTTTTCCTGTGCAATCATTTCCATGCCATCAGTCATACTGTCCGAAGGTAAAATAATCTGGCATCCCTTTTTATATGGAGTTTTCGATCGACTTACAATCATAAATTTGGTTTCGCTAATAGTTGGGTTTAACCCAAAGTTGTTACTTTACAACTTGCTTGCAACATTTTCTGCAGACTTTGTATATTAGCTGCTAGGGTAGTTGGGTACTTCGTACATCGGACGTTATTGATGCGCATACATGTCTTCGTTTGATAATCGGTGGTAATCATGGCGTGTTCTCGTTCCGTAAGTCATTGGACAGCGGGAGATAAAACCTTCAAGGGAATGATCTGCAGCTAAACTAGTAGCTGCCTGTCCCAGCAAGGCTCGCATTTTTAAGACGACACGCAAGAAACGGGCGCCCACCGCTACGTAAAAAGCGGTGTTTGCCAAATTTCAGACTAAAACGAAGAAAATGAAACTCAAAAGTAGATCTGTAAGTAAAAGCCTTGATCAGCTCAGTAGAGACTCCCATCGACATATGGACAATTATTAGATCATTAGATCGGGTGTTGTAGGTACTTCTATGATCTTTAAGCACCCCCCCCTAAACATTTGACTTATTGGAGCAAACAGAGCGCGGAGCAATAAGAAAAATCTTTGCCAGCTCAGCACTCGCTGCAGCTACGACCAAAGTAAACTCTACTCCACTTGACTTGGTAGCAGAGACTCCTATCTACAAACGGGCAATTATTAGATCATTATATCGTAAAAAACTTATAGCTAAAAAATGCTGCGAGTGTTGCAGATACTTGTATCGTCTTTAAGCATTCGAGCTCCCGAGTACCGCCGCGTAATATAGAGAAACCCCCCCCCCCCCCCTCACCCCGCACACATATAACTTAATGGAGGAAACACACAGCGCATTGAAATAACTTTCACAAATGTTCCCCATTCGTTAGCAAAGTCCGTCGTCTAGTGCAGTTATCTTTCAAACTTTTGCGCCAATTTATGCGTGTCGTGATTGTGTTCATTTGAAATGTTATTTTCGCAAAACAAAATCCATTCTTCATGTGGTATGGCACTTGAACACAATCCCGCTTATAATTTTAAGCCAATTAAGCGAAACTTTTGAAGAACAACAACACTCGGTACTATTTGGTTTACTCTGACGTTCATTTAATGTAAACAAAGTTCGTTCTTCAATAGTAGGAATAAAAAATATCTAACTTATTAGTTGAACGGCTTGACGCTGTGCTCCTTCACTTCACTTGCCAACGTTATTGCCTCTTAATCGCGAGCAGAGAGACGGTGTGTTTGCTTGCTTGCTTCCATTGCTCCGCCTCTCAAAATTAAAATTGCTTTCAATCGCTTTATAATCAAAGACGTAAGCAAAAAATCTGTGAAGAATTAAAAGCACACGCACACACGCACGCATGCACGCACGCACGTAGTAAGAAGGCGTACAATTGCATAACTGACTTGAGGCAAATAATCAAAGAAAAAAGAAAATTTATTGCTTTTGCGCTCTCCCTGTCAACCGAAATAAAACTTTGAACGAAAAATTCACTATATATGATAATTGGTAGCACTTTGCCGTTTAATTTGCCCCCTCTTCCTTTCTCACCCTAACTCTCATTCACTGCACTTAGTAGGTGGTCGGTTGTGTGTTTTTATTGTGCTCGAGTAAGGTAAGGGATAAGAATGTGCCTGGGTCTAGCGTGATATCGCGTGCCACGCAATTGTCAAGCCAGCAAACATTGCTAGATTCATACGCGCGCACTCCTAGCTACGTATGTCAGAGTAGTTGTTGTAATGGTAGGGTCAGTGCACAGCACGTTAAGTGTGGTAGACAAGTTTAACAAATTGTAAGTTTTAAATGCAAATGAATTAAACATTTTGTTGTTGTTGTTGTTGTTGCAGTGAACTTGCTTAAGCTGTTACCGGTACCATAACTGTTAGCATAGTTAAGCTCTAGGCCAGTAGCAGCAGCAGCAACAGCAGCAGCAGCGGTTGTGTTTACATTCACAGACATGCCATGGCAAACAGTTGATATAGTCGGCGCATTATGCGTATTATAGCACATGTATGTACACACACACACACACACACACACACGCGCGCATACACATCCATATACATATGTATATGCATTTTCCACCTTGTTGTTCTTTGTTTTACGTACGGTGTTGTGTTATTACTTTTGTTCTTTGTTTTTAAAACAATTTCTTCTCTTTTCTTTTTTGTTTTTTTTTTTTTGCTTTTTTTTTTTAAAGGCATCTCACTCTCGTTATTATCCTTGACATTATTTTAATGGCAAATATTTGCAGAATATCACAACGAAAGCGAACAATCTTCTTACAACATATGCTAAAGGTTTTTCTTTTTAATCATTGCATCAGAGCAACGCATGCCAGGTAAATTAACTGTAACGTAACGTATGTAACGTGTTTAAAGTGTTTACACTTGATGATCCATAGAGATTTATGCCGACTGATTAATTGCTTATGTCATTCACTTAAGTCGATTTACTTAAATTTATGTGTCAGTTCGTCTGTCAGTTTGGTGGTTGAAGCTGCCAGAACTGCTTGGGCTCAGAAAAAATCAGAGAACCATTGAAAGCGCAAACAGGACAAAGACAGTGTTCATAATATCTCCCTATTTACCTGCGTTCGATCTAAGTTCGCTTACTGGCTTCTATATGGGACATAATTTCTTATAGGTATCACCTCAAAAAACAGGTACCGATATTTACCAACCTACCTACCTACGTTCGATCTAAATTTGGTCACTGGCTTCTACAAAGGGCTTACTTTACCGTAGGTACCACAAAAGTTTATATGTCTCCGTATAGCACTTAAGCTACTGGAGTCACCTATTTACCTACGTCCGACTTAAGTGACTTCTATATGGAGCATGTAGGTACATAGATACAGGTACTGATATATACAACCAATCTACCTACATACGACCTAAGTTTGATTACTGGCTTCAGTTTTGGATAATTTGCTGCAGGTTTCACCATCAGAAATCTGGGAATAACAGATATACACAACCTATCTACCTACGTCCGACTTAAGTTTGATTACGGGCGTCTGCACTTTGCCACAGGTATCATCTCACGAAATGTGGCCATATCAGGTACAGATATATACCAAACTATGTACCTACGTACGACATAAGTTAGATAAATGGCGTCTATATTGCGACATGCTTTGCCACAAATACCACATCAAAAAATAGGAATATGTCAGGTATCGATATGTACCAAGTTATCTACCTACGTACGGCCTAAGTTCGGTTACTGGCTTCTACACAGGATAAAATTTTCCGCAGGTGTAAACTGATTCTGCACTGGAGCGACACAAACGTCCTGCTGCATTTTATATGAATATGAGAGAATCTCTAAAACCAATAAAATTTTTTTTTTGGAAAAGATTTCCTAACATCAGACAGAGTATGATGCTGTGAGCCGAAGAAATTGATGTAATTTGTAAAAAGAAAAAAAAAAACTACCAAACTTCAAGGAAGTGCTGAAGGAAACCAAAGCCGAAAGTGTATCTTGATTGCAATTACCATAAAGTACTTAGATCTGCTTCAGGTTTCAGAAAATTTTTTTTTGCTTTTCCTGGTTGAATGGCCAGACAAATAATTGAAACCATCGAAGCATTATGCACGAAAAGAACAACATTTTTGATTTCTTCTTAAGAAATCGATGTCTCGGTTCAACTCATTCCACGAATGACTCAGTTAAGATCTTGTTCACCAAATTAAAAATTTTTGTCATAAATATTGTTTCTCGTTTTACTCTGTTCGCCACCAAAAATAGTTTCACGATTAGCGGAAAAACTTTCCCTATCGAACGGGAAATGCTTCACCAACGATAAAAAAACAGGAACCTAAGAATTTCTTCGCGATCGACAAAGAAGAAGCCGAAAATGTCTCGGTTTATCTGCGGTCTTAAAATTTGACTTTTTTGACAACAGAGAGAAGCTTATTAGCCTGATTAGCCATCTCCTGACTTTTATCACTTGCCTCCTTTGTTTAAAAACTTTTGTACTGCATTTCAATCCTCTTTACTCTTGGCATTGGGATACAGTCAATGTACCGCTAAATACCGTCAAATGCCGCAAAACACTGCAAAATCAAATTTTTGCACTTAAAAGTGCCCATGAAATTCGCTTTCATTCTCATCATCAGATCATACGAACAGCGACTTATCAAACAAGGTATCGTAAGTGCTGTTGCCTCCTTCCGTACATATTGACACATCACTCAAATACGTATACGAAATGAATTGTTTATGCAATATCGAGTTCTCTTCAGAATTTGCATGCGAATGTATGTTGCGCACAAACGTACTTGTAATTGTCGGTATGCTTTTCACATAATTAGCAAGACAAGCGAGAGAGAAACTGACATTTATTGTGAATAAATGAAAAATAGTTAAGAATTAACTTGATTATATATATACAGCTATATATATATATATATACACACACATGTATGCAGACAACGCGACTGTAGGGAAACGAAGTACAAAGAAAACATGGAAAACAAACGAGTCGCTAAAAGAACGCTTACAACGTACAATAAGGTTAATTAAAAAAAATGAAAGACAATTATTACACTAATTACTGAATGTAACGCAGTTTTACTTACTCTACACACAACACAGATTACTGACTCTAAGGCGATTCATCTAATGTTGGAGTCTCTTTAATTGCGAAAATTACCCCAACAGTCTGCAGTTGTTCACATTTCCTTAGATCGAGTTTGTGCAAAACATGACGTGAACATAGTCCTCCTATGATTTCCAAAAGCCTCACAAAACAAAAAACTTCAAAATGAATATTTTTAATATTGTGGCGATATAAGTGAAATATAAGGAACCCATGTGTGTTGCAGAGGGTTAACGTAGGTTTCTGCCATGGAGACTTAACCCTACCTTGACCGATAGCACACGGAGTGAGAAAACGTCACTCGCGGCCCACAGAAACCAGGGATTCGCATGCAGTCCCAGATCAAAGGGATGTGTATGACATGTCTTCCCCTCTGACGGGGGCGCGGCCTATCTAACACCTCAAATATTTAATGTTCTCTCGCCTTTGGGGCAACCACAGCTTGGTAGCTGTGGAAACTCCCCTAAGGGCCGTTAACAGCAGTGAAGTAGAAGACCCGCACTACGCAGATTCTGCTGTAGCAAGAACTGCAGCCAGCAGTTCCACGCAGAGGCGACCCTTTGGGCAACCTGCCCTGTAATGCGCCAGTGGAAACTGTATGGCAGACAGGTAAGCAAGGTAGTAAACGAACTCTCTGCCAGCTTAAAATTTTGCGCTGTCCCCAGGCAGTCGTGACTGTCCGACACCAAACCGGAGCACCATACGTCGCACCCGCTACAAGGAGACCCCGGTATATGACACGAACAGCATGTCTTCCCAGGCATCCCCAACAGTCAGACCTAAGAAAACGACGTGGTTGCCCAGCAATTGTAGTGAGCTCAAAATGCGGGAGAAAGTTTAAGGGTTCTCTCCCACCCGGTTACCCAGGTAACCGATTTCCGTCACATACATAAGCCTGTAGTTGCCAACTCTTACAGTGGGATGCGTACTGGATGAGAGTTTGCCTTGCAGCAACATAGGGAGCCATATAAACTCTCACTTCCATCGATCAACAATATAAGCTTTAATCAATTCCAAAGTCCCCGATGATCGCCGTATTGAGCATCGTTGCACTACTCAATATAAACTTCTTCGTTAATCGTTGCCAATAGCTCTGCAATTGACGATTTTCTCCGCGAGCTAAATAAGTCTTGAATTATGCAAACCAAATTTCAGAGACGAACAGAGGGACAGACAAACATAGATCGATTTAAAAAGTGACTCTGATTCGTTCGGTATAATGAAATGAAAGCTGGATCTACCTCAAGTCTCTCTGAGTGTTGCATACATCCGCACAAGCTTAACAAGTAGTATAGAGAGCAATGATCGAGGATCGGTAAACTCATATCCGCTTCCCGTTACAACCAATCCAATAGTCGACAAGGGATAAGGGAGTTAACAAATTTGCTCCACGAAACATGTGTAATTTATGTTCATTTACATTGCGCCTGAATTCTAAAAGCACTGTATACGCAATGTTGTTATGTGACATGTTTCCTTGTAACATTCACTTCTTATCCGAATCTTTCTGAGATTAGGTTCATATCATTGCATTGTGATTTTTAGGATAACAATTAAGATTCACAATTCTTGCAAGGTTTACTTACAAAAGAATTATTTGCGGCAACTCATATTTACAACTTGTTAATGCTTCTTGTGGTCTTGTCCGATCGAACATTACGATTCAACTCTTTTGTTTCATTTGGCATAAATACTCTGGTTGTACACCTTTTTCATTATTATTATGAAAATTTCTTCAAATTAAGGAAATAAAGTCTTAGACTAAAAAAAAAACGAATTGGGCCCAAGTAAGGGAACGTACGGCTCTATTTTAGAAAGAAAAGCCAATTATTGAACCCAGCAGTTTTAATGAAGCAATAGATCATATTGAGAGGGAGAGAGAGTGAGGGAGAGAGAGAGAGAGGGAGGAAGGAAAAGCGAGAGAGAAATAGTCAGAGAGATATAGAGAGAGACAGAGTCAGAGGGAGACAGAGAGTGATAGAGAGCGAGGAGGTGGGGCAGAGAGAAAGAAAGAGTCAGAGGAAGATGGAGTGAGAGCGAGAGAAATAGACTTAGAGGGAGACAGAGAGAGAGAGAGAGCGCGCACGGGGGAGATGGAGAGAGAGAGAGAGAGAGAGAGAGAGAGAAAGTGCCAAATGTAGACAGAGAGAGAGCGGGTCAGAAACTGAGGGAGAGAGTCAGACGTTACCTTCCCTAGCTGAAGAAAACTTCTTTAAGATCCACTAGAACGTTTCAAACGTTTTCATCTTAATTTTAATAATATTTGATAGATATAATGGTGGAACTAGGTAAGACTTGATAGAGAAGCAGGGCTGATGATAGTATTGTAGATTTGCTTCCTTAACTTTCCCTCCAATGCAGCTTTGAAGATCCAAATTTTCCATGACATTATATACCAAATTTCAAACCCCGTTACCAATGACAAAATTCATTTTGAGATCTTTGAAGATCCAAATTTTCCATGACATTATATACCAAATTTCAAACCCCGTTACCAATAACAAAATTCATTTTGAGATTTTTTGTATTCATTTCTTCCATTCCTTTCTTTTTAGTGTCGTTTTTTTTTTTTTAGTATAACTAATCATTCAGTGGTTGTCCCTCGTTCGCGTAATATAGTGACGATCAGAAAGAGGAGGACGGGAGAGGGGAAGAATAGGAGGAGCACTTAGTGTAGGTATTATCTAAGTAAAGTCTAATGCGTTAACTCGCCGGCTTATGTTAATGTTTTGCGAATTGCTCTCATTCTTTTCGCCAACCTACAGTTGGGTACAAGAATTTGTATTTGTTTCTTGGAAAAATGAATGGCGGCTTTCATGCCAATTCATTTTATCCTACATATGATTATCCTAATAATATATTTATCATATGTGATGACGATGACGATGATGATGATGATGATGATGATGAAAATATTCACCACATGGTGAATATTGACTTCTTGTTTAAATTAAATCATTCTTAAATAACTTTTTCATCATTCCGCAGAGACAACGAAGTAAAAAGCTGACTGCTTTCCATTTTCAATGCAATATATGCATGTAATGGAAATGTATTGGTGTGGAAATTGCTGTTGAAAAGTATTATTACGGTTTATATTTTCCTTTTCTGCACTTCCTGTACCGTACCGTTCGTGTATATGCATAAGTTATGCTCATATTTCTATTGTATAGCACTTTATAGTCAATTTAAGGCATTCATGGTCTTATGCGTTCGCATTGTTTACATACATTTTAAAGCAATTTTTCTTCTCTACGAATTCTTTTAAAGTATATGCCGAAGTACTATACATAGCTGCTGCTTCCGTTAGATTTTAAGTCTGTCAAGTGTAACTAAGTTGGATTTGTGTTTTCTTCTATTTTTTTCTCCTCTTTTTTTTTTTTTTTTTTTTTTTTTTTTTTT
>KK499916.1:245985-296531 GCA_000688715.1 Glossina pallidipes | reverse complement strand
AAAAAAAAAAAAAAAAAAAAAAAAAAAAAAAAAGGAAAACAGAAACTAACTTAAAAGATTTAAAAAACTAACATTTACAAATTCTGCACTGATTTGTTGATATTTAGAAATTGTAAGATTTTCACAAAATATTAATTAGCCTTAGAACAAATGAAAACACTTTAGCAGGTCAAGGCCTACCATTAAATATCCTAGACTGCGTCGTTTGTTACAGTTAATCATATAATCATTTTCAAATGTAAGGCCTTATAGGATAAAATGGTCGAAAACCATGTGCGATTCGAAGCATTTTCAGCCCTCAGCTCGCCCTTGGATCAAAACAGGCCGTTATAGCAAATTTCATCAAAACATCTCCAAAATTACGGCCTCTAGGTTGAGTACAAGAAAAAAATATAGGCAGCCAGATGGACAGACAAGCTAAGAGCGACTCAAGAAGTGACCGGATCGACCGACACTGGGTCTGTCTCAAGTTCCTCTGGTTGTAGCAAACATCCACACAAACTTAATATGCTTTTGCTTAACAAGTGGTATAAGGCATCAAAAAATTTTATCTTGGAAATCTTTCTTGTGCTTTATATCTAATGTTTAATGCTTTCAAATATTAGAAACAGATCTTCAAATTATTTAATGCTGGAAAACAAGACTGATGGACGGACGGACAGGCTTAGATTAATTCAGAAAAAGATTCTGAATCGATTTGGCATAGGAAGAAGTGACTCCAGCTCACCCACATCTGTGTGCTGCATACATATGCATCAACTTAACATACCCTTGTCACAATGCAAATGAAATCTTCTTGTTGTTTATGTCTGTTTTTTAACAAAACTTTTTGCTTTCCTTTCAAGTTATTTGTATAAATTAATGCTAAAGAAGACAAAATCTTTGTGTTCTCTTTCCCCCCCTCCTTTTTTCTTGTTTGGATTAAAAAATGCACTTACAAGAGGACGATATATAGCTGTGATGATGAAAAGTTACTTTAATAAAATAGTAAATAAAGGAGAGAAGTATTGCGACAACAATAGCAAGGAATAAAATGGATGCTATTTAAATTACAATTCATTAAAAGAATCTTAAAAGACAATTACTTGACAACGACTTGAGTTGAAAGTTTTATTGCTTCACTACGTTTGACGGCGGCATTCATTCAAAACGTAAAGTTTCTGATTGCAATTTCTTTCATTTCACCTTAAAACTAAAAAAAACATTTCATTCTCATCTAACCTTGATATTCGCTTTGGGCTTTCACCGGCTCTGTGCAACGATTTATGTCTAAGGGACATAAAAGTGATAGTGTAGCTTAGTTTAAAATAATTCACTTTATTACAACTTCATGGTAAGGACAACCATAAAAAATTCATATAACATAATGTAGTAGAAAACTTACTTCTTCTTGCTTTTCTTGTTCTTCTTGTTTTTCTTGTTCTTCGTGTTCTTGGTGTTCTTGGTGACTACTAAATCATTGTATTTATTATTTATTCTTTTTCTGTGCCTGCCAGCACCAATTTCTCTCTTTCGCTCTCTCTCCATCTCACTTGCATTGTCTCTCTCGCTCTCTCTGTTTGCTGGATACGGCAATTAATGACCATTCCATTTCATTGTTCTCTTGTATGTGTTATATTACCATAGCAAAGTTCTCTGTTGTTACTTAAAGAAAGCAGCAACCATTTAATGCATTATATCAATAATTCATTTTAGACACAGCAGCAAAAGAACAGTGTTGTTAATAGACATTCAGTAACATTCAGAAACGTCTATCAGATTGCACTTGAAGCAGTCAACAATAAGTTTCTAAGCCAATTAAGTCATCTTCTTGTACATGTCCGTCTTTCTTTCCGGCTGCCTATATAATCGGCAATCTCTCTGCTCGTTTACATATCCCTGCGTCGGTCCGTATCTTCTGTTCGTAAATATTTCACTATATTAAAAATTCAGTTAACACTAGCAGTACCGCATAGGTCAATACGACCGTTTTGAACTTTTACGTCCACACGTCTATCGGTCCGATTGTGTTTTGTCTTTGAAAATCCCATAATATTAAATATTTAATTAACACTAGCATCACCGCATAGGTCAGTATGATCTTTTTGAATTTTTGTGTCCATGCGTCTATCTGTCCGCTTGTGTTCTGTTCTTAAAATCGTTATAATATTAAAAATTCACTTGACACTAGAACTACCGCATGGGTTACTATGATCTTTCTGAACTTTTTTGTCCATCCGATTGCGTTCCTTTCCTAAAAATCTCATAGCATTAAAAATTTACTTACCACTAGAACTACCGCAAGGATTATTATCAGCTTTTTGAACCCTTGAGATTAAAAAATATATGACAAATTGTCTTTAGTATTAAATTGACGATCACTGACCAGAGAAATCCAGAGAAAAGTTACATTATGTTTTTTCTGATTCTTTTGATCAAATTTTATTATCGGATAAGTTTGCTAGGTTAGTGTCCCTTACGAAGGACTGTACCAGTGCAACAATATTTTCATTATTAAATTGATTATATCACTAGCAGAGCATTAGATTCCTTTACGCTTATATATGCACCCTATTGGTTATCTTAAAATTCCCTTTCATTGTTAATTTACTATTCAGTTAGCGCTCATGAAGGTTTCTGTAATGTGTCCAGTTTTATAGTATGCTTACTGAACTATTTCTCAAATTTTCCATTAATAAACAAGTGAGAAAACTATAGTGGGACACGGCCTAGCATTAAATATCCTGCACCACTTCGTTTAATATAGTTATTCATATAACGAACTTTCAAAAGAACGCTTTATAAGAGAAGTGGTCGAAAAGATTGCCCGATCCCAACCATTTCCAATGGCGTTTAAAATATTTCGAATATTACGACCTCTAGATTGAGCACAAAAAACAAAACAGACAGACAGACAACCGAAGAGATATAAATGGTATAAAAAGGGTTGCATTGCTATTTTACCTTCCGGCATAAAGCCAACGTTTATTTTGTTGTACCTCTACTACGTTAGGCTACTGCAATATACTGCTCTTAGGTAAAGTTTGGATTTCAACTCTGAAATCTCTTCATTATTGCATACGTTTTCTTAAAAATTTTCACTTCCGCGGTAAATAAAGCAACAATCGTGTGGTTTACTGAAAAACACTTCAAGGTGTCTGTGGCTTTGAAGACAAGGCGAAAATCGTTCATTCATCAAATAAACGAAATTTCGAAAAACGAGAATCCATTTTCTGTTTCAAGAATTAACAAACGATCTGCTTGTTGAGGCAAAAGCCGGAAAATTAACAATCAATCGAAACCATTGACCGGCGGCCATGAATGGTAAGAAACCTGAAACTATTATGTTTCTCAGGTAATGAGTTTTTCACATTCTTCTTAAAGGGATTATAACTCGTTTGCTATGCTATTTGTTGATGTACTGCAAAAGACTCAAGAGCATCAAACTTTAGGGAAAACTTTTTTTTTTTTATATGACCAACCATTCAGGGGATGTTGTCCGCTATTCATGTAATACGATGACGGTCGGTAAGAAGTGTGGAAGAGAAAAAGAAACAGCGAAGTGGTCGCCGCTTAGGGCGCCGGTGCCCTCACCCGGTAAGTGACAAGCCTTGACCGATTGAGTGAGCCAGGACCGAAGTGAACCCTATCGCATTGGAGCTTGAATCCGCGAATGCAGACATGGTAGTCGCGATTCTCGCCAACTCGACGAAGAATGAGAGCAACCCAGTCTTCGTACCTGCATATAATAAAAGATTCAGGCAAACCATCACTGAGACTCATAGATCTCGGATCCAATAGTTGCTTTTTTGAAGAAGAACGAATACTTAGCGTCCTGGATGATGACGATAGTGATGAACTTTTCTACGAAGTTACAAAGTCCTTCTTTTTCCCCGATAACGATTAAACTCGGTGAAGTAAACTTGCTAGCAGTCGATCATCGATGGAGGGTTTACAGCTATCTCACTCATATACTCATTCTGCTTACTATCGAATGAAATCTCTTGCGATCGTGAAGTTGTCGTCGTACGCAACGTATTCCAATTACGATCGAGTGTACTCTCGATAACCGTAACTATATATAAACCGACTTTAGGTTTCTTAAGTTCATTTGTGTTCTGCTTTACGAATGACGTGAAGTGTTCGTAAAGGCACGACCACACCTACTTTAAATTCTTGTTGAATAATTAACGTGTGCTGCTTTCCTCATCTTATTATCTGAAATACTTCGTTTGTACTTCAACCACGTGACATAGTATACGTATAAGTAAACATCTCTTGTGTACGTGAATAAAGGATTAAAAGAGAGAGGGAAAGAAAAGGTTTTGTATTTCAATTTTATGTCCTTTGTTTTTTGTTGTTTTTTTTTTTTGTTTTACATCGGTGATTTTCAAAGAAGAGGCGGAGGGAGAAAATGCCGACTACAGCATACTGTGTTTAATGCTCATCAAGATGACTAAATAAGAACAACAATAATAATGAAAATGAGAACAATCTAAGAATGTAGAGTAAGTAATTTAAGGAGAATAAAGTTAAAAAATCAAACAAAACGTATTAAAAGGCAACAACAGCAACAACAGCAGCAAAAATGATAATAAGAAATAGAACGCAACACAAATACATAGAAAACTAAGCCAAGATGAAATACTTCAGTCAAGGATAATAAAAAGAAAAAAAAAACGAAAGACATGACGAGCAACTTGTATTCTCTCTGTTTGCGTGTGGATGTGTGGTGCATGAATAAAACATTAAGAAAGGCGAAAAAAGCAAAAGCAAAAGCAAAAAAAAAAATAAGAAGAAATAAAAGGATATTAATAGCAAAAGCTTACAACAACTACAGTGAAATGACAAAATGTCTGTTCGTCTATTATTTGTTAAACAAACTTTGGATAAGCAAAACGTAAGAAATGATTGCAAACGGAAACGAAGCACATATTAAAAATTGAATGGAAATAAAGGATAAAGAAAAATAAGAACAAATAACGATCCACTGATGAAAACTAATAGCGATGATGATGACAAAATGGAACACCTACCAGGAGAATATAATTTATCCCCGAAACCTAATGCTTAGAAATGCATAGCTTAATGAGTCCCAAGTGCTGCTTTATATCCATTCTCTACATACATCAGGAGTCCATTCCTTTTCATGGCAACTCTGAAGTACTATCAGAGACACTCGAGTCAAGGTAAGCGCTGGTCTTCAAGTCGACGCTCTTTTAAATTTGTACGGAGGCACTTAGATATAAATGTTACATAAAACGGTACATGTCGCGACCGACAGCACGGGAATTGGACCAATGTACCACCCGTCGATTTTCAACACTACATCGGTCAAAAACCTTCACCTGCTTGCTGGCTCTACAACTCTCTTGAACTGCAATCTCACACTCAGGCATTTTCGTGTCCCTTCCAGCTCCCATTAGGGACAACCTTATCCGCTGGGAAAATCCCCTAAGGACTGATCGTAAATGTCATCCTTGTAAATAACGTAGCGAAGGCCCTCTGACATCCGTGCACCAGAAAATCTCTATTGAGACAATAGATTTTCCAATGATGGAGAACAAGATATCGATGCAACAGATACAACGCTGCCTTGAAAACAGACATCATGCTCTCGAATAAAAGTCCTCAGTTCCTCTAAAAGAATTTTGTCACCCAGAACCAGAATTGCTTTCTATAACCACATTGTAGTTGCTGTGAGGATTTAAAATCTTCGTTAATTGTGGACCGACGTACCCGTTACGTAGACGCACAAAACATACGATCTCTGTCTTGCATGTTATACTTCACCGCTTATGACGACTAAATCATCACCGAGCTAGATGCTTGAAAGGCTGTTATCGACAGCATTCAGGCCACACGTCTCGGTGATTTCATTGCCTACGGCTACGTTGAAGGGAAACTGGCATACAATCAAAAAAGGAAAGAATCGATTTAAAGAATTTTTTTTTTTTTTGCTTAAAACAAAAGCAACCGAAGCTAGTCTTTTAAGGCGCATTAGCTTAGGCAAAGCGCATTGCCTTCTCTTGGGCCACTTTTAAACAAATTTTATGATAGATTCAAGTAAGGCTTGCTATAAAAGTAAATGTACTTTAAATACCTTAGAAGAATAGATCAAAAGACCTTGAGGCCGTAAATGATTTTTTAAGATTTGGGTCTCATTAGAACATATGTATAATTACGTGTATAATTATTTTAATGAGTGAAGTATTGAGACAGTTACAGTTGCCTCCCGATATCTCACCGGGTCGAAATATCCCTTGTCGCAATGAATAAAAGGCTACGCATCTCGGAAAAAAATTGTTCTTCCTTTTTGAGAATAAGGAAAGTTTTCGCACAAAATGCTTGACCGGCACTTTCGCTCTTACTTCTTATGGCATTCAATCAAAAGCTTCGGCCACGTTACTGCAGTGTTGAGTTTTAGTTGAATTCATCTGACGGAAACGCCCATTGCCGTAAGAGATAAAAGCCCAAGATTGGGAAAGATTTAGTTTCTCCGCGTACTAAGCTTCAAGCTCAGAAATTCAAATTTATAGATATATAAATATATAGAATATAGTTACGGTGCCCCACCGCAAGCTTCACCTGCATTGCTCGAGCAGAGCAAAAGTTCGAGTTCGTTGTACTATATAGATACGTATCGTGTGATTTCGACTGTGATGTACAGGTTGAGACTTTTTTCTCAAGTTTAACAAACGAGAGCTTTCGCTGCTTTAAGGAACCGTGGAACTCATCTGACTAAGGAACTTCATCTAGATTGTGAAAAATTATTTTTTCCTGTGTGAAATACTCGCCTGACAATTTTCTTGAGAGTCGCTTTGCTCTACATTTTCTAAAATAAGCAAACGAAAGTTTCCATTTAATATTATTACACATTATAAAGAGAAGTGACACGTTTCGAGGACCCTTGTCATAGATCTTCAGCATATTTAAAGAGCTTAACATTAAATTGCGAAAACAATAAAATATTTACTTTTCATTATATTTTATTCACAACTACATATGCACTTTAAATGCTTTTCTATATATGCAATGAATGTACGTATGTATATGTGCATATATATATTTATATATATATATATGTATGTGTATGGATTATTGTTTTACGTACCTTTCACAATAGCAATTAATTAAAACCAACTAAATAACTAACAGAGAGATTGCGACGAATCTTGAATACCCACCATGTAAAAAAACGCAGTAAATAACGATAACGATGTGCAATGGAAATCTGATAAACTGTCCTAGGAAATTACCGATCACTCTATTTAAGTTTTCTTCTTCAAATGGAAATTTCGTGCAGTAACGGGACGAAGGGACAGACACGGTTTCAGATTTCCTCTTCAAATGAAAATTGGGTGCACTAATAGGACAAAGGAACAGACATGTTTTTATATTTTCTTCTTCAAAGGGAAATTGCGTGCAATAATAGGACGAAGGAACAGACATGATTTTATATTTTCTTCTTCAAAGGGAGATTTCGTGCAGTAATGTGACGAAGGGACAGACATGCATCCAGGTTTCTTCTTCCAATGAAAACTTCGTGCAATAAAAGGACGAAGGGACAGACCTGATTTTAAGTTTTCTTCTTCAAATGGAAATTGCGTGCATCAATAAGACGAAGGGATAGACATGGTTTGAAATTTTCTTCTTCAAATGGAAATTACGTGCACTAATAGGACGAAGGGATAGACATGGTTTTAGGTTTCTTCTTCAAACAGAGATATCGTGCAATACGACGTACAGGACGAAGGGACAGACTTGGTTTTAAGTTTTCTTCTTCAAAGGGGGTTTCATGCAGTAATAGGACGAAGGGACAGACTTTACAGAATAGAATTGAATTTTCAAGTTAAATGAAGAGTAAATACCTTGCAAACTCTCTCGCTCAGTTGCTCGTTATCTTCGACATTTACACAACCCGAATAGCCTGTCAAATAGACTTCTATGTCCTACCGTATGGACAGATGGTGGTGTGTGTAAAATCAAAATCAAAATCGGAAAAAAAAGCAAAAGAAAGCAAAGTAAGCAAAAGAATGCATTAAAAATCCCGGTCATTCAGTCATTTACTGCATATGTTGCCATAGAAATGGCAAAATATGTAATTAACAATAGCATTGGCAACAGCGGCCTTAACAGCAGCAATATCAACACCAATAGCAATAAGCAACAGTTGCATAATCTGTAATTACATTGGCTTTCAGCCAATTTAAGGTACATAAGCGGTCCAGGCTCGGAAGGTATCGCTGAAATACTTGATTGAAATAACTACTGGCGGCAATGGCAGAATTTAAATCAGCTAAATTACTTACACAAATGCAAAAGTATAGGCGTGCGCACACACACACACACACACTAAAATAGTTACCCATATTAATAAGCAAAGAGATCGATTTACAACTATAGCAATTAAATACAATTTTGCATTATTGTGAAATGCTATTATTCCGGCCCCCATTCTGCGGCCAAAGTCATTAAGCGCTTAGGTTAGTTATATTTGTACAATCGCCAGGAATTGTACACTACACATGTTCGTATACACCCACACATTGTCCAGGTAGATTAATTTAGCCACAAACACCTAACTTTAGGAAAGAGTGGTTTGTGAATCGTGCGCATACATCACATGCACACACATACATATATATATACATACATACATATATGTATTTATATATAATTTAATGCCTCCTTCTTAGCAAACTCGTATGTGTAGATAAATACTCATACTTCCCTCTTATACCTACACTTCCACACGCACACACACACACACACCTAAACATAGTTTATTGGTCACTTGCTCTAACGTTTCTGGCTCATTAGTTATGTGTGTTCATATGTAGGCACAAGTGTGCGAAGGCTTGATGTACTCGACAACAATTTGCTCTCTCCAGCTGTTTTACAAGATTGTCGAGTGTATAATTTCCCATTTGCGGTTTGAATTGGGGAGATGTAATTGTGTTTTTTCCCTAAGCTATCCTTGGCTAACCTTTACATCCTGTGATCCTTATCTATGAAACTAAATTATCAAATATTTTATTTTTAATTCTTTTTTTTCCTTATTTTCTTTTGTGATGAAACATTCCACACATTATTATGATAAAGCTAACGTGGCAGGTAGCCTTTTGAAGTAAATCCATATGTGAGTAATTAGCCAGAAATTTCCAAATAATTTTTAGTTCAGTTAGTTGGATACATACGCTATAGGTCAAAGAGAAGGGGAGAGTGAGAGAGATAGGGAGTGATTGCAGCCTGGATGGACTGTGAGCAATCATTATAGTTGTGGCACCACACCAATCCTGATTAAAGTGTGGCCTATAGCAATAGGAATCCAAACCAGGTTCACAGATTTGATAGTCACGGTTTCTAAAGGTTCAAAAATTCCTTTCTTAAATCACTTGAAACGTATCCCAGAAAGAAGTGGAGAGAGAGATAGTGATCGCAGCCTAGAGATTGTATACCCGATCAAGCACTCACTACACACCCCTTTAACGCCACACTAATTAAAGTACTGTCTATAACACTAAAGAATTCAATCCGGATAGACGGACTTCTTAACTACTTGGCTATGCAATATGATATGTGAGGTTAGCGGTCTCCAAAGTTTCTAAAATTTCGAAGGTACGAATACAAGTTCCTTAACGGAACGCTTCATCGAAATCTTTTCATTATAACTTTTTCTCTCTCGCCAGCTGTACTGCGTTTCGTGCGTTCTTGCAAGAATCAACGACCACAGGCACTTAATCCACTGAATTGATCAATTGTGTGAGAGTAGTTATAGTGAGTGGGCGGCCGGCTAAAACATAACACTTACCAATCGGACACATACCCCACATGCTCCCTATCTTTTTCTCCACACGCTTTTTTCTGCTCGTCGTACAGTGGGCATCCTCTGAACAATTGGTAACTATGTATATATATATATATATATATATATATATATATATATATATGCAGAATTATCAAGAAGCGTAATGTAGCGGCAGCAGCAGCAACAAAAATGGTGGGGTCCCTCCTCTAACTGCATATCATGCATGCTGCAAAAAAACTTAGGCGATTCATCGGAAATAGTCTCCTTTGGTACTACCATACCCAAGCTTTCATTCTGGTGCTTTAGTTTGGAATAGGCTGTCTTTGCTGCGGGATTATCTTGCAAGGCTGAGGGTTGTCCTAATACACGTACTAATTACTAATGGTTCTGAGGAACTCGTCTGATTACTGCTTCAAACCAGGTAGAGACGTCAATGATTACCAATATCTGCTTTACCAAAGAGGTCTTGGCATTAAAAATTGATAATATATCGTAAAAGCATGATAAGCCTCTATTGCGTCGATGTTTTCTACTCCGTCATCGGAAAATGTAGGGGTAACTAGGTTCTCTCGGATACTTGCTAGTAATGTGGATGTCAGGTAACTCTTCGTGCGGGCAGACATGACGTAAGCAAAAGCCTGTTCAGGAAATTGCATGGTAATGATGGTCGCGCACGAATTTTTCAATTGCATAGATTGAGGATGGAGTTTGATTGCGACCGTGAGCTTGATCTATGGTGGAAGACGAAAGTTCTAAAGAGACTTCGCCTTGGTTAGGTAACTTAGATGCATGCAGCATCAGGCAACATCACGTTAGATCTTTGATTGTACCTCAGGCGCTAATAGGCTATCGATCTAAGAACATGTAGCCATTTTGGGACACACAGTCTCTTTGTTAAGCTCATACGCAACTATTTCCGTAAGGTCATACAAAACTTAAGCAACAATCAAGAGCTTTTCGTATGGGGATGTTTACGTAAGCTTCTATCAGAGCTTGCCTTTCAATGAACGACTTTTTATGTCAAGATCCGTAGGTCCAAAGTCCAAGGTTCTTCTGCCGACATGATGCTATAAACAAGAACATATTAACATCAAGGATATCCCGTTTCAGAGAATAAGACTCTTCCGTCTACGTGCAACTGCAAGTTATCTTGTGTCCGCTAAGGGAAATCGCTGCTGCATCGAGCGATGGATATCGTAAAAAGTAGATCTATCTTATGTCCCTCTGAATGGTACACAAGCATCCGCGCAAACTTAATATACTCTGCAGCACAAGTATTGTTGGATATAAACATGCATTAGTCCTAACAGCTGGAAAAACGAGCTTTATTCGTATATTGTACAAGTCACCGACATAGACGACAAGTGCAGGTGCAGGATATAAATATGCATTAGTCTCAACAGCTAGAGAAACTAACTTTGCATATATAGTACAGACGTGTAAGGTATGAAAGAAATGTTGCCTCTATCCTTGTTTTTCTCTCCCTCTCTCCTTCTCGTTCTCCTTGCCCCCTCCTCCACTTTAGATTAACAAGAAAAAGATATGAAATTATTTCATAGATTTTATTAAAGCCTTCTTTCCATGTCATCATAAAATTAACCTTAACTTGCTCTGCACAGTAGAATAATAATAAATTAGTTGATAAAGATAAATACCGACAAAGAGAACAAAAAAGCAAAACTATATATGAAACATTGAAATGAAAATCTAACAACAAAAATTAATTGTTTTTCTGAGCTCTACAAACAACATGTTTTCAAACACAAAAGGCACGATAAAAACGATACTTGCAACTTACTACCTACCTACCTACCTACCTGTCTATCTACCTACGTACGCATCTTAGCACTCAGTCAGTCTTAGGTCATTCAAATACGTTTACTACTCAACGACAATTTTATGAGTACACAAAGCCTATGAAAGATGTGGAAAGACATACACGTTTGCATATCTTTTTACATTCCTATGCAATTGCATTGTATTGCATTGTTCTTCATGCATACATTCATTCATTCATTCATTCATTCATTCATTCATTCATTCATATATATATATATATATATGTATACTACAATGTTAAAACATTGTGACATCATTTGTAAAACGAGCAGGAATTGAAAAGTGCTTGAAACAATATGGTTATGTCTGCCTGTCGGTTAATGTTTGTGCATTGTATTTATTAGTTTATGTACACGAATACTTGTGTGTGTGTGTGTGTGTGTGTGTGTGTGTGTGATGCTTGTGCTTATGTCACGTTTAAGAACAAAAGAGGCTAGTTTTCTTTCTCCGGTTTGTATTTCATTATTATTGTGTGGTTATTGTTGTTGTTGTTGTTGTTGTTGCTTCAAGTAAACGCTCAACAGCATCAACATCATCAACATCGTCAACAAGAGCATCAACAGCATAAACAGCAAAACCATGTGACATACAACAATGGTTAATGTTACGAAAAGTGTTATAGCATAAAGAAATCGTATGCCATGCTCCAAGGCATCTAATATGTCTCTTCCATAGATTTTCTTCTTCTTCCTTTTTAAATTGCTTTACTTATTTTCACACCGGATCACTCGAAAATCGAAAGTAATTTGAATTTTTCATTCGATTTGTAACATTCAGGTAAATTTTTCAAATCGATTTCGATATCTTACCGCCTGCGTCAGTCAAAATTTGAAGTTTGAGCATTTGGTTCCTCATTTTTGGGGCACATATCAAGCTTTCAAATGGACCTAACTTACCATAGCAAGCATATATACATACAGGCTTGACTAAAGGGAAATTCGAAATCTATTTCCTAGTTATTATATTTGTCTGTGTACGTCCGTCCGTCCATCCGGCCTTTTATTATACTTTCACTTTCAAAAACCTACAAAACACATCAAGCACATGCTTTCACTTTAGATTCTCAAATAAAGTTTAAAAACCTGTTGATTACGCTTACGAACGCTTCTGCGTTGGCGACGACCTAAAGCTGAACAGATATTGAAAAAGAAGAAACTATTTTTGCATGTAACTTGAAACTTACGGAAGATATCCATGTATAATTTATCACAGTTGATCGATCTAGTTAGCATCGCCCACTAGGACACACCGACATATGCATCTGGGTGCATAAAGCACTTATAGTTAAACGTGTCTTTGTAAAGTGGTTTTTTATGTGACTTTACCTGCCTAACGCATAAAAAGAGATTTCCCTCTAGATTCTTAAACATTGCGAATAGCTTGATCAATGCAGTCATGTCCATCTGTCCATTGGTTGAAATCATGATTAGTATCTTAAACCTTTTTACAGAAAACCCAATATGTTCTTAAATTTTTTCTTATCGCTTACGGTAAATTGAAAGCAAAAACCAGTTATATCGATCCATTAAAGCTCGAAATCCCTAATGCCTTTCCTAAAAAAAAAAAAAAAAAAAAAATTAAAGATTTTCTTCTTTTTTTTTTTGAGCATATGATTACAGTTTTCTCTTAATATTTTTTTCAGTTTTGTTTTAAACATTTTTTTTGTTCCCTTTGTTTTTACTATACCCTACACCAACTATGGTACAAGGGTATATTAAGTTTGTGCGGATGTTTGCAACACACAAAAGGACATGAGCTGAACTGACATGTTATTATGCCGGTCGATTCAGATTCTTTTTCGGAATTAATCTAAGCTTGTCGGTCCATGCGTCCGTCAGGCTTATTTTCCAGCATTAAATAATTTGAAGACTTGTTTTAAATATTTTAAAGCATTACACATCAAATTTACACACAAGAAAAGCTTCTGATATAAAGTCTGTGAATACCCTACACCTTGCAGCGTGACAAGGATACATTGAGCATGTGCGGATGTACGCAACAACCAAAAGGACTTGAGATGCACTCACCTTTGTTATACCGATCGAGTCAGAATCACTTGCTAAAAGCTTATCCGTCCGTCTGTCCGTCTTGTTTTCTTGTGTTCAACCTGCAGGTTGCAAGTTTTTGAGATATTTTTATGAAATTTGGTACATTGACACTTGTTGCGCCAAGGACACGCGCTATTGAAAATAGCTCCGATCGGACCACTTTTTCAATCACAAAACTCATATTCCCACCTCTTCTTTAATTTTAAATATTATTTTTGATTGATTATTAACAAAATCCTCTTAGCAAAAAAAAAGTTCAAAAATCAAGTAAGCAAAAAAATAAAAATTAAACGAAACTATTTATAAAGAAGGCAAAGCATGTAGACAGGGATGTAATCACGTATGAAAAATTTAACTCTCGCTTTCGTCTTCTGTTCGTTTTTGCTAAACTTTCTGATTAACTTTCATTTAACTACAAAGTTAATCTAAAAAGTGTTCCCAAGTCATATATAAATATGTATACAATACGTATATGATAAGTAAATAAATAAATGCAAATTAATGCTGAGCATTCAAATATTCGACCCAAGCCCAATACAATTTATTTTCTTATTGGTTTACGTTATGCTCTCACTACTACTACTGTTACAAGTTACAAGAAAACAATGAGTTTTGTTTGTAATATTACCGTAAGCGTACATTCATACATACACATATAAAGTGCACATACATTTATACCGTTATGAATAAGTATAATAAACCGTACGTTTTTCAATAATATTAACATTGCTTTGTGCATATAACATAACGAATAAGACTTAGCTCTGGTTTTCTATCCAATCTTTGAATGGCCTTCCAGCAAATATATAGATAGATTATTTCTACTTAATAGCTTTGATAAATCATATGATTACGACGTTCATTTCTCTTACGTTTTCAATATAGCTTTAAATCGACTTAGTTCAATCTTTGTTCCTTGTAATCCAAGAAATATGGGAATAAATCCTAACGTTTCAGAATTTCAATTATCTTACTTGGCATTTTTAAAGATATTACCGATAAATGTACTTAAAGGGCCATATTTATATTTTCCGTTTTCTAATTATTCATCCCTTTGACCCAAAAACGAACCTTCGTTCGTAAAAACACTCTAGCAGAACACGGTCTACAATTAAACATCCTATACCTTGCTACAGTTATTCAAGACTTTTCAAAGAAAGGCTTTGTAGAGAGAGTTGTTGAAAAAGTGCTCCACCCTTGGGCCAACACAAGCCAGTGTATAAAATGTCAAGAAATTATCTCAAAAATTGCGGCTTGTAGGTTAAACACAGGTCTGATTAAAACAAACCAGACACACGAACAGATGGGCAGATGGACAGACGAGCTTAGTTATCTTGAAACCTATAAAAAAGATGCATCTGCGACAAGTCCTTCAGGGTGTTGTCGTGCAGAATTTAAAAAGTTCAAAACTAACCAAAGACTTTTTGACAATTTTATGCCTTATATTTAGGAAGAACAGATCTTTGTTGATTGTCAACCGGTTCATGCACCAAAGGTGATAAGAGAAGAGAGAGAG
Organism: Glossina pallidipes; assembly: GCA_000688715.1. Taxonomy (NCBI): domain Eukaryota; kingdom Metazoa; phylum Arthropoda; class Insecta; order Diptera; family Glossinidae; genus Glossina; species Glossina pallidipes. Next base: position 281,338 of record KK499916.1, on the reverse strand, counting down.
AGAGGAGAGACTAAATTGATTTTCCAAAGCGAATTTCTGACTGCCTAATCGGGATTTTAACAGACGGACGGACGGACAGACAAACAGATATGTCTACCTATTCAGAGATATGTTGTAATAGGAAATGTTTTCTTAATAAAAAAAAAGCTTTAATGCAAAAATTGTCACTCACGTTCCCCCACTCTGTGTCACGTAAGCGATTAAAGACCAAACAAATTTGTTTATTTTGCGGTGGGTGCCTATATTAAGTGGAAGAATTTTATATAACTTAACTTATGAAGGAGAGCTCCCCACTGCAGTGTTTATATTTCGTGGTTCGTTTCATTTTCAAAGAATTCTTTGTTAAAAAATGTGGTTTTGTTAGACAAATAAATTAAAATTAATCCTTGTTGTTGTGATGTTGTTCATCGCTAACCACTAAATGCTCTCATCTTTCTGGCAGTATATGAGTTTTGAGTGAAAAGAAAAAAAAAACTCTTTCTTTTTAAAGGGAGGACAGAACACTTGATGCATAGATATGGAAACGTTGCTCAAGCAGGCTACAAGTCAACTATATAGTCAAAATAACTGGTTAACATAGGGATCAATTTTAACAGTGAATAACGCAGATGATATAACACGTCTAAGCTTAGCGCTATGCGTGCCCATGTCCTTGTCATGCTAAAATATCATCTTATCTTGCAGACGTTCCTCCCGTTAACTTTTCAAATGCTTTAAGCTTTAATTTAGATCATTTATAATTATAATTAAGATCGCGTGAAAATATCAGGTGAAAAATTGAAGCTCATATAGCATGTGTGTGGCGAAAATTTTCACATCGTGCTTGAAGTTCCTCATGCCCTTGCTGCTAAAGGCTCAGATGATCCTGTGCACTGGAAATAGGTGTACAACTCTTAGTAGCCTTTAGCATCGGTAGTCTTATTGAAGGTCTTGAGACAGCCGCATATCCACCCATATATATATATATTCATATATCCGTCCATATATCCATCCATATACATAGGACTAGCTGGATATATCGATGGGTATATATACCTTTCAAGATCTTTAATAGGACAATGTAAATCTGAGCAGTCCGACCATATATATATCCATCAATTAAGGCCTTTAATAGGACTACTCGGATTTATATATATATATATAATATATCTATCATATATATTTCCATCAATCAAGGCCTTTAATAGGAGTGCTCGGCCTTTTAAGTGCTCTCGTCGTAGTCGTTCACATAATGCGCAACGTAATACCACGTTTCGTGGTCCTTTAATCGCTCTCCCCATTGCAGTCCAGAATGTACTGATAAACCAAATGCAAGAATTGCCAAATAACCGAAAGCATTACACTAAAAAAAAGGAGGAGTGGGGGGGGGGGGGGGGCAGAGATGTTGGGATATCTAATAATTATGTCGCAAGAGCAATGTCACATACGCGTGTTTATTTTTCAATGTGTGCGGAACATCAACGTCGAAGCAATGGCTACCCGACAGATAACAAAGATAATAAGAGGTACTAGACAGGCTTCGTCTTCCCCAGAGCGAAGAGTTTGGACCATACGGAATCTCTCATAACTCATGCTTTACTAGCTGTAGCATAATGGGATGTACGATTGTCTCACACGCCCGGGGTTTATCGCTTGCACACCACTCTATGAACCTAACGGGTTCGTCTAATCCAATCATATTGCTTGCTGTAGACGTAAACTTCGAAAAGTATATGTCCCGCTTTGAAATTACCTGCGAGGAGTTAGGTGGATGACAATTTCTCATCTTTCCAGATATTTGCACTTTCAAGTCGAGCGTACATAATGAACGCTTCCCTCTCTTTTTTTCTCTCAATCTACTTATAACGCTCCGTGCTTACCACCGCACCCGCATCCATGAAATTTGTTCACTTGCAGTGAATGGAACAAATAATTACCAGGAAAGACATTCACACAGTTTTTCAACCCACACAATGAAACATTTTTCCGTATATATGTGCATTCCCGCAATACACAACAAAACATGAGTTATCCTGTTGATGATCCTAATTAGAACGCACTAAGCTTCCGAATGTAACCAAAATTGACTTTTTCGAAATATTTACTTGATTACCGCATTACTGTTGAAGCTCTTGAACGAGAAAAGTTAATGAATTTTCCCAAATTCATTGATTTCATTAACAAAATATTTCTCTTCTAACTAATTATGCATAAAAACTTGACTAAGTCGCGTGTCATTCGTGGCATTAAGAATTTGTAACAAAATTAAATTTTTAATGCTTTTGACAGAGAGATTTGAATTTCTTGTTAGAGAACATAAACGCAAGCAACAGTTTGCAAATAGTGACTACGCGCGCGTACACCTCTAAATAATGCAATAAAATGCTTTACGGCATTTGAAGAATAAATGAATCTGCATTTAACTGTCAGCCCTCCAGCACTCAGTTGACAGAATATTTTATAGTGAATTTTATGCTGATTCAGTGCAAAACTCATTTCATTTTCTCATGCATTCCGCAAAGACAAACAGCTAATATTGCATTTGGACAGCATCGGGGAGTGAGGAGGAAGAATTTCGAAAAATGCGATATAATTTGTTTATCAGTTTGTTGTCAATGATGCTGATTGCTGTAGAGCATCATTGACATAAAATCAAGGCCGTCACCCTAAAGTTTTCGGAAAATTATGATTTCATTTTCAGAAAAAATATTTCAAAGAAATCTTAAATGCAAAGGCATTAGGCAATTAACGGTCAACTGTGTGAAAAGACTTCATAACAAGGACAGCAATTCATCTTTGATAGACGATTAACGGCATTAATTATAATAAACGAGACTTTTGCCATTGTTTTCAATCGCTGAGTATCTTTACATCCGAGCAAGTTATTATAATGGTTGATATATAAAAAGTCTCCGCGGTTTTTCGCCACTAGATAGTGTTGATGCCAACCTATATATCGGGCAACACTCAGCTGTTTGTCTCAAACGAACTTGTGTGCTTAAAAGTTCACATTTCAGCGTAGATTTTTTTTGAATACGATTTTCCAAATCATTTGCTCCTGCAAGAAGTTATGAGGATTTGCAAGTGAGCGAAATATCCGAAGAAATATGCAAAAACATGCCGAAATAATCGTAAAGACGAGAATGCTGTGAGTGAACCAAGCAACTAGAATGGGATTTGCTCGAAATTTCCTTGTCAAAGATGCACTTCGCTCTGGTCGGCCCATCACTGAAATAGTCGATGAAATTTTACATCTGGTGGAGCAAGACTGGCACGCAAACTGTCTCAGGAAATAGCAGAGGCACATAACAGTTTGGAATCATTTGAAAAAAGTGGGCTACAAAAAGTAACTCGAAACCGCGGAGACTTTTTATATCACCTATTACAATAAAACAGGAGATAATTGTCTTACCTCTGATAAATTGTTCATTACTGCTCTCTAAGCAAAGGAAAAGACGTTAGGTTAGAACATCTCCTCCTCGACTGATGGGAGGTGTTGATGTGTGTCATAACACGGTAACATTGAGTCACTTAATGAAATTTCAAGATCGCTGGTTTAAAATCCAAGTTTTGCGCTTGCAAAGGAGAGGCTGAATGATGATGAAACATCTGCTTTTTTGATACCACAGCACTACGCTTCCCGTTGTGAAGATGAGCTGCCTAACTGATTGAGTGCAATCGTTCTTTTAGTTTCTTTACTTAAGTGCCAAACCCCGAACTTGTGTAGTGAGCATAGTGTGTCTTTATTTACCTCTCACTTGTCATTGTCATTTAATATTTTACTCTAAAAGCAGTCAACGCTGCAACCTTGATTTCTACCTAAATATGCCTAAGAAATAAATATCATCATCTTTTTCAGTTAACAGAGCAAGCTAACTGTTGTTGATTCTCTGACTCACCGAAGAAGAAGAAATATCATCGCCATCAAATATAACGGCTGGGAAATAAAGATTAGCGAAAAATAAAGAAAGAAAAATAAGATTTCGTTGATTCTCGTTTATATATAATTTTCTCAGAAGCTTAGAGTTAAGTTTTTAACATAAACGTCAGCGCAATTTTAAATAAATGATACAGAATGACATAAAACCAACAACAAGTAAAGTTTGTATTTTAATTCGTTCAACCAAATTTCGAAACCAGTTTAACAGAGACTGACAACTAAGTTTACTAATTCTTTACGATTCTAGCCCGTAACTGGACAGAATAGCAAAGCGAGTTCGCTCATCAATATATTGCGCTCGATAGCCGTAATCGATGCTTGAAACACTTAACCTGTCCTTATGTGATCGTTGCAAGATTTCGCTTATACCACTTGCCTGGTGAACAGAAGAAACGAGCTTTAAACTGTAGGTCACCCTTAGCAGGGATGAAAGCATAAAATATGTCGAGTTCTTACTTGAAGCACTTTTGGGCCTCTCTCCCTCGTAGGCGAACATCTGTCACGAGTGCTAAGTCACTATGCAATGTCGCATAAAGCGTCATAGACATCATGGACCGAAGGAGATTTTAGGCAGGGCGAGTATAAAAAGTGCCAGGGGTTTAAGGGAAGGTTGTAACAGTCTGAGGAGAACCAAAAATGTGGAATCCTTACCACATCTCACGAATTGGCTAGCCCAGCAAAGGTACGTACTTCCGTCTGATGTGTCTCCAATCGTCCTAAAGTGGCATTTTCAAGTTGCCCTCAAATTTAATGCAGTTAATAGTTTTCTGTAGACAGACAGAAAGGATATAGACAGTGTACGTTACCTAAAAGTGGCTCTAGGTAGCTCCATAAATTGTTATGCGTTGGTAACTACTCTGTGCACGTGGCGACACTCGCCACCTATGGCTTAAGATACGAATATTATCGGCCATTATTCTCGATCGGTTTTTCCGATCAATTGCCGCTAATTGGTGCTTTATGTTGATATAGAAAATCAATGGACATTAAGCGGCTATTATTTACAGATTTTCATTCATTAATTATAGCAACTTTTCTTCATTAATCTTTTGTCTGAATCGGGGAATTCCTCTAGTCAGACTATAGCAATAACAAACCATTTCTATGACTGCCTTAAGTAAAACAGTGGTCCTATTATGTGCTCAACATGAAGACCATTGCTTACCAAAATGGCTACCTCGGTAGAGAAGTAGGTAAGAATCGCCTCTTCCATGAGTGCGGTTTAACCCTATTTGATGTGGTAGCTGTAGTGAATGCCCAGTAGGTAAAAGCATAGTATAATAGTTGCCGGTTGGACACACACCCAACAAACTGCAACTTCCCATCCATTCTTCTTTCTTCAATGAACCACGTGTTTGATTCCCGGTGATTGATCACATTAAAGTAAGGTACAAAATTACGATTACAAACCATTTCTATATCTTAAATAAACCTGTCATCCCAATAATAGATTCAAGTTGAAGACCGTCGTTTGTCAAATGTGTTTCGTGTCAGTCGAATTCAGTTCGACAGCCTTGAAAGAATGCAAGTCTTCAATGGCTATCCTGAGGCATATTCCACGATCTTCTTTTGACATATGTACTTGCTATTGTATCAATTCGCATCATAAATGCCATTCCATAGGAAGCCTTCATTTTCTACTTAAGAGCGAAGAATTCAAGTTAAGGTTCATCCTATTTAGCTTCCACCTTGAAAAAAGTATACAGTTATCGCTATACAAAAAGAAGAGCGGGCATATTACCCATCGGCTGATGTACTCGAGTGACTTCAGTTGTATGTGTGTGTATGTGTGTGTGTGTGTGCATTTCAGAAACTAAATTCGCATGCTAGAAAACAACTGTTCCTTCCTTCATGAGACCTGATCCGCTTGCTTCTTACTTTTCCATCTTCTCATTTTTGTTCTCCTTCTCCCTTTTTCTTTCCGCCCTCTTTTGCTTTCGTCTTCATGTTCTTCTTTCGATTTCATTCTCACTTTCTCTTTCCAATTTTTGTCTTTGCTCTCCTTTTAGTAGAAAATGTCTGTCTTCTGTCATCATTCTTCACTGCGTTCTTCTTCTTCTCCATTTACCTCTTTTTTTTCCTTCATAATAAGATAATATAAAAAAAAAGTACAGTTTCCTTTTTTCATATTAGTGGCTTTGCTCTACTCCTCTTACACTTATCCTATCATTATCATAATAGAAGACAATTTTCTTTCATTCGTTTGACAAAATTGCATTACTTTAACTATTAAGATAAATAATAATAACAACAACACAACAACAACAACAACAACAGCGCAGGCAATCGCATAAGGATGAAAAATAACAACAGCAAATGTCATTTTTTACGAGTTCACGAGAAAATATTGTCTTTTCGATAAAGTAAAAGATTTTCGTCGCGGCTTCACTTATACCGCATACTCATCTTTGGAGGAAGTGCTTGCAATCGGTTTAAAGCGCTTGTAATTGTCTAACAATAGTAATTTTATAAAAAGCTATTTATTTAGAAACTCAACTTATATAGAATTGAATGTTTCAACAACAACAACAACAACAACAACAATACTAATAACAATGAAATGAACGACCAACTGAATGACTGGTTGATAATATGAATCTATAGTTGACTGATAAAATAAGGCTTAAAGCGTTTACTATGTAAATGTACACTGCACTCGTATTGTGATGTGTGTACGAAGGCATGCATTTATACATATGTATCTATTGTATATGCAGATATCTATGCATGTGGTTGTGCATTTACTTAACTTTCAAACACAGTTTAGTTGGAGTGTGCAACACTTAAGTGCCCTGTGGCAGTAAACTTTTCATTCTGATACGGTACCATTGTGTTCTATATACTTAAACTTACATCTATGTATTTATCTATGTGTATGTGCCTATGTGTGCGTGTGTGTGTGTTTAAAACTTTACTACTAGTAGTGTTTGTTAAGCGAACTTATGTACATACACACGTGTAAACATATACACCCAGCAAACATTTTTTTCATTATTTATAAAAAAAACATTTTAAAGGTATTGCGTGTAAGTGTTCCGAAAATGGAAGGCATGTCCTTTTTCCAAAAGATCCCGATAGCTAATTTTGAGTAAATTTCCAACTTTCTTGTTTGTTTGCCTTAGGGAAAATGCTAAAAATTTAGTAATACAAGGGACACTGTATGTATCTTAAGGCTAATAATCAGAAGCCGCGGACCGTTTGTCATTCAAAATTGCTTTATTATTTCTCCAAAATAGTTTCTTTCATGGTCCATGGTACCCTTCTGGATACGGTCGAAGGGTTTTCTACTTTCCGTTTGAGACACCCTTTAAAATATGATTTTTAAATGCTTTAACGGCTTCTTCTGCCCACGAAAATCGGTGTCCGCAATAGTTGTTCTAGACACTCGGGGACAAAACGAAATCGTTATTGATGATAAATAAGGACTATGAGGTGGTTGACGTTTAGCATATTTTAAGCGCGAATGACAGATGGCACTTGACCACACTTAGTGTTGCCAAAGTTCGAAATATAAACAGTGCCCACGCAACTGGACTTTTTCTTTTTGAAGGTCTACTCAGGGAAACTAATACAAATTTTAGAAATCATTAGAAATAAACATTTTTTGTAGTCATCACTTAGAACTTGGAATTTCCGCTTCCCATTTCAAGTATTGAAAGAAAATTTGACGGTTCCCTTGAAAATAGTCTGCCACTCGGCGTTTTGAAAATGTTAAAAGCATTTTTCGATCTTGATCGACAGATTTTAATCACTTTTTTTAACGTAGTCATCGTCGGTTCTTTCGATGACTTAACTAAACGCCTCGTATAAATTTATTCGCAATACCACGCCTTGTTATATCTACAACCAAAGTAAAGAGACATGCAGCACCCGACAATGAAGCTTGAGGTACTCTATAAGAGATAAGTAAGTTAGCACTAAATTCGACCTATGCCTGTCTGTACCTGCAGACTAGGCATCTCTCCGTGTTAACTTTCTCCGTATTGACTTTTACTTTTTAATTTGTAACCTAAATTTTGGGTTTTGCAAGCTTGCGATTCTCACTTCAGCTTTTGGTTAGAAAATTGAACTAAATTTGTTTACTATTATCGACAACGGCTTAGGGCCTCTCAGCTTGGATCTGTATGTCTCTGTGCTAGATATGATAAATAAACCATTCTAGGTTATGTCTAACGAAAAAGACATGATGTCGAAAGGACAATTGATTTGAGCCCTCAATATATACATCTTTTCACTTATACAGGATTTATGAAGCAAAAATCTTATCGAAGAAATTATTTTTTTGGCAAAAAAAATGTTTGCTGGTTTCATAATTGACATATGTGAATACATTTCCTTTACAGATATATGGTAGTTGTGCGAACATGTGCTATAAGGGCACCATCCATTATTTGCAAAAATATTTTTTTTTCTTCTTCTTGGTCTTCTTTTTTTAATGAATTTTACCTTCTTTTTTTTTTTTTCTTTTGTTTAGTTTTTCTTCTCTGCATCCTTCTCATACAATAGACAAATATTCGGATTTCTGGTCTGAACACATCCTCCATTATCGGCTTATAAAAAGTTTATCAATATGCTGGCAACACTTGTACAGAAATTTATTAACTTAAAGCTATTGGTATCTACCAACAATGGCCCGCATTTGTTCAAACTGTACGATTGAGCACAAAGCAAAAAAAAAGAGCAAAAACAAAGAGCATTAAATATAGATCCCTTTACCGGAAGACTAATCTCATTTTGAATTAACTAAAAGTAATTTTGTGAAATATTTTATAATAAATTTTTATAAATTAGTTTTAAACTCTATACGAATCCAAGTCATATATGCACTTATTGGGGAAATATATATAACGATCGGTTACATATATCTCAAGATTAAAGTAATGGGTAACATTTCTCCTGGTATCGACTAATTAATCGAAATTTTTTGAACTAACCTTAAAGTTTGCGAATCGGTTCGAAGGCAAGTCAGAAACCCTGAGCTAGAATAGGTTAGGGGCGTTGGCAATCCTACTGATCGAACGCAAGAGCAAAGTTGAAAAGTGAAACCAACGGCAGTAGCACGCAATCAACACAACCGTGGCCGTTAGGTGAGCAATGAATTTAGGTGACGGAAGTTCGTTCAGCTGAAAGGCTTTTTCGAATGCTTGAGTTTTATCTCTAGAGATGTCTTTTGCCTTCTTCTCAGAAGAAACGCTTTCGCATTAGATACATAGGAGTTCACTTTTACTTATGATAATTGCTCGTAGGTCGCGTACTGAACGGGTACATTCAAGCGATACTCCACGCGTCAAGGAGGGACAATTATTACCTTCTGTTACGCGATTCGCTTAAGGCTAAGGATACCTCATACCCAGACACTTGTCACTTCATGCTACATAGTTCGTTTTGAGGTTAACGTTTCTTTTTTCTCTCTAACGCTTCGCAAGGAAAAGTAACCGTGATTAGCATTCCCTAAAGAAGAACACGCCCACAATCGAGTCAGTGTTGTTTTTACCGCTTCAGTAATAAGTAAGACACGATTTCTTTATCCATCCCTGCGCTTTTGTAACAAATTATACCACGATGTGACTCTTAGTCACTTATGCGAGTCATGGGAATAATTGAAATGCTATTGTTGTTGTTTGTGCTTTGAGCTTATTTATGCATCCAAACAAACTACATACCTAAGCCATAGAAAATGCAATGAGAAATAATCGAAAAAAGTTCAAATGAGCGTCAAAGGCTCAATGTGCACGAATTAGGATTAATCCAACTTCTCTTTTGAGTCGGGCATTATGGAACCTCGACTTTGGATAAAATTTGAAAGATGAGAAATAACATTCGCTCTTGTCTGCCGCCTCTTACGTTCCATATAGTAAACTTCTTCTCACTTAAGAAGTAAGCGAGAGTCTTGAAGCTTTGCCTTGCGGCAGGCGAATGGCTTAGTAGCTCATGTGAGACGAGAGTACGTGCAATATCTTTGAAATTCTTACGCAATGTCGCGACGTGGGCTGTGCTCTGCTCGGTCTGCCAGCATCTTCACGGCAAACATTGTACAAAAAGTAGATATCTTCCCACCAAGCGAATCCCTTAATGCAACCACTCACTTTTCTTAGTGGTCTTCCTCACATGTTGTGGAACGCTCCATGTACCACATGTCACGTTACTACTTGTTCTTTAACCTTGCTGCTCGCCTCTGAAACAATCTCTCATTCTTTTTATTACTTACTCTCTTTCCCACAACGACTTAACAATGTTGAGATCTCGATCAAGCGGGACTTTCCGAGCTAAGCTAATTACTCTCGATTTTTTACTAATAAGCCCCAAGCGATACTATTTGATGTTAGATAAAAATCAAGTTGTCTTCCTTCTATCCCTAATGGCTGAATGGTTTATTTCCTTTTGTACGAGATCATGCATCCAGTACAGTACAGTTGTGTTTAAAATTTAATAAAAACCATCGCGTTGTTCGACCTCAAAAAGTGAATATTCAAAGCAATTACCAAAAGAAAAACTATCATCCTTTGCTCTCATAACTTTTAAAGCGTCTTGAAATCATGGCATTGCTTTTTGAAATGGATATCATCTGCAGTAAAATCATTACAGTCGGACGAAGCCGATCCTATACCACCTTGCGTAGGACAATATTTCATTATATTAAGTTTGCGTGGGTGTATGGAAAGCCCAGAAGGACTTGCAATGGACCCAACTTGTAGTTATATAAGATTGTCTGTCCATATGTCCTTCTTATTTTATTTTGTTCAACTTACAGATTGCAATTTTTAAATAATTTCGATGAAATTTGCTACACTGACGGATCGAATCACTTTTTCGATCGTTCCCCACATATAACGCCTTAATTTGAATATGTGGGCATATGATGAATTAATGACGGGTCTTGTCCGTTATTGTTTTGATAATAAAATACCTGAAATCATATTTTGCTTTCATGAAAGACCTTGGGAATCCTTAAATGAGATCAAGTTCACAAAATAGACCTAAATGGGCCAAATTTGCTACCCCAGTGGGCCAATTTCATTAACGAGTTGAACAATTTTTATCATAAAATATTAAAAAGTAGACTCCTGGAAACGATTATATATGAGAAAGTCGAAAAAGCTGGCCCCCCCGATTGAAATTTTTCAACTAAAGTACTTAACGATATTTGCGTCTTTTCACATTAAGACTTTTGCATATGGAGTGACGGCAAAAGTGATCTGATCTAATCAATTTTTAATAGAATTTGTTCCTGCGTCCAAAATATGTTAGTAGAACAAATTTCTTCAAATTACTTCAAAACGCTCGATCTGTAGAATGAACGCATAAATTTAATGACAGACGGACATCGGATAAAGTCTAAAAAAAAGACAAGTTAAAATCCATTCAGAAAGTGATTCTAAATCAATTGATATGATAAAGGATATATAATCCATTTGAAGTCCTTCCGGGTGTCACATACCTCCGCAAAAACGAATTAGATTGTTATGCTTTGAACCACACGTGGTGTAGGGTATAAAAACTTATGAAAATAGAACCATAAAAAGGCAAGTAAGCATATAAAATACTCACATAAAACAAATGATTTCCCTCGAAACTTTTCCTAAGCTTATAATGTCCGTACGGCGTATCTTATACTCATACGAAAACGCACTTGTCTTTAATTGCGAGTATTATTGGAAGAAAGAAATTTAAAAAAAAAAACTAAAAACCACAAAGATTGTATTTTGTTTTTGCCTTTGTTGCTTCTTCTAAATGTCGTAGTCTAAGTGTTAAAGTGTGAGAAGTGGGAGACATGGTCCTACACTACTTCGCTTAACACGGTTATTCATATAATAACTTTTCAAAATGAAGTATTATATGTATGGGAACTGGTCGAAAAAGTGATCCGATCCAAGCCATTTTCAGTGGTGTGCGCCCTTGGGCCAAAAGATGACGTTACAATAAATATCATCGATATATCTTCAAAAATTACGTCATATATATTGAACACAAAAAAGCAAGGCAGACAGACGGACCGACAAGCTTAGATCGATTTAGAAAGTGATTCTCAAGCAGTCGGTAAAATAAAACTTGGGTCCATCTGAAATCCTTGTTGGCGTTGCATACATTCGCACTAATTTAATATACCTTTCCATAACAACTGGTGTAAGGTATAAAAATCTGAATAACTTCTACAGAAGCTAAGAAACATAAAACCCTGCAATGCACACGTAGTGAATGCGAAACATCATCGGTCGTCTGTTAGCAAGATTGCATGTCACCTTTCGTTTAGAAGTGGATTATGCTCTTCTACTGGATGCTATACGATATTATATTGCGAGTGGTAATGTAATTGAAGTAACGTAACACTCTGCCGCTATTTGTGGTATGGAGCATATTGAGTTTGTGCAGATGCATGTAATGTCCAGAAGATGCCGAACAATTGAGAATCATTTTCTGAATTAATTTAAGCTTGTCTGCCCGTCTATCCATTACTTTTGTTTTTCATATGCAGTTGACTGTCTGTAAGATATTGAAACGAAAATCAGTTCGCTTACAAGGAGAGAAACGACTGAGAATAAACTGAATCGGACCACTTTTATGGCTATTTTCTCCATAATCATGTCCTGAATTAATTTAAGTTTGTCTGCCTTTCTCAAAATACACAACAATACAAATGAATACAAACACATAAACTATAAAGAATTCAGAGAAATGAGTTCAAAAAAGGGGGCTCGGAAACGGACTTCACTGATACAGTTAAACAAATACTATACACGATTGCGCTTACGAGCAGGTGGACAGACATAAAGACGGAGGTGTTTAGGCGCATGGCAAATTTGAAACTGACCAAGAATTAATATACTTTATGGGGTTTTTGAAGCTTGTTCCTGCGCATTATAAAAGTAAGGCTTGTTCAATTTTTTCCATTTTTGTACAGATACTGTAGCATCGCCCATAGAATGGACTTTCAAATTTTTGTACCTTTATCTACTATAGTTTATGTGTAATAAGCAAAAAACCAATTTTTTATTATTTTTGAAAAACAGAGATGTTCTCAGTTTACGTGGTACTGTGAGCTTGTCTTTTGGCAGATTTGTTCCATTTGCAATACCAACCTGCGCGCAAGAACTTGTAATGTTTCTGCTAAATTTGTAGTCGATAGCTTCGTTTTTGCGGCCAAGAGAGTGTTTGCAACGGACGGACCGTCGGACATACTTAAATCGATTTACAAATTGATACTAATCAAGAATATAAATATTTTGTGGCTTCCTTCTGGGCGTTGCAAACATTTTGACACATCCTTCCGATGATGGGTATAAAATGAATTTTTTTATGCTTTAATATGTATGTACACAATATAAGGCATGTAAAGTTACGATGGCCTAAATGTAATGCTTGGGAAAGCTCTCTAAGATAATGATAAAAAGCCTTTTGTATAGCCTTTATGCTGAACAAAAGAAAACAAAACAGATTGATGGACAGACGGACAGACAAGCGATCTGTATAACAAAAGTTGCGTCTACCTTAAATCCTTCTGAGTGTTGCATGCATTCGCACAAATTTAATGTGTCCTTGCAAGGGAGCAAAAAAAAACATATCTAATGTTCCTAAAGGACTTTTACCTAAGCAAAAATAATTTTCCAGTGAAGCTTGTGGCCTGTGGAATATATATAGTTTTCGCACGTCAAAAATGACGTTTCAATTACCGCGTATGAAGAACGCCAGGAAAACATTGTAACTTGGACTTGGATATGTGACTCCAACAAAATGATGCAACATGTCTTTTTCTACTACTACGCTACTTTTCGTGGCGAAGTCGGTTTATTGGGAGAAAAGTCGACAACAAAAAAACAACCTTTTTGATGACTCTATGTATGTACATAATATAGGGCATGTAAAGTTCTGCTCTATTGCAAAAAAAAACATACCTTTTGTTCCCTAAGTGATGTTCGGTTCGAAACAGATTAGCACAGCTTCTGGAGAGAAATCATGCAGAAAATATTGTATAATAATGGGATTATTTGACTAGAGATGAAATCTCTCGCATGCTACAAACCGCACATACCACTCATCGATCTATCAATAGTCAAAACTGTCAAAGGCTCAAAGATATGAAATCTGATAACAAAATTTTATTTTTTACAGGTGAAATCTCTTACCTGTCTCTCCCAAGAAGCTTAAGTTGATTTTTCTGTCGATATCTTCAATTTCTTATCATAAACTATTTTTATTTTCACTTAAGCTTAGTATGCAATAGCATGCATATCTGGAAATCCTATAGAAGTCTAAGCAAATTTTTGTTGAACTTTCTTGCATTCTTTCTATTTCTCATTTATTTCTCACCGCAAACTTGCATCTGTTTGTCAAAAAAACAAAAAAAAAAAAAAACGAAGAAGCAAAATGTAATCATTGATAGAAAAAAAAAAACCCTCATAACCATAAATTGTCTGAATACATTTTTTTATATTGCTGCCGTTACACAGCTATTTGCAAATATTCTAGTTTTTCTCCTTTAACTGTTGCAAAAAAAAAAAAAAAAAAAAAACAAAAAAACATCGCAAAAAAAAAGGAAAAAGAAAATGTTGAAAAAAAAAAAAAAGACTACAAGAAAAACTTTGTACAGAGGGAGTGGTAAACAATTTGTTGCCGCAAAATATGCAAAGTTGTGAATTCGAAATATCTGAAGCTTCAAAGCTGGCTATGGAACAGCATCTATAGCAGTGTCTAAGTAAGGAGTGCAACAACAACAGCACCAACAATAACTTATTGCCGACGCACTGCATACTAAACAAGTTTTGTGGTTTTAGTTGTTCCTTTTCTTTTTCTACTTTTTCCTTTCTTCCTTGTCTATTTATCGCCAACAAATTGGAAAGCTGGCATAAAAACGACATAAACACCAAAAACTGTTATGATTACAAATGACAAATTAAATGACATATACATATTAAGAAAGTCGCATGAAAGTATAAAATTTTAAATGCATACATGCATAAGCAGAGTCGCATTCCAGGATTGTCGTTCTCTCGCCCTGTAAAAGTAAAAATTAAATTCTTAAATTTTTCAAACTATTTTCTACACAATCGAAAACACATCCCGGCACTTTTCATCAGAGGATGTTATTATCAAACTATAGCGGAAATTTAGAGGCCATCGGTTGAGAATTGTAAGCAATAGCAATATAGGGCCAGTCCTAGGAGATATAGGTATGGGAAAAGAGCGGTAGGTAGTAAAAGCAGTAAGTAAGTAAGGACCGAACCCCGATCTTCTTAAGCCTTAAGAAAGAATACGTCCTCTAATAAAGCTTTGAGATTATAATCCTTAACTATTTATAAGCGATCGCGTAAGACGCCCAAAAAAAACTATGAAAAAATTTACACAGTTTTCTTATCCTTAAAACTCATTCCGCATTTTGTGTGACGTAGGGTACTTTAAATCTGTGCGGACGGTTTTAACAACCAGGAGGACTTACGATAGACTCACCTTTCACTTGAGCAACACTTTTCGAATCGATCTACGCTTGCTTGT
The DNA here is from genome assembly GCA_000688715.1 of Glossina pallidipes. Classification (NCBI taxonomy): domain Eukaryota; kingdom Metazoa; phylum Arthropoda; class Insecta; order Diptera; family Glossinidae; genus Glossina; species Glossina pallidipes. The sequence continues at coordinate 265,932 of KK499916.1, read as the reverse complement.
CCATCGGTCCGTCCCTCCTTCTATCCATCAGATGTCCCTGTGTATATATAGATTTCAATTTTTGACATATTTATAACCCAAGGACGAACACTATTAAAAATGGTTCGCATCGTACCATCTTTTCTACCACTTCCCATAAAACGTTTGCCTTTGGCAAGTCTTTATAAGAAAAACAAGCAAAGACATTTTAATCGCGCAAAGCCGGTCATTACACCACTTCACCTAGCACAGTCATCCTCTCGCATATTGCCCAAGGACGCCCAAGGCATCTTGTGACATAATCCACATCGGTGTCCATCATAGAAACCAAAAATTATACTTTCCCTTCATATTGTCATTATAACGTCCACTTATATTTTAGGGTCTAAAAAATAACGTCTATGTGACCCAAATTCCCTATTGTTCATTTTTATTTTTTTGGTTAATTTCCTATTGTGAAGTAATTTTCATCGAAAAGCAATAAAAATTAAATCTTTTTCTGAAAAAGTAAATTTATTCATGAGAAATATTATATGAATTGGGTTCCAAGATATAAACCTATGTGGTTCAACCTTGGTCCACTTAATTTTTATGTCAAATTTCTATTACGATTAAATTTCCATCGGCACACTTAGGCCTTTTCGGCATATAAAGCTTTACATTTCCTGAGAATCCTTATATGCGATGGTAACCATAAATAGACTACGGGATCTAAATTCGTTAAGATTGATTTCCCTTTCAGTTTGAACCAATTTTCACCATAAAATATTGAATACCATATTTTACCATATAAAGACTCACTTTTCTTAAGATCGATTATATGAAAAGCGGATCCATTTTCAATAAAATATCTCAAAATATCTCAAACATCGCGATCTGTACGTTAAACACAAGTATACATGAACAGAATTCCGACGGACGGACAGATGGACTGACAGTCTGGGTTAGATCGATTCAGAAAATGACGATTAAGTTTGTGCGAACCAATGTAACGCCCAGAAGGGCTTAACATATACCCAGCTTTTATTTGATGGACGGACAGGATCTAGGCCTGCTCGCCCGCCGGAGTCCGTCTGCCTCACACGTTCACGTACATACGTTCCGTGCGGACGTATGCAACACCCAGAAGAGCTTAAGATAGACCCATCTTTTAGTTGACTTAAGATAAATCCTGGGTGTTACATACGTCCGCACAAACTTAATACATCCTGTAGCGTGATAAAATTAATGGTTTATTATTGCCATGAAAGAGAAAATAATAACAAATAAATAAAGACAAAAACAACACAAGGTTTTGTTCTTAGTGAAAAAATTAAAATAGCGGTAAAAACAATTTAGAAAATTATATCCGGCTGTGGCCGAATCGTCTATACCGAAAAGACTAAAAAAAAACGTAACTATCCATACTCTATAGTATTGGGTGGGCGTGCCTGATATTGTGCACTTCTGCAATCTATATATGTGGAAATTTTTATTGTGTGTTATCTATTGTAGTTTATAGAAAGCAAAGGGCTTCCTACTCTATGGCACTCTTTTGGGCGGTTTCTTTCATCAATCCGAGCCACGTTCAATAACAACTTGCACGCAGGAATTTTCAATGTTTTTTCTGCCAACAGGAAAAGTTTTACCAAAGATATTATGTAGATGGACAGACGGACATACTTAAATCGATTTCAAATTTAATGCTAACCAAGCATATGTACATATGTACTTTGCATACTCTATCTACAAGGCTTCTTTCTGCGTGTTTCCAACGCTTTGACAAAATGAATATGCCGTTCGGTGCGCGATTGGTCGACGGATATAAAAAATTTAATTTGAACCTGAAAGGATATATTTTCATATTTACTTTCTTTAATGAAGCAATTGAAAAACAGTGAATCAGATGTGCCTACGGTTTGATAAAAAAGTACCCGTTTGATTTGCATACGAGTCGTGAATGTGAATTTAAATCGAATCCCAAGCATTTTCTTCTCATAGAAAAGATTGCATAAAATTCCAAAAAATGGTTGAAATTTAACTAAGAGGTTTTTTGCTTTTGCTTTTTTTTTTTTTTTTTTTGGTTGTTTCAGCATCATAAAGCATACTCTACGAATAATTAAAAAATAAAATCGCATTATTATGGCCGTTAAAGGAAAAAAAAAAACTCCGTTATTTCACTTTTTATCGGCTCCAATATTAAAAACCAAGGCATAGAATAGAAAAAAAAAGAACCTCAAAAGTCATAGTATCTGCTCCAATATAGCCGTATGTCGCTGTATGCCACCTTCTTGTTTGGGCTTTATCTGGAATCACTTTGTTATACCCTACATCACTTGTGATGCAGGGTATATTAAGTTAGTACGGACGTACGTAACACGGAGAAGGGTAGATAAGACCCACCTTTTATTATACCGATCGATCCAAAATCATAATCTGAATTGATCTAAGTCTGTCTGTCCGTCTGTCCCTGCAAGTTTGTGTTCAATATAAATTCGATTTTAGTAAAATGTGTCAATAATTATCACTAGTTCATGCACGGTGTAGGGCGAAAGATACTTCTATTTCGATCGTTTATCAGTCTTAGTGACTATACCGCATCGCCCAGGGGATAAGGATCAATACTGCCCAGTCGATGCTCGTGAGTTCGAATCCGAGATCATGCCTTGCCATTAATGGGCATATATCGTACACAGTTAGTTGGCTTTGTCTCATGTTCTCATATCCAATTACATTCCAACAATGCCGGAGTAGAAATGTCATCCTCCATTAACTTAACCATAAATACCAAACAACGAAAAATCAATAAGCTTTAAGCTACACTCATGCGGCGTACTAAACTTTTAGTGTTGACATTTACGATATCAGAGAAATCCCGTAAAAGTAAGCAAACGATGTGAGCAGTCATTCATGGAAAGTCTTCTATTCGTGTACCAGGGTGACGATGATTGAAGGGAAAAAGCTATGCAGGTAGCCGCAGTCTAGTGTGGAATGCGACTAAACTAAATTCTGCCGCACTGAGATTTAAACAACACCGTATAACGATTTTTCATAACAAGGCGTTATTGAGGAGTGATCGGAAAAGTGGACCGATCCGAACCATTTTCCTTTGCAATTTCATCTAAGCAATCAGAATTACTTCCTCAACGGCTTGCCAGACGTTGTGATCGTTCTTAGCAATGATTGACGTATCACTCATGCAACTGCAACTTCTGCTCTTATGCAACCATGTATATGCCCCTACGTTGTGGTTCTGGCCTCAAACTTGTGTGTCCATCAAACTTACTTTTATATAACCACACAATTAAACCAAATTTATTTAATCGATATGGTAGTAAGGCTACCTATGTCCTCTTCTATCTGAAGCTGTTATCTAAAAAAATTTTAGGCCAACCTTCCAGTGCCACTATAAGCGGAATGGAAATGAAACTTAAGTGCTTAAGAAGACTGAGAATTTACCATGCTCCAAGCCATTAAGAGTTTACCCATCATTCCTACACTTTCCTTCACTTAATCTCTTCTGATCTTTTCTTTTCTTTGCAGCGATCACGATGAATATTTTGGAATTTTATTTGTTACAAATTTTGGCCTTCATGTTCGGACCGAGCCTGGCTTTGAAGAGTTCATCAGCATTCGCTTATTCATCAATAACATCATCATCGTGCGGCCCAAATTTTCCCAGCAGTTGTTGGTGCGGACACGAGGAATACGAGTTAACTCTACAGTATATTGTTAATTGCACTAATGCCGGGCTGCGGAATACGAGCGTTTTAGAATTTATGCCCGATGAGGTGCAAATTCTCATCTTCACCGGGAACAATATACCCGAATTACCCTGGAATGTATTCGGTTCGATAAATAATTATAAGAAATTGAAAATAGTCGACATGAGTAATAATCATATACGTGAAATACGTGGGAAATCGTATCATCATGTACAGAACGTGGAACGTTTAATATTGAATCATAATAATTTGAGTATATCGCGTGATGACGACGAAGTGAATCATCATCATCCTCGAGTCTTCTCCAATTTCCTCAATTTGCAAAGTCTTCATCTAACGGACGCTTTTGATGACAACACTTCGCCGCAGCTAAGCGAAGATTTGCATGACATATTCATGAATAGTCAGTTGGTGAAATTGCAGAAATTGCATTTGGAACAGAACGAGATTACGAACTTTAAGGATCGTCGCGTCTTTTGCGATTTACCCAATTTAAGGGACCTTCATTTGGGTGATAACTACCTGAAGGATATTAATTTCGAGGTTCATTGCTTGAAGAATTTGCGATTCTTAGATCTGGAAAGGAATAAATTTGAATTTGTTAAGACTCACGATTTAATGTTACTCAATGAATTGAACGATTTACCGAATCGAACCACCGAACTGGTTGTCGACTTTAATCTTAATCCGTTTGTTTGCGATTGCAAGATCAGTTCTTTTCGTACTTGGATTGATTCGACGAATGTAACCGCACGCAATAAACAAGCCTTGATGTGCTATCAAAATAAAATCGATCCCTTACCAATTATGGAATTGGATATGTCGGAATGTGCTGCCGCTGTCGCGGCCGCGACAATTATGTTCAATACTGCCACTCAAGATCATTACAGTTTATCAATGCACAGCCAGAACGGTATGGCTCGACATACTGCAACTTTAATATTCCTGTTAATCGTTTTAAGTATGATTCTGTTGGGCTTAGTGGTCGCATTGATTTACGTGAGTCGTGACAAATTGAAATTTATGATTACACCGGTATTCGATAATGTAGCCAAAAAGGTCCAATATACGTCCATTAAGGATGAAGATTGCCCCGAGGTACATGTCTAGAGACAATTCATTAGGAACTTTGTATTACGTCAAAGCTTTTAGTTAAGCCTCGAATATCTATATCTATATATATATATATATATATATATATAGATGTATATATATATATATAAAAATATTCCTTGACTTAATTAAACGCTTCCATTAAATGCGATTACGTTGACGAACAACATGGTCCACGTATTTGTTCCATCTTAATCATATAATACTTTTTAATCATAATACTATCTATGTAAATGAAAATCCAAAAAAAAAAAAAACAAAAACAAAAGAAACAAAATGTACATTAGTATGAATTCCAATATAATAGAACAAGAAAACAAACAAAAAAATAAAACAAAAAAACACTTTGTGCCATTAAGTGAGAATTAAGATTAAAAAAAAGTAAAAGTAAAAACATGTCTTTTCTGTTTAAATCCCTCCGACCTATATATGACATCCAAAAAACTCACACATATCGTATATCACACTAGAAGTGTTTTACAATAAATTAAGGCTGATGTCCTTTTCTAATAATTTCAAATTTATGTTATTACGAACGAATTCATTGTAAACTCAACACAGAAAAAAAAAAAAAAAAACTTTCATTCGGCCTAAGCCGGATCTATAAGAGCCCACCATTGGAGTACGATAATTTATTGCAAAACTACTTTCATTCTGCCTACCCTTCTTTCTATTCCTAAAATAATATTTTTCCAAGATTCGGCTACACTTTGCAACAACACAAAACAGTGTCTATGCTCTTACGTGATTGCGCTTAAAAAGCGACCAGATGAACACTTTGCCGAATTTCGACCGAGAGACGGAATGAAGAATTAGTTCACATCAAAATTCCAAGATCGTGGCAATGATGTAAGCGAAATGACGAACGAAATGCAGACCGAGCTCGAGAAATGTTTAAGGGAAGTTCCCTTACGCCTTATCACTAATTATATATACGACAGTTTACTCAATAAGTTCGTAGGATAACATATAGATGTAGGATAACTATAAATGAATTCATACATGCCTTCCCTTCAAATGAAAAAAGTCAAAATGCTATGACATTCCGACCGAAAAAAAAAATCGTATGGATTCCCCAATAGTCATTCTACATCTGTCTATCATCCTAGCAACTTATTGAGTGATGTGTTATATAAGTACTTTTTTTATGAAGTCGGCGAAGTCGATGTATGCGGATTCACTTCCCAGCGTAGTGGATTACGCTTCAGCTATGATTAGTGAGTTGCTACAATAAGTGCTCGGTAAATAACAGTTACCGGTCGGACACATACTTTCCAGGCTTTCTACCACAGCCATCTTCTCTTTCCATATCTGTTTCTGACTATCATCTTTGACATGTCTTCTGAAAGACGAATCATATAAAATATATATATACATGTATATATAAATATATACAAAGCGTCCATATTTCTATGCCTTACAAAAAAGCTCGGTAAATAAAAGTAGACGTCCTTTGGTGGATATAACAAAACTGAAAGCAGAACGCAAAGCATGGGTATGCATTATTCATTACAGCAGTGGGCATGACTTACAGCTCAATACTGCAACAAAATTATATGATGCTCCAAAAATTAACCAATTGTTTAAGTTACCCTTACCTGTTAACGCAGTAAAACATTACCTTAGTAGAATAAGCAGGTTGTGTTGTATTCTTCTCTAAGTAGATATTAGATCTACCGCAAAGTTCTGTCCACTTTTTTATAAATAAAACAAATCCTAGCTTTCAAACATGATCTATTGTTGAGGTGACCCGAGCCTTTCCGCACTTTTCCATGTTGACAGTAACGTCGTCGTCCAGAGCATGGCTTATCAGAAAGATCGAGATCACCTATATAAAATTTTTCGATCTTCTGCTTGTTTTATCCGAAAGTATACTTTCATCAAACATTTTCAATATATTTTTATAGGCTTCCTTTTTTTACATTTCTTCCTTATTGGGGTTCATGCAAAATGCAGTGGCGTAAGCGAACTTTACAAGCAATCATACCTCGCCTAATATGCATCATCTTCGTTTTAGTTCATATGCTAGGTCAGCATGTACACATTTAGTGATAAAAAGTGAGAGTCCAAAATATGCGCATACTTGTCGGAGTTTGCTGCAACCAGAACGGATAGACTTATTATAACTAGTTTACAAAGTATGGTCTATCGCAGTTAGATTCGAACCCACAACCATTGACTTAGCAATCGCCAGTCTCGTCAGTTCCTCGGCTGTCTGATAGTCCAGTAAAATTTGATGCAGGACGTCATCACAAAGGACATTCCAGGCGTCATCTTAGTGAATTTAACTTAGTTTGCAACAACTTGCTCCGGTTAATTTTTGCTATTCGGCTCACGAACAAATGTATCGAATATAGAATTTACTGCAGATTTTAAATTTTCAATAGCATTTCACTTACGTTCCCGCCAAAGATCCAAAATAACACTTTTGTAGTTCCAAAGAAAAGACGCGGAGAAAATTCAGAGAATTGCCATCGGTTGAATGGAATCCCTTTTCAGATAGGCAATAAATCATCAGTTGAAACGGATGTGAATTAAAAGGATACTTGTTGTAACCGGAACGGGCAGAACTCTTATATATCTAATACACTGAGCTATAATGTATACCCATGCCGTGCGTTCAGTTCTTTAGGCATTCGAACATCGTTAATGTGTTTAGTTAAATTCTCGGACACGCCTATTATAGTTCGATGCCTTAATTAAACATTTTATGAAAAATCTCATATGAATAACATGAAACATCATATCATTTCGCATTTACTTCAAACTTCATCTATCGGTTTGAGTAACTCGTGGAACATAACTAAACGAACATAAATGATCGAACTTAACTAAACGAACTTAAATCATCAAACTTTACGGAACAATGATACTTAACAGAACCAACATAAATAAGTTGGAATGAGTTGGAATCGTTTCGTTTCAATTGAGGAACATATCGTGATCATGAAACATTTTCAGTTAATTGATTATAAAATTTAAATTTACACAGTGTTGCATTTAATGTATTTTCTGCTCTTCTTTTTTTTTGTTTTTTTTTTCTTTATACTGCATTTAAACACTAATATCTCTGTCTTTTAAAATACAAGCGATAAAAAGAAAAATGATCCACATTAACCTTAGATATATCTGTGATTTAAGTTAGTAGTTTGTAGAATTATTAACCCACATATAAAAACACCCATACACACACACAAACACACACATACAGATTTACATAGATCCATATGCATTTATTCTATTTTTTGAAATGTTTCATCGGGAGAGGATGAGAAAAAAATAAGTAAAAAATATTAAGAAAGAAAATCATTTTCGTTTACAAAAAAACAACAAAATATATCGAAATTAGTTTCAATTAAAGCGAATTAATATCATTAAATAAATGAATGGCAACTTTAGAGATAATAAATATATCGAAATCGTAAGAAACGAAGTGAAATTTTTAACATAGAAAAATGAATACCCAGTTATATGTATAAAATGAATTTTGGATTTGTGATTAAAATCCCCGCCATATTAAGTAATTGATTACAGCGATCGTATATATATATGATCTAGTGTGAATATAAAAGTTTACATCTTTGTCATTTTAGTTTGTCTTTTTTTTTTTATATAAACTAATTTATAAAATAAATTTTTTTTTTTTTTTTTATTAATATTAGCTAACATATTTCAGATTGTTATCATGCTGTAATTAATATTTTGATAAGCAATAAAAATAGATAAATATAAATGATTCTCATTTCAATTTTAAGCTGCCGGGTAAGTAGTGTATGCGGTGCGCACTTAAAAAAAAAAAGCAAAAGAATCCGCTATCGTTAATAAAAATCTTATACTGTATCCGTCATATGGTATATACACCCAACTTTTATTTTGTACGATCTTTTTTACCCGATTTTGACATAGCACGGTTCATAAGAACACATACACTTTTTACGGATGGCAAGAAAAAAAATTTTTTTTTGATTCCAATTATGTGTCTTACAGAAATGTAATGTTTGCCCCAAGCCATTTGAGAAACCAAAAAAAAATGGACTTTATGAGAGCAGAAACCGAAAAGGGGCTGTTAATAACGGCCGAAATACTGTAGTCGAATCAACCCCGACAGTTGTGCTAAACATATCAGAGATATCTTTTGATGATAGTATTTTTGGTCCTGCCCATAATAAACGTGCGTGCTTATTGCCTACTGGCGATGAATAATTGCGAAATTATTTTTTATACCCAATTTCAATATAAATTTTCATATATTGTACTTAGGGATTGAATTGGCACTCTACACTAATATTAATTTTTTTTTTTTTTTTGTTTGTAATAAAAATTAGTTGTTCATTATCATTATTTTTTTTGCATGGATTTTTTCATTTTACACGATTTTCAAAATTTGTGCAACACATCCTCAAATTTACCATATGTTGCATGATTTTTTTTGAACGGTTTTCCAAGAACGATACTATCTACCGTGTAAAAAAGACGTGGGTGTGCTTTGAAAATTATTGTGTGAAATGTGAAAAAAACATTTCCTTATTAATTTCAGAGTAACTCTAGTGAGGATGCCGAGCTAAAAACAAAAATGAAAACTAGATGTGTTCTTCTGGACAAAGATAAATCTGGAAAGATGAGATGGCAGCTGGTAAACTAACTCCGCTATTCACATTGATTGTAGAATATATATATATATACACATATAAGTATATATACATATATCATATATCACATATATATACATATGTACATATTTGTGGGCTTTCCCAGGAGTCTTCCTTTGGATTTATAAAATAAATTGTTTGCCACCTTCCCTGTGATGAGTATAGTAAAAGGCAATGAAATCACCATAGGTGTCCTTTCGGATTGCTTTCTCTACAGTAAATGCTAGAAACTAGTGACTTTTAGAAACAGGTAATGTCTTCCTTTGAAATATGTGTAACAAAAAGCTTACGGGTTGAACAATTTAAACGCGATACAAAAATCCGTTATTTGCAGATCCTTTATCAAGAAATAAAAAAAGAACATGTACGTGTGCAAAGTGCAGAGCAGAGTTGCTTGTAATAAATAAGAAAAATATGAAAAATATATGGTACATACCAATGACAATTTACAACACCTTGTCAACTGTTTTACTGCCCTGAAAAAATATTCTCTTTCCTTTACTAATGTGAATATTTTGATGAATTTGTCCTAACTAACTATTAGTGAAAAAAAAGACACACTAACTTCCTATCCTGTTGCATTCACTTCAGCACTTTTTAATACTTTCAACGCGAATTCAATTGGAAAATGAGCGAAGAATTAGAAATACCCTTTGAATAACCGCACATCCTCTACCTGGCCAGAAAAACCATTTGATTTTCCCATTGTTGCTACGATAGCAAAGGTAGCAACTGATTGTACTTCAAGGAATGTTATTTCTTAAGCATTTATGTAAGTAGAGGTAAACGAAATTATAGAAATTGATAAGAAGTGGAAAATGTAAACACATATGTGTAAAAGACTTTAGATTTTTCGTTAAATTTGAAATAAAAAATAAACATTACTGTCAAACGATATTCATATGTTTTACTAAAGGATAAAAATATCGATATTTACGATATAACGAGTTAAGCAAAATTTGCTTTCACTAATCTTACGAGAATTTTTAAATCGAACAGCTGATCAGTGTAATCAACTAACCAAGTATTTTTTTCATAATTCAAATAAGCGTATATACAAAAAAATTAAAATAAATAAAAAAAGAACGATTAAAAGACTGAACAACTGAAAGACTGAAAGAAATTTATTAAATAAAAATATTAAAATACAAAATACTAATATAACAGGGTGTCATATGTTGTTGCAAGTAATTGACAATTATTTGTTTAATATATGCATTATTATGCAATAAAAATAGCGGTGTACTGCTGAGAAGCAAAAACTATTGCATTTAACTAGCGTTGTGATACTTACTTGTTTTTTGAAAAAAAAAGAAGTGAGTATGAAATTTATTCCGTATTTGTAACGTCTCTCAAATTGTTGTTGACTTTTGTTTATCTCTAATAAAATTATACACTCACAACTACAGATGTTCAAGATTGTTACTACTGGGCAATGCTTATTAACCAGAAAAACGAATCATTTATATGCAGCTTATAAAGTAATATCTGATCAGCAGTTAATAAAACGCTTTCTTAGTAACGTCAGCAGCAGTATGGAAAAATTCGATTTACCTAAGCGTTTGCAAGGGAGTGCACCAAGCGTTTGGTAAAATTTTTTACAATAATTCTCGATATTTATAATTAAATTATTATTTTCTACCAAAAAGGAATGAATATATTGCTTTAGCTATGCAATATAAACCGTTGAATTTAGGGCAAGGTTTTCCGGATGATGCTGCCCCTGAATATGTCACAAATGCCTTAGCAGATATGGCCAAAGATGAAAATCCCTTATTACATCAATATACCAGAGGTTTTGTATGTTTTCCAAATGTGACCGCAATTTCGTTACTAAAAATATCCATTTAATATAAAATCTAGGGTCATATGCGTTTGGTCCAAGCAATTAGCAAATTATACAGCAATTTATTGCATCGCGAATTGAATCCTTTGACGGACATCTTGATTACATCCGGCGCTTATGAGGCTTTGTACTCTTCGATAATGGGTCATGTCGATGTAGACGATGAAGTTATTATTATAGAGCCATTTTTTGATTGCTATGAACCAATGGTTAAAATGGCTGGCGGCAAACCCCGTTTTATACCTTTAAAACCTGTAAAAAAATTGACAAATCCTTGCTTCAATAATTATTATTAAGCGTTATTTCAGACAAAAAGTGAAGGTATTATTAGCTCTGCTGATTGGGTTTTAGATAAGGAAGAATTGAAGAAGTTGTTTAATGAAAAAACTAAAATGATTATTTTGAATACTCCTCATAATCCCATTGGAAAAGTATTTAAACGCGATGAACTGGAAATTGTGGCAAATTTATGTAAACAGTGGAACGTGTTATGCTTGTCCGACGAAGTCTATGAGTGGATGGTTTATGATGGTAATGAACATATACGCATATGCACGTTGCCAGGAATGTGGGAACGCACAATAACCATAGGTTCGGCGGGTAAAACATTTTCAGTGACCGGTTGGAAAATTGGTTGGGCTTACGGCCCGTCCAATTTAATAAGAAATCTCCAAATGATTCATCAGAATTCCGTCTATACATGTCCTACACCTTTGCAAGAAGCAGTAGCTCGAAGCTTTGAATTGGAATTGAATCGACTCAACAGTCCCGAGTGTTATTTCCACAGTTTACCCGTTGAACTGCGGGAAAAACGCGATTTTATGGCCCGGTTTTTAAAGGAATCTGGCATGAAGCCCACAATTCCCGAGGGCGGTTACTTCATGTTAGCTGATTGGACGAATTTAGGTAAATTCTTCTTTCGTAGAAGCGGTCAAAGTACAACTGGCTGCATTGGCTTAAGCTTATCGTAGCATATAATTAATTCAATAACTTTTTCTATTACTTACAGAAAAGAAAATTGATATGAACAGCGAATCAGACAAATATCGTGATTATAGATTCACTAAGTGGATGACAAAGAATATGGGATTGCAAGGAATACCACCCAGCGCATTCTATAGTGAAGCTCATAAAAAATTGGGAGAAAACTTTGTTCGCTATTGCTTTATAAAAAAACAAGAAAATCTGGAAAAAGCCGCACAGCTGCTAAAGAAATGGAAGAATTAAAAATAAAAGAAAAATACTGATCAATCTAACCTCACTTTTCCCTTATTGATAGAAAAGTAATAACAAAGCAAAAACAACTATTACATAATACCCAGCATTGCTGAGCTTTAGATTTATTATCAGAAATAAATCGTTAAAGCTTTTACTAACGTTCTTAAACAATTTTCCAAATTAATGGCGAGACTACACTCTGTCCAATCTCTGCTTTATACTTTTTTTTTTTTTAAATAAATCTATTGTTGTTGTTGTTGTTGTTGTGGTTTCGGTATTGTTGTTTACATGTCATATACAGATTTGAGAGCCAGTTCTGGTTTATCATAGTTTAATTCTTCAAGTGTTGGAACCCCCAATTCGGCTAAGGTCGGGCGCACAGAGTCCATGATATACGGAAAGATTTCATCTGTTTTATCACCGCATTTGTCTTTAACTCCCTCCAGCCACCTAATGGCCAAAGCAATATCATTAACTCGCCGACAAGCTTTTAAACCTGCTTCCACAATTTTAGGTGCGGGCACCAAATCCATGCCCAACAAATCATTCATTCCCTTACGTACTTCCCAACCATCGATATCAGAGCGATTGAAATAATCTTCATAACGTTTATCGAATTCCTCAGCTGGAATATCATGACCGTGCAAAGCACGCACAGCACTTACACGGCTAGCACTGCTTACAGAGCTACGCATTACGTTAGCGATTTGATTTGCGGCTAAACGGAACATCCTGAGGCGAGATAAAATATAATTTGTTAAAAACTAAATCGCTTTCACACAAGAATTGGTTAAGTAATCGGCTAGCAACCTGATGAAAATTCTTCTTCGCCTTCGTATGAGTTCAAGAAAAATTCATCCAAATACACAAACACTCAAAACAAGATGACAAATCTTAGGGTTGCCAATGCTTACTATACAACAAATTTCTTTTAATTATGCAGAAGAGATTTTTTTAATAATATGTCAAAGCAATGTGTATAGTTATTACTTTAAACCGTATAGCCTAAAGAGAAAAAAAACTCTGTAACTAGAATTTCAATTTGCACAATACCCGATAACTGAAATTGATTTTATTTACATTCCGTTTTCTCAAGATCACTGCGTGCTAAATATCATGATTTACATGGCAAAATATAGGGTTATATGGCAAGAGAGCAAGACACGCCTAAAATAAATAATTTACCTTAAAATCATGTTTTTTTTAAAACCATTCGTCAAAATGTTAGAAAGCACCGCCAAATAAAAACGCAGTCATATTGCGTATAACAGGAATTATATTTTGTCTTAACTCTAAACAGAAAATACCTTAACACGTGATTTAATGCATTCACAAAATCATATCCCTTGCCTGCCTGTGTAACGATATGAAAAGCACATTATACTTATCGTTAACTTTTTGAATTTAAAAACTCGGCAACCCTCGCAGCGAATGTCATCATAAGCAGTAAAACCGTACAAGGGAGAGGCTGTAAAACGAAATATTTTTTCTTTTCATTAGAAAAACGGGTGCAAATCACACTACTGATTCTTAAAAAGAAAGAAAAAAAAGAAGAGCGAGAAAAAAGCGTAAAGTGTATTTCTAAACGCAATTAATTTTAAATAATAATAACAAAAGTAACGTTCTTGTTTTACTTTCCTTTTAACATAAAATTAAATTTAATAAACTAAAAAAAAAAAAAACTAGAAAATGGCTCCAATCGCTGGGTATGTATAACACAATGTCCGCATGTAATTAATTTAAAGGATAGAAAAATGCATTGTAATGATTGTTAAAAAAGGAAAAAAAAGCCAAATGAAAACAAAAATTATAATGAAATTGAGGCATTAACAGTTTTACTTAGACGATCAGGAGTTAATCTTCATAAATCTTATAAAATGTGCTTTCTGACTTCATCGTAAAGCTGTTGGTTTATTCAATCAAAAATTTGAGTGTTTTGCATATTTTCCTTTAGAAGCGTTGTGTTAATAGCACGCGTGCTTTCCGGCGTCCATTTTTGTTTTATTCAACGTCTGCTCTGTATGATAAGGCAAATATTAATTTATGATCGAGTTTTTTAACCTTCCATATTAATGGACTTTGTTGATTATTTCATGATATTTTTAAAAGAATATCTGCATTTATTCTTTTTTTTTTTTATAATTAATTGACATTGAGGTTATGTTGAAGAATTATTGGCATTTTCTCGAATGTTTGTTTGTAATACGTTAATGATTTTTTGTTGTGCCGCCGCCAGTTCAGTTTTGTTCATATAAAAAGCATAGCAAGAAAAAGTATTGCCAGGTAGTAATTATTTATGATTAACTAAAACGTGCAAGTTTACAAGTGAATAGAATCTTATTGAAAACTACATATAATGCTTTGTTGTTTTAAAGCTTAGTTGAACAATTTTGCTACAAATATCCAATTTGTTTATGAAGAATAAAGAAAAAGAAATCCAAAAAGATAATTCTGTGGATAGCTTTCCAAAATGAAAACACCCGATTCAGGTTATATTAGACTTACCTTCAATCGTTTGCTAAAGCTTGGCTTAAACCTTCCCTAATAAATGTCTTATCCAGCTGCTGAAAAGAATTGATTACCAATAATAACTATTTCAGAGGTTCCAAAATTAGTAGTAGTGGCAAGTGCAAGCAAACTGTACAATAACTTCATTTCTTCAAAGATGTTGTGGTCTCAAGTTTCAAGTAATTTGAGAAATTTGTAAATACAAGGAAATGCCGACACGACGGCTTTTATGAATTTATGGGATTATTGTAAGCTAAAGCTAAAATTAATTAGGTCATATCAAATAGGTTTGTTGCAATCGTTACATTTGAATATCTGTGTATTCCTTAAGGGATCTTTAATATAACTTAACTACAATGAAATTTTATAATATAAGAATGTTTAGATTTTCTTCTTGTTTTCTTCTTTTTTTTTTTTAATTTTAACAGTGCTTCGCTTATTCAAAAACTTCTCATTACGTTACATCCACAATTCCTCATAGGACGCTCTAAAGCATAAACGTCTAAGTTGATTTCCACTCACATGTAATCAACGAAAGAGATAGAGATCTTTACATTTCGCTTATATTTGTTTTCCTCTTTCTTGTTGTAATAGTTTTATGCAACTAAAGATCACTATAGCGCGAATCGTTATAGGATGCTCTCAAGCACAAAATTCTGGGTCGATTTCCACCCACATGTAATCAACGAAAGAAACAGAGATCTTTGCATTTCGCTTATATTTGTTTTCTTCTTTCTTGCTCTAATAGTTTTATGTATGAGTAAAGATCAATATAGCGCGAATCTATTATTTGATCATGTCTGCACGTCCATTTGTTAGAATCACGATTACAAACTCAAAACTTTGTGGAGGAAAACTAAATTTAATTTAATTGGAGAATCAGTGACATCTCGGTCCTCAAATTCACGTACAGCCATTGAAACAAATTAATGTTTTGCTGAAAAGAGGCTAAATCGGAGAATGGGTAAAAAAAGGCATTCCCGATAAAAGAAACTATGTCATAAGGCAATGTAAGACGATAGGGCTGGGAATGTTGAATGAAGAGAGATAGTAAGCAAACTAGTGCATAGCAACGAATCCTATTAGTTTCACTAAGGCTATTAAGTGCAATGACGGCACGCTTCACTAAAAATTGATTAAATTCATTTGTTTGTTAATAGGGTGGATTTTGGAACCAAGGGAACTTGGGTAAATTGAAATAAAGTATCAATGGTGTACTTCGGTGATGATATAGTTTAATGTTAACTGTGTATTGCTTTCATATTTCAGATAATATGTCTAATCAGTATACTATTGTGCTTTTACGATTATCTTATTGGTTGCGAACAAAACCTTGAGGTTTTTGAACGGTTCATTGTTGGGCGTAATAAATGACAAGGGCAAGGGAGGACTTTATAGCACGATCTGTAGACATTAATCTGGACCTTTTAATTTGTACATCTAGTATAAATAATGTTTTGTATTTTAATATGAAACAAGTAAGAACATTATAATCGGGCAAGGCCGACCCTTAGATATCCTACACCATATTGTCTAACATAATTCTTTGTCTTTGTATGAAATTACTATCATGAGTAACAATTTTTGTCACCACATATTAAAATTTAGGCTTTTCTGCTCTATAAAGGGTCAATTTTCTTCAAAATCCTTATTAGGGTAGGGTTCAAAATATAGACCGATATGGTTCAAGTTAATTTTCTTATATTAAATTAC
This sequence comes from Glossina pallidipes, assembly GCA_000688715.1. Classification (NCBI taxonomy): domain Eukaryota; kingdom Metazoa; phylum Arthropoda; class Insecta; order Diptera; family Glossinidae; genus Glossina; species Glossina pallidipes. The sequence continues at coordinate 249,202 of KK499916.1, read as the reverse complement.
TATTATGATATCATCAAGCATTGAGAAGTATACCTTCTTGTCGTAGGAACTTCAGTTCTCGTTATATAAGAGGCAGGTTCAAAAATTGGCCCAACCGGGCGGTCCAAAGTTTTCATACCAAATTAGAATGCCGAAATATTACTTAGCCATCTTTGCTGAGAAATTTTGAAAATGCAATTTATGTTCATAAAACGACTTTTCAGAGGGAGTGGGGAGTGGTCGAAAAAGTGGATCGATCTGAACCATTTTCAATAGCGTTCGTCCTTGAGTCGAAACACGTCACTATACCAAATTGCGACCAGTAGTTTGAACTGGAAAATACTTCAACGGACGGATGGACAAACTTAGATCAATTCAGATTATGACTCTGAATCGATCGGTGTAATAATTGATGGGTCTGTTTTAAGCCCTTCTGCGTATGATATGAGTTCGCACTAACTTAATATACCCTGTACTACAGGGTACAAGTACACAACTAGTGTAGAGTGTAAAAACTCGGAAACTAAGAGGAATTTGCGGTTAATCAATGAAATTTCTTTCTATTTCAAAATTTATTGATAATGTTATAAACACATCGGTACAATTTTTGTCAAAGGATTTACCAATTTTTGACTGGCTTTTTTTTAAACTTTCCTTTACAGCACAATACCACCTCCGGTATCATGGGCTCAAAGAAACGAGTTGTTATATGTTATTATTGATGTGGAATGTAAAGACATTGAACATAGGTAAGTAAATGAGTTCATTAATGCCACAATTCACAGTTACTTGTAATTTTGTTAAATATTTCTCTCTTCCGTTTTATATAAATTATTATGATAGTGTCACAGAGAATAGCTTTCATTTTAAGGGTACCAATGTTTTGGAATCTGAAAAAAAATATGACGTTACACTGAACTTTTTGCATCCGGTTAATCCCGATAAAGTAACGAATAAAAATATCGGACGATGCCTAGAATTTACTATTTATAAGAAAGAGTCTGGTCCCTACTGGCCATCATTAACCAATGACAAAACCAAATTGCATTTTCTTAAAGCGAACTTTTCAAAATGGAAGAATGAATCCGATGATGAAGATGGTAAGCCCTTTTGATTGATTGATTTATGTAAAAGAAAACAAACAAATTTCATTCTCTAATGTTTACCTACTTTTAGAAATGCCAAATGACGGTATGTTTATCAATGATATGCTTAAAGATGAAGACATGGACAATAGATTCGATGACTTTAACGTAGACGATGATGATGATTCAGACGATAACATACCAAGTTTATCACAAAATGATGAAGATGAGGATGAGAAAAAGGATAAGGATTCTGATAAGAAAGAGAAATAGTTTAACTAATCTAACCACACATACACATACACACACACACACAAAACGTAGAATGTTAGACAGTCAAACAGACCTAAAAAAAAAATAAAAAAAAAAAAAACAGCAAAGCCCTTATTAATTAATAATTAATATACAGCATACACATTTTTCTTTTCCTTACATCTGCTTAAATGATAATAATAATAATAATGATAATGATAATTTAAATCTACCCTCGAAAGCAAATGCAGAAATTTTAACGTTCACTTTAAAAACGTAAATTAAAAAAAAATCTCCTGAGAGTGGTAAAAAACTTTATTTATAATTGTGGAAAACGCAATTAATAAAATTAGTAACATTAAATTTACTTCAAACGAAATCCATAACAGTGACTATACACTGAAACACACACACACACATACCTACACTGCAAAATTAAAAAAAAAAAAAAATGAATATTTTACTTGATTATAAAATGAAAAAAAAAAGAACAAGTATAAACAAGGATATATTTATACTTATTAAACAATTACATAAAAGGTTTGAATGTAGTTTCCAATTAAACAAGAAAAATAGGAACACAAAGTAGTTTGTTTTTGTTTTTTTCTTTTCTTTAATTTCGCTTTTTTTAATCTTTGTGAAATGAATAATTTTTAATATATACATAAATACTTTTATTTTAAACTTAATATTACACCTATACATACACAACTACATATACAGTTTAAGGTACTCGTAAAATAATAAAAAAAGAAAAGAGAAGGAAAAAATGTAAACATTGTTTTGTTTCCTGTAAATAAAGGAAAGTCTCATGCGATATAAAAATAAAATTTTCCGCGTATTCATTTACGAGATTTTAGTAAGAATTTCAAAGTATTATAATCTAATGCATTGTAAACTGAAAAAATCTGTGAAGTATAGCAGACAAATATAAAAATTATATGTATATATATTTGGAGTATTTCCTTACCACAGAAAAAATGTTAGTTATAAAATGTGTCGCATGATATAAAATGTGGTGTTTAAATTCCTAGCACTTGTGCAAGCTGGGTCTACAAAATTCAGCAATTCATTGCTAAGGCAATGAAAAGTCTTGAATAGGAGGAGCTCTTAGTTTTTTTACTAAAAAAATTCCAACACGAAGGTAGAGACGCGTTTTAAATTCGCCATAATTTTCGCATTGATTTATGTCTAAATTAGGTCAAACGTAAAAAAGAAATGCCGATTGTTGCAAAAATCAAAATTTAGATTCTCTCAACGTACTATTACTTGATAATTGACCATACGTTTAGACTAGACATTTCAAGAAGTGAACTGACGAATTTATTTTTATTTGATTTTATTATTCAATTGAACACTTAGGAGAATTTAGATTATTAATGTCAACTTACGCTCTCTCAATGTAAAAAAGATAATTCAATACCAGTTGATGTTCTTATTATGAAGTCTTGGCAACTCTTTTCGTAAAAGTGCTGTCATATTTATTTTTATTATTGCTAAAGTTGAAATTCTCTCATATTTATATAAAGTTGTTTACATTTTGCGATGAACGGAATTTTTTTATTATTATTATTATGTTTTGTGCTGAAATCGGTTGAAAAAAATCTTAAAATCTTACCGGAAAATGATAAATTGAAATGAAATTTGAATTTGAAAAAAACTTAAATCAATGAAAAATTAAAAATAATTATCAGTTTTATTAATCTAATAAGCATGAAAAATTGGAATTATTTCTGTATGTATGCGTATGTATTGTATATGTAATATGTTATACTCGATTGAAGGGCTTCATAATGGATTTGCAAATTCTTATTTTTCATTCATAATTCGTTAGATACTCTTTGTACTATTTATCAATGCATCGACACAAAACGAATTTAGCCGTTACAACTATTACATTA
>KK499916.1:191106-237704 GCA_000688715.1 Glossina pallidipes | reverse complement strand
ATTATCGTGCATCGGTTAAAAGATTCGGCCAAAATCGAGTAAAAAGCGGTTAACTAAGACTTTACAAATTTTGGTTTATAATCGACTGATTTTTTTTTTTTCCAAGACTCAACCGGCATTGATGTTTGATGCTGTGTACGCTTTTGCCGCTGGTCTTACTGCTTTCGATGGTAGTCATACCTTGAAAGTGACTAATTTGTCGTGCGAACTGGAAGAGCCTTGGGATGACGGCCTTTCTTTATATAACTATATAAATACGGTAAGCAGATCTGAAATGAATATTTTCGAAAACTAAAAATGTGTAAAAAAAATATTTTATTTAAAGGCCACACTTAACGGTTTAACCGGTAAAATTGATTTTGTAGAGGGTCGTCGTAAAGCTTTTAAGGTCGATCTACTTAAGCTGAAACATGAACGCATACAGAAGGTAGGTTTTTGGACAGACTCGATAGGAGTTAATATCACCGATCCATCAGCCTTCTATGATACGAATGTCGCCAATATAACTTTAGTTGTTATGACAAGACAGGTAAATAGAAACATCAGGTACTTGAAGACAAAAAAAATAACTTTAATTAACTTTGGTTCTCTTCTCCCAATTAAACTTAGGAAAAACCCTATGTTATGGTTAAAGAAGACGCCAATCTAACGGGCAATGCCCGTTTTGAAGGTTTTTGCATAGATTTATTAAAATCTATTGCTACTCAGGTGGGCTTTCATTATAAAATTGAACTGGTGCCGGATAATATGTATGGAGTTTTTAATCCCGAAACAAATACTTGGAATGGCATTGTCCGGGAACTTATGGAAAGGGTAAGATATAAAATCAATTGTTTATCGATAACGCTTCTACTTAATTGACTTTCGTTATTTTAGCGAGCGGATCTTGCTGTCGCTTCAATGACCATCAACTATGCCCGAGAAAGTGTAATTGACTTTACAAAGCCTTTCATGAATTTAGGTATTGGAATCTTATTCAAGGTCAGTTAAGATGTTTCCGTGTAGTATCGATCCCTAATTGTATTGCTATTGCACTTACCTAAGACATAATGCCAGTTTGTAATGTTGTGTTAATTAGATGTGATTCATATCGTATCTTCAAAAATGAATGTTGGAAGTAAAAGTTAAAAAGTACAAATAAGAAAATTATATTCGGTGGTGACCGAATCTTTTATACCCATCAGTGTTGTTCTAAAAAAGAGAAAAAAGTAAAAGAACTAAAATTGCTCTATAATATGAAGTGGGCGCGACTGATTTTTTCTATTTACAAAATAATATGTCGTTATAGGCGTGTGGGCTTTATAGGCGTGTCCTAGTTTAGGCCACTCACAAATTGTTTTGGAAACTTGTGGGCGAGTCGCTATGCCATTGCGCAGGCAGGCGGATGGACAGACGGACGTGGTTATGCGTATTCTAAATTTAATATAATTTATTGAGTTTTTGAAGGTTGTTTCTGTGCGTTATAAAAGTATTGAATAAGAGATTAAATATTGATACATTATAATAATTGAGTAGGCATGGTCAATTTTTCCCATTTTTGTACAGGTACTACAGCATCGTCCATAGACTATGTCTTCCAATTTTCGTACATCTATCTGCTGCAATTTATGAGTAATGAGTGCAGAAATAATTTTTTATTCCTTTTAAAAGCAGAGCTGTGCTCAGTTTACATGGTACTGTGGGCTCGCCGTTCGATCGATTTTGCCCATGCCAAAAAGTCCTGTTGTTTCTGGCAAATTTGAAGTTTCATACTTCATTTATCCAATCAAGAGAAGATTTACAACAGAACTTATACAGACGGGCGGAGGGACGGACGGACATGCCTAAATCGATGAGAGTTCGATGTTGATCGAGAATATATATATATCCACACTCCTCACCCTTCGGCGATGGGTATAAAATAACAATTATTTGACTTAAGAATAAAGAAGAGTTACGACTACGGTCTGTTACCTATCGATTCCAATTGCAAATAGTCGACAAGTATTGTGACCACTTTATCACGTTCAAAGAGTCTGTTATTTGCTTAAACATTGTCTGTTTTAGCATTCGCGCGACCAATTCCAATGGTTTCATCACACATGACAAACACACGATGTGCTAACAACGAATTTTTTAAATATAAAAGTGTTTAAGCTCTTGATGCCCTTGGCCGCATATATGTTTAAGGTCTTGTAGATCATTAATAGAAAGGGAAAAAATTTGATATTAATTTATGCTTTCAACAACGAAAATCTCATAATTTGATACAGAAAGATACGGTTGGTTGGCATATAGAACAGAATAACATGTTGTCTCTGAAGAGGTTAATTAACATAAAAACCAGATCATGACGTTTTCAAACAAATTGCTTTCCAAAAATTATAAGAAATCGAAGCAAAAGGATTTTAAAAGCCTCGATAATGACAGACACTGAAGAGCACCAAGAGCAACTTTGAGTAAAAATCATGTCTTTTTTTTTTGTTTGCGTTAATGCCTAAGAATTTGATTTTAAGTTAGTTTCATGTACGTTTGGGTTTAGTCCATGCAATAGCATATCACTGTACTTATTGGTTGATTTACTTAGATTGCTTATCCGTATCTTTAGGTGCCTACCAGTCAACCTACACGTCTTTTCTCATTTATGAATCCATTGGCTATGGAAATATGGTTATATGTGCTTGCGGCTTATATTCTAGTCTCGTTCGCTTTATTTGTGATGGCTCGTTTTTCGCCTTACGAATGGAGCATCCCATATTCTTGTCAAAAAGATTCCGATATTGTAGAGAACCAATTTTCTATATCAAATAGTTTTTGGTTTATAACCGGCACGTTCTTGCGACAAAGTTCGGGTCTCAATCCAAAGGTGAGTTCACAATACATTTTTATTTTACTCTAAAGCGTTTATAAGGTGGCGTTTATTAATGAAAAAAAAAAAAAAAAAATACAACAACAATTCATATGACATTGGGGAAATAGTACACCCTCGTGGGTGTACTCCCTCATCGTGGCATCGTGCTGTTAAATCCTCGCGGCACGTTTATATAACGTATCTCTCTCAGCCTTGGAACGATGATGGGCTTTTTTGCATTCCTTGTGCCATTGGGCATCGTGGTGTTAAGCCTTTGCGGCAGGAGGCCACATTTCGCACCTAAAAGCAGCGAAAACTCATTAATATTCTTGGTTAGATTCAGTGAAGGCTTCGCGGCAAGAAGCCACATTACACATCTAAAAGTAACGAACACTCATTAACACTCTTACTTAACTTCAGTGAAGCTTGGAAACGGCCGTAATTACTCACTGGGAAATGCAACCTTGTTAATGTGTTTACCCAAAAGTTCGTTTCAGTGATTTCGTCAAATTGAAAATACCAAGCCTTACATTGTACTCAAATCGTTAAGTGATTTAGTTCGTCTTCATTTACATGTATATATAAATATATATATAAATATATACATATATATACATATATATATAGATGATGAAGATTAAGAAAATATAAAGAAATGCGAAAAATGTTTAATACGCTTTTCCTATAGGCTTTGTTTAATCGAAAAAAAAAACACAGTGGGGCAAGGTCGACCATTAAACACTCTACACCACACTACCTAACACACTTCATATTTCTGCATGAAATTACTATCATGGATAACAATTTTCATCATATTACAGCTTAGTCTTTTCTGCTCTACATAGGATCAATTTTCGTGAAAATCCTTATTAGGGTAGGATACAAAAAATAGGCCGAGATGGTCCAAATTTGGTACAGTTAATTTTCGTATGTTAAATTACTTTTATGTACCATTTTCAATAGCGTTTGTCCTTGAGTCAAAACACGTTACTGTACCAAATTGCGACCTATAGCTTGAACACAAAAATACTTGGACAGATGGACAGATAGGCCTAGATCAATTCAGATTACGATTCTGAATCGATCGATATAATAAAAGGTGGGTCTATTTTAAGCCCTGCTGTGTGTTACATACGTTCGCAGTAACTTAATATATCCAAGTAGCGTAGGGTATAAAAATTAAAATTCGAGAAGAAAGAAAATACAGCCAGCGAGGCACCAACTTTGTTACAGAATAATAAACATATGCTTTTCCTGATTTTCCGCAAACGATACAGCGCCAGTAGATCCCTTCGCATTTATTTATAAGGGTGAAATTTTGCTAGAGATTCCCGTTAATTTGCTTCAACTTATATCAATTTACGTAAGATGTACGCCCATATTTTTCAATGTGATTGCAAAAAATGTACTTGCTTTTTAGAGATCAGATCGCGCGCAAACTCGTTTCTTTTCTTTTATGAATCCCTTGGCTGTGGAAATTTGGATTTACATTGCTTTCGCTTATATATTGGTATCGCTGACCATTTGGATTGTAGCTCGATTATCGCCTATCGAATGGGTACCGGAGAATCCTGATGTTTGCGATCACGAAGATTGCGGCGACGATGCGTCACCTGAAGAACTAATCGAGTTACAAGAACGTCCTAAAAGAGATCCACATAACTCAAATCAAGTTCATTCAGAAAATCCAAATTCTAATCAGAATGATAAGAACGATAATGAGAAAGATGATGATAAAAATGCAAAGCAAGCGTCGCAATTAAATGATGGCCATGCTACTTGGTTTTCTCGAAAACCTTTCCGTCACGTTATCGAAGAGGATGTGGAACAACAACAACAACATCATCATCATCACTCCGATTCTGAATGCGGAGAAACGGAACTTGAGTCTATTAAAAATGATTTTACTTTAAAAAACAGCTTTTGGTTTGCCATAGGCGCTCTCATGCAACAAGGTTCCGACTTATATCCACGGGTAGGCGAAAAAATTCTTAACAACTGGGAAATGCTATTACAATTTAAAAAAAAAAATAATAAAAAGAAAGATTAGGTTTTTTCAGTGATCTTATAATCAACAATTATTCCTTTTGTAGGCTACTTCTACACGCATTGTTGGCGGGATCTGGTGGTTCTTTACCTTAATTATTATTTCATCGTATACGGCTAACCTGGCAGCCTTTTTAACCGTCGAACGTATGATAACACCGATCGAGAGCGCTTCCGATTTAGCGGAGCAAACGGATATCTCGTATGGAACATTGGAAGGCGGCTCAACTATGACTTTCTTTAGAGTCAGTTTTATTCTAATTTTTTGCGAGCAAATTTTTATCTTCTTATGCTTTCTAGGACTCTAAAATTGGAATATACCAGAAGATGTGGCGTTATATGGAAAATCGGAAATCTTCGGTATTCGTTAAGACCTACGAAGAAGGTATCAAACGCGTCATGGAAGGCGATTATGCTTTTCTAATGGAGTCCACTATGTTGGATTATGCAGTGCAAAGGGACTGCAATCTAACGCAGATTGGTGGCCTTTTAGATTCAAAAGGTTATGGCATTGCCACACCTAAAGGTTCACCTTGGCGAGATCCCATGTCTTTGGCAATATTAGAGTTGCAGGAGAAAGGTATCATACAAATGTTATACGATAAATGGTGGAAAAATACGGGAGACGTTTGCAATCGTGACGATAAGAGCAAGGAGTCTAAGGCAAATGCTTTAGGGGTGGAGAATATCGGTAAGGGAAATGTATTCCAATGATAAATGAGATTTTCTTTGGCATTAAATTAATATCGTTTCGAATAGGTGGAGTCTTTGTGGTTCTATTATGCGGCTTAGCGTTGGCTGTCGTTGTAGCTATTTTAGAATTTTGTTATAATTCGAAAAAAACCGTGCAAACTGAAAATCAATCTTTATGCTCTGAAATGGCCGAAGAGTTACGGTTTGCAATGCATTGCCATACGTCAAAGCAACGACCCTCCATGAAACACAATTGTGCCAAATGCATGCCAGCCAGTACCTATGTACCGCAAGGTCCAACCACATCCGCCTCGGTGACCAGTGGATTGGCTGGTATACCGCATCATCTTAGTGGAGTCCAGTATAATTATTTAAATTAATTTTTTAACTAGTCAATGAACACATATATATATATACACATATATATATATATATATAAATAAATTAAAAGGAACTTCCAGGGATATCATCTAAAGATATTAAAAGATGCTGAAATTTTACATATTTTTGTTTCGAATATGAAAAATTATAGAGAAATTTATAAAGTGATAAAATACACGAGAAAAGATTTAAAAATAAATTAATTAATTTTTATTTTTCTGTGTGTATTAAATAAAGAGAAAAATAAAAAAACAAAAATTAATGTTTAACAATTAATCTTAATATATATAGTGGATAAATAGTGAAGCTATAAATCAAGAGAGTGAAAATAAAATGCCAGCAAATGGGACCTTCGTTGTTGAAGTAGCTTTTTATCGTTGACACATGCGTGAACTGGCTACGATCAGCATTATAACAGATATATTCGTATACCAAGCCCTTGAGGAGCATAACTGCTTGTGCTAATCCAAAAAGAAACAAGGAAGTTCCATGTTTTCACTTGCTTTTTTTAAACCCAGACAATTTGTCAAAGCAATGTATGATGTTTTCTCAATTGTTTTGTAGATTTCTCATTATAAAATCAATTGGGCTTCACCCAAAAGTTAGGCGGTACAGTCACAAACATAAAGATAGGTAGCTAAAATTTGGCATAGGCAATGTAAAGTTAAAAAAGTGGGCGTGGTATGTTTATGGGCAAGCCCAAGCAAGAAATATGGAAAAAAGTACATATTTCATAGTTTTTTCTGTAACTTTAGATCGCGTGAAAACAACTTCGTGGTCATTCTAAAAATGATCGTTTAAAAATGTGAGATTGAAAATCGCACACCCATGGAAAAAGCCCGTTATCGGTTTCCCATCGTTGCCTGTAACTTTCACTACCGTCCGAATATCTTTAGAAATCTGCGATCAAATCAATCCGAAAATACGGCCACAATTTACGATAAAATTTTAGTTCCACTTTGTCTGTGATCAGGCAGATTACAACTATTTTTTAACCATGCGCTCTTAATTAATCAAGGAGTGTTTAGTCCGAATCTCAATGTTCTATCTTCACTTTTGGTGATTGTAGCACTTCCACAAAAGTTATGGATCAAAATGACCCATTAGCTCTACTCTTAAGTTCGTCTTTATTCAATTTTTGCATAAAATATCAAAATACTCTTTCGCATATCACATATTTTCATTGCCTTTGATAATTGCATATGTAAATTTAAACATTACATTTTAAAGCTGGCAATGCTGTATATTCATTTATGTTATTATGTTATTGTCATAGAAACGACGTTTGCTTTTCATTTATTTTGATTTGTTTTGCCGGGTCGGGTTAAAACAAGTTTTATTTTTAATTATTCCCTGAATTTTGCACTTCTTTGGAAAAATACAAAAGCAAATAGAACACAGTTTACTATGGCCAATCGTTATGCGAGACGATTATCTTTTATAGCTGAATGGTATCAAGAGGAAGCCGCAATTATTAGAACCTTCACTATATCTTATTACGTTGCCGATAATGCATTGGAAGTGGTAAATGGGGTCTCGCATAATTACATTTTCAATAATAATTAAATTAATTAAATTTCATCCTCATTGACAGTTCGATCAACGCACTAAGAAAACCTTTTTAAGACGTACTAAAATGCCCGAGTTATCGGAACGTGATTTCTTTGTTGGATCGAAAATTAACATATTTGGCCGTCAATTTGATATAGTCGATTATGGCGATGAAATAACTAAAAATACTTTAGCTAAATTTCGTAAAAAGTATGTTACACATCCATTATGCATAAGATAGGGTGCATTGCACAAGTAAACGATCGAGTTACAAACAATTATTAACACAAATAAGTGATTAGAGAGGAATATGTAAATATGGTTTTTAGGTTATACTATTTCCTGAAAAATGCCGGTAGATCATGCAAGAATATTATTTAAAGTATCGACGATGTATTATCGCGCACAAGTTAGAACATTGCAAGGGTTGAGGCCAGCTAAGTAAACTTTCTTGGTTATCTTGTTTTCGAAAAACGTATTAAAAAACCTTACTGAACCTTATTGAATCTTATTGAATCTGATTAAATATTATTATATCATTATTTGCAGGACATTCATTTTATTAAAGAATAGCATTTTACCGCACTTGGGCACAGTTCTTCGCGCTTTTATTGAAAGCAACTTCAGCATTAGTAAAGCTAGAATGGTCCAATTTACGGCCGAGCAAGTCAAGGATTTCTTAGCAGAGAAGAGCAAAGGCGACGTTCAAACTTCGTAAATAATTAATCATTCAAAAAAAAAAAAAAAAAAAAATTGAAAAAATTTTAAAAATTAATTTTCAAATATATATTTAGTGTGCTGATGAATCAGTTATTATCAGGACCTTCTATAGGCTTTGAATTAATTGCGGATAATGCTGTAGAAAAAATCAAATATTGCCAAAGTCAATCTAAGGAATGCATGAATGAGGATATGCCATCAGCTTTAAGAGGTTTATTCGAACGTGAAGATGTACGTAATGGCATTTATTGTTCGCAAACTGATGAGGATGCATTAAGGGTAAGCCATACATATATAAAATATCAGTATTTATCAGTTTTCATTTCAATCTCAAATGTTTTTACACATTGTTTCACATGCAATGATCCAGAAAAAAAATTCTATAAATTGCACTCTTTGCACCTGCAATGATAAACACCTTCCTTTTCCGTAATGATGGTAGACTCACAAAGCACGATAAATCTAACATTATGTTTGTAATATTTAACAAGTAAGATCTGTGGTGACGTAATCCTTTATACCTATCACGTTTATGCCAAAAAGTTAAAAAAAAAGAACTACATTTTTATGCTCTGTGAAATGAATGGTGGTCGGAGGAATTGAGAGAGGGGGGAAGTTGATATTTTTTATTTTCAGAATAGGCCCGTGGGCGTTGTAGGCGTGTCTTTTGAAAAACTTCCCTTATAGCTTTATTTTTGCGAAAGGTTGAATGCTTAATACATGTGCTACGTAGTGGGGCAGACGGACAGGCAAACATTTTTAGGTGCATTCCAAATGTGAACTGCTCAAGAGTTTGTATACTTCAGTTTTGAATCTTGCTTGTGCCCTTTATAAAGATATTGCAAAAACAAAATTAAATTTTGATACGCTATAATATTGAGTAGACATGATCAGCTTTTCACATAGAATGTACGTTCAAATTTTTGTAGATTTATCTGAGTTGTTCTCACTTCAGAAAGTGGCTCTGAAGCGTACGGTATATAGCAGGTACGTCTATTTAAAGACTTTCTGGGAGTTGTACACATCCGCGCGAAAATAATATACATAAATAACGTAGAATATGACAGTCTCTAGCATTTTTTTACTAATTCCAGGATTGCAATTTCTTTTTCGATGGCAAGAGTAGTCTACAAATAACCGTTAAATTGAAAAATAGTACTTTGGCTGTTATTAAGCCTCATGCCATAAAGGAAGGTAATCTTGGTAAAATTATATCGGAAATTACTTCAAATGGTTTTAAGATAACTGCTTTGCGTATGCATTTACTGGAACGAGTTAATTGTGAAGAGTTTTATGAAGTATACCGTGGCATTGTACCCGAATATATAGTAAGGAAGTGTGGACATTTTTTTATAAACTTTTCATTTACACTCGTCATCTGCAGCCTATGGTAGCTCAGCTTGCTAGCGGTGTTTGCATGGCTTTGGAGATTATGTGTGCGGATGAGAATAAAAATAGCTATGAAGAGTTTCGTAATTTTTGCGGGCCCACCGATCCGGTAAGTGAAGCCGTTTTTTTCCTTTCTTTTCTTAAATAATTCTCTTTAATTTTTCTTTATTTTCGAAGGAAATTGCTAAACTTCTAAGACCTCATACCTTAAGGGCTAAATATGGTTCTAGTAAAACCTTAAATGCTGTGCATTGCACAGATTTACCGGATGACACCGTACTGGAGTTGCAATATTTATTCAAAATTTTAGATTAATTAAATTGTTTTATATATTTATCTTTTTTTTTCTCTTTTTCTATTTACCACTCTACATTTTTTATAAGAATTTTTATAAATAAATTAGGTTTTTTTTTTTGCTTTTTACATTAAAATTTAAAAATTTTTTTTTTTTTTGAATAAAATTTTTTAAAATATTTCTGCTTTATTACTTTTACTCGTACTGGGTAATTCATCTTTAAAAGTGTCTTGGAGTGGTGTAGCTTCAGTGGCTGTTAACAGTAAATGATGACCCAAACGTTCTTGTAAGACGTAGTCATAAGCTAAAAATATGTAAACCATGAGGCCTATGAACATGATTATGCCATAAAAGAAGAATTCATCGCTTTGGTTATTAAATAGAGCCAGTTCCTTGAATAAGACTACGATTAAATTGCCAAAAGCGTTATTCAGAAACCAGGCGGCAGTGACTACAGATTTCATCGATGGCGGAGCCTAAATGCAAATAGAAATGAAATGAAAATTATTTTGCTTGAAAAGCCTATGTAGAGTGACTAACCTGTGTGAAAGCAAATTGTAAGCCCGGTATGGATAGCAATAATTCACCCAACATTAACAAAAGGAACTGAGGTATTTGCCAAGACACATTCACCGACTTAGGAGGTTGCAACTGTTTAAAAAAAAAAAAAGAAAAGAAAAAATGTAAGTAATTCTCACTTGAATATCTTTCAATGACTTACTTACATAAATATACTTTTGCAGTAAGGCAGCACAGATAAAGGAAAGAGCTGAGAATAACGCCCCCAAAGCTACGCTTTGCAAAGGCTTCATATCATAATTGAACAGCTTAAGTAGTATAGGTTTTACTATATATTGCGTGAAAGGTATTAAAATGAATAAGAATACTGGACCGATAGCTTTAGCCTGATCTGGTTGCAATTTTATGCCTGAACTTAACGTTGTATTCATTAGAGAAGCCTGGAATGTCCAACTCGAATCTTGTTGTGCCAATAGAGCAAAATATAAAGGTAAAGGGAGAAATAATTTAGCCAACTAAGGGAAATAAAATTTATTTTGTAATTATTTCAAATGGAAAATTGTTTCAGACAAAAGAGAAAAGAATCGCATATTTACCTTTAACACCTTGGCCACCTCATTAACAAAGCTATCATCATATTTATCTAAAGCATAATGTAACCAATAATTGGGTCTTTTTGCCAATGATTTTTTACACCATTTCTTAGCTAACGCATGCTTTACACAGCCATAAAATTTTAATAAAATATTTTCTTCGGCTAATTTTTCCGATTTATAGAAAAATTTACCGAAACTAAAAATTACTGAGAAAAGAAATGTAAAAAAAGGAAAAGCAAATGCAATTAATAAGAAGTCATCACCCGACGGAATATATAGATTTCATTTTTATTGTCACTTACTCCAGCCTAAGAAAAATGACGAAGCCAATGTACCAAAAACTGCCGGATAACAATCGCTTTTATTGAAACATTGCACATTGGCTCGGACCATTGGTGGCAGGATTTTGCTTAAAAATATTCCCATGTAATAGACGAAATAGTATAGGGAGAAATATTCAGCTAACTGCTTAGCTTGTTCTGGTACTTGGAATTGTAAAGCTCCCAATGAGGCCACACATGCCCGGGTGGAACCGTTACCAACGGCTATAAAAAGTAAAGATGTAGAAACTAGGAAACTAAAGAGATGACAAAAAATACTCATAAAGCGTAATTTAAGCTTAGTTTATACGGAAGGAGAACTTCGGGACAGAGCGAGAGAGAGGAAAGAGAATAAGAATGAACTATCTGTAAAGTCTTACCATCGTCGAATAATCTTCAATACCTTTATAAAAGATAACTCGTTTATCTAGGACCTGTCCTTAAGTAAAACGAATTATCGGGCTCCGTTCTTATAAAAGTATTCCCATCAACGACTTAATGAACTATTTAGTTCATTTTTTCTTCTGTCAGTTTTGTCCCGTTTATAGGGAAGATTAAAAGCAATCGAAATGAAAAAAAAAAAATTGAAAAACTCATCGGATATAAAACAAATAAAAAAACTATATTTGGCCGCGTTCGAGCCTTTTATACTCATCCCCGCCTAATACTGACTTCGTACGATCTCGAAAGTCTTTTTCTAAGTGAAGCAAACGTTTTCATAAGAGGAAGAAATTTTAATACTCTTTAGTACTGAATACGGGCGGCCGAAGTTCTCCATTGTTATAGAAGTACTGCAGGACCACCCATAGAATATTAAAGCCATTGTTATATGTAACGTGCAAAAATATGAGTTTTTTTTTAATTTTGTAAACAAAGGTAGTTTCAGGTTACATTGTACTGTAGTGGCGTCCTTTATCCGATTTGGCCAAATTCCAATCAAACCTTGTGCCGAATTTAAAGGCGATTGCTTCATTTTTGTAACCAGGGGAATGTTCATCACAGACGGACGGACACGCTTATATCAGTTTCGAATTTGATGCTGTTCCAGAATATATATAGCTTGTAGGATCTTCGAAGATTTCTTCTGTGCGCTGCAAAAGTTTTGACTCTCATCCTTTGGTGATGGGTATAAAAAGACTTTTAGTATGACTTTGATATATGCACAGGTTCTCTACTAGCTTTCTATTACTGCAAAAGAAATCGGAAAGACGGAGGGACAGGGACAGGGAGAAAGAGATATGAGCTTAAATAATTAATTCAACTTACATTAGCACTGATCCTAGATAAGGTAATGAGGTAATAATTAGTAACAGCCAACCAAAGCCGTACAGGAAATAGAAGGTTGTGATGCTGCGCACATTGCCCATATAGCTATCGGCCAATATAGCACCGAATATAGGACAAAATTGACCAAAAAAATTAAATATATGTAAAACAATTGTTGAAACGCTTTCGCTTAAATTCAAATCGTCGCGTAGGTATAAAGCTAAAATGGCTGCAAAATAAATGCAAAAGTTTTAATAGAAATTTGAAAACATTATTTTCATTCAACACTAATTCAATGGGAACCCGTCAATTTGGCGAATAAATTTTGTGAATCCTCACTTTCGCGAAGTTGAAGTTTGGCACAGGAAATCCTTAAGCAATTAAGAATAGGACTATAAAACATGGTGTCGATCTGTTCGCAGACGCGCCCACAATGGAGAAAAACATACAACAACTTTTCAGAACACCGACGCTTTTTCATGTTTTCACCTACCGCCTAAGGATATCGAGTTTCCTATGGTGTATTTTCAAAGTTAAAAATCCATCAAGTGGCACAAACGTTCCTTGATCGATTAAGGATAAAAGGTTAAAAAATGGACTCGATCGGTTCACAGACACACCAACAATGCAGAAGAAACTAAAAGAACTTCGGAAGACATGGACGTCTTAAATATCGGGTTCTTTATACTGAATTTTCGGAGCTAAAAATCCACCAAGTGGCACAAACGTTCCTTGATCGATTAAGGATAAAAGGTTGGAAAATGGATTCGATCGGTTCACAGACACACCCACAATGCAGAAGAAACTAAAAGAACTTCGGAAGACATGGACGTCTTAAATATCGGGTTCTTTATACTGAATTTTCGGAGCTAAAAATCCACCAAGTGGCACAAACGTTCCTGGATCGATTAAGAATACAAGGTTGAAAAATGGATTCGATCGGTTCACAGACACACCAACAATGCAGAAGAAACTCAAACGACATCCGAAGACACCAAGATTTTGTTTGCGATTTCAAAATTATGTGAAATTGACGGGCGCCGTAAGTCTGGTAATGAATTTCTTAAAATCGCTTACTTCTCATGCCGTTCGCAGCGAATGCTTCCAATAGTTTAGTTAATAAAACGAAAAAAATTGCGATGGGATACTTCGTGGGACGTGGTTGACGTGTTAAGTTGGTGACCAAGCCATATCCTTGAGGTTTCTTTGCGAAGAACTTTTGAAATCTTGACTGCGAGAGATTTTCATTGAAAGTTATGACGCTTAGGGCAGGCAAAGCTAAGGGAAAAGTGTTTTACAAAATGATTTAATTTATTATTCAAATGTTGCTTTAACTTACTCTCTTCGCTGGCAATTTGTGAAGCACGAAACATGATCTTTTTTTTTGTATTCTTCTTCTTCTTCTTCTTAGAATCTTTTGCTATATCTTTGGTTAATTAACTGTAATAACCTTTTTCGCACACCTTGATGTTGTTGTAATTTTTCTGAGCCATGAATAGAAGAAGGCTTTGTTTATTTTGTTTTTTTTTTTTGTTTTGTTTTATTTATTTGTTTTTTAACCACATTTATTAATCTTGAATTTCATGATACAATGTTTAATAGATTTGTAATTTTTTTTTTTTTTTTTGGGTTTTTTTCGGTTTTCGTTTTCACATTATTTTTTAATATGCAAAATAAATTGAAAAAATTCCAAGAGCGCAAACGTTTGAACACTGGCTCGAATCAGAGCTTAGTAAAAACTTCTATTCAATTATTTTTACGATTTGCATTGTTCACGTTTTTGTTTACCGCGAGTCTTGTTTGCCCCGAGCCTGTCTCTGTTGTTGCTTTGCTGTCATTAAATCTCGAGTCTAAGCTCACATGCACACTCCTGCATATCTCTCCTCTCTCTCTCTCTCTCTCTCTCTTATTCTGTGTTTGTGCATATTTCACGAGACCTTTATCGTGTCTGTGTGTGAACCTATTAGGCCTCGCATTTGTTTGTTTTTTTTTTTCTTTATTTTTATTACTTCACTCTCGTTATTTCCCATCACTTTGCTTTGTATTTGTTATCTGTTATGGTTTTGTTTGTAATTATTTTTTTTTTATTAATTTTTTTTTTTTTTGTTTTTTTTCTTTCTATTTTTGTATATCTGAACAATTCTTGTTATGGGAGTCTGGTTACATATCTTAGTAGGTGAGAGTAAAAAAAAAAAAAAAAAAATAGAAATTCTTATCTCTTATCTCTTATCTCTAGATTGGTATTCAAACATATCTGAACGGTTGACTGATGCCAGCCGTATAAGTCGATTGTATGAAGTAATTTTTGTTTTGGATATAAAGTAAGTATCTGCTAAGTTAACAAGATATGGCTTATATCTCTTTAAATCGGAATATTGAGTCCTTGAGTAAATGTTTGGTAAAAATATAGTAACAAGTTTTCTATGGAGCAAGAAATGACGGATTTCTTTAGATGAGGAGAACTAATTTCCCGCAAAGTTGGAATGAAGAAAGCATAGACTGAGCATAATGAGATACGGCTGATATCGCTTTAAATCGGAATAATAATTTCTTCAATAAATCTTTGAAAAAATAAATAAATAGCTTTTCAGAAACTCTGTCGACTGAGAAATGGCGGTTTTCTTTATCGTAGGAGAACTTATTTCTCATAAAATCGGAAGGAAGTAAGTATGGACTGAGCTAAAGAGATACAGCTGATATTTCTATAGATCGCAATATTAAATTCTTTAGTAAATCTTTGAAAACATGACGGATTAGTTAAGATCAGGAGGATCTGTTTTTCATAACACAACACGAAATGAAGTGAGCATGAATATGGAATGAGTCTAGACTAAGCCAATTAGATATAACTTATATGTCCAGATCAGAGTATTAAGTTCTTAATTAAATCTTTAAAAAACATAAAAATAGGTTTACAGAAGGAAATTAGGAGAACTTATTTCTTATCAAATCGGAAGAAAGTAAGTATGGACTGAGCTAATGAGATATGGCTTACATCTCTATAGATTGTAATACTAAGTTCCTTATTAAATCCTTGAAAATCATAGAAATACGCCACGGACCGAAAAAAGGCGAACTTCTTTAGACTAGGAGAACTTATTTCACAAGATCGGAAGGCACAGTAAAACTAAGTACTTCGCTAGAAACTGTTCTTTATAATGACAATTGATTGCCAAAGTGATTGAATAGATGTCATTTTTAGGTACGTAGCATATTATAGGTATCCATCTATATGTAATAAGAAGATATACATATATATATCTATATATATATATATATATATATTATTAACCATTTTTACTTTCTCCGCTCTCAAGCCATCACTAAGATCATCACTATTAAGAACTAAAAGACTGGTCGGGGATTATAAAGGATTTCGACTAGCAACTCAATGACCGTGGGTTCAACTCTCAAGTGCGGTAGAGTTCTTAATAAAGCCTGATAGCCTGAGATGCTACTGCTTTGATCTTGGAATTTATTTCTCTGATTAAATTAATTACAATAATAATAATAATAATAAAAGTAACAATAAAATAAAAACTGTTTAAGTTTCCGAGCGAAAAACTGAAACGAGTAATTTTCGGCGAACTTCTTTTTGAAAGCACCGTTATGTCGTTAAAAACGTTCAACGAGAAGCGAATCAAATGATCGTTGGTTAGGATAAACTCCGAACTATAGGCATGAAAACTTTCAAGTCATTAAAAATAAAGCCTTAGATTGAAAATGCTCGAGGAAGTGGTCCGATCCACATCATTTTTAATAGCGTTCGTCCTTGGGCCAAAACCGGCCATGAGTACCGGCATAACCAATTTCATTAAAGTATCTTGAAAACGCAAGAAAGTAAGACGGACAGAGCGACAGATAAGCTTAAATCGGACAGAGGGACAGATAAATTTAAATTGGACCAGAGGGACAGATAAGCTTAAATCGGACAGAGAGACACATAAGCTTAAATCGATTCCGAATGTGACTGTGAAATAGAGTGAGTCTACTCAAGTCCTTCTGAGTGTTGCACACACCGAAATAAATTTATTATACCATTGTAACACAAGTGGTGTAGGGTATGAAAATTGCAAAAAAAAATTTACTTTTTAAAGCCAAGGATCTTTCGTATACATTTTACTGGATATAAATAAACATTAGATAGAATGATCGTATCGATCGTATCGTATCTTTTGAATCGCGGAATTCTTTTCTTCGGTTTGAATAAATTATAGTAATAATAATAATGGATAGAATGGTTTAAACCCGTATACTTTCGTCTTTCTGTCCGTAAATAAAAAACACTTTTACTGCATTGTCTCTTTTGCTGATAAGCAATAATCGGTGCAATTGCATCGCCCCCGCCTTATGTTAGCAACGATTTATTTAGTTCCTCAGAACGCTTGCCGCTTAAACAGCCTCTGCAAAATTGTTTTAACTGCCAGTTAAAAGTTATTTAACTTTTAGATATCATTTATCTTACTTGGGTAACTAAAACTGTGTGTGTGTGCACAGAAGGTAAGCGTATAGAGATTAAAAAATTGTAAGGCCAAAAGTATGTTTGGTAAAAAAGAATTGTGACAGAGGGATTTAACTGAAATCGGTTACGTTATATTGTTAACTAACCACTCTTCTGTAATAATGTTAGGTAAGACAATTATAATAGTTTTCGTGTCTTGAGAAGATATGCTTATTATGTTACAACCGCTTCATCTATATTTTTCTGCTATTAACTTAAGACGAATAGCGGACTATTCACCAAGAGTGTCTGTAGCTGAGCTCTTTGTCTATTATCTCATACATAAATGGTTGGACCTCTGCCCCTAAAAGATGTATATTTATTACCCAGATCACTAGTGGTACGCTATATATTAAGTGTGCGGACGTACGTAATACCTAGAAGGGCTTAAGGCAGATCCACCGTTATACTAAGCTTATCTCTCCGTTTTATTTATTTTTATTAAGTTTGTAGGGACGTACGTGGAAGGGCTTAAGATAGGTCTACCTTTTATTGTACCTTTATGCAATACACGTCTGTCCGTCCTATTTATTTTATTAAGTTTGTAGAAACGTATGTAATACCATAAGATAGATCTACCTTTTATTATATCATTATACTAAGCATGTCTATCCGTCCTATCTTCGTCCATATATTCTTGTGCCGCAATTTTCAAGATATTTGGATGAAATTTAGTACGTTGACATGTTTTGGCCCAAGGACGAACGCTATTGAAAATGATTGCAATCGCCCTTATTTTGATAGGTCGTTACAAAAGAAACTATAATAATTTTTCGAATTTTAGCATAAAATTCGCTTAGTTATAATATTTCAGCATTCTAAAGTATTAGTGTGAAAACTTTGGACTGGATAGAATAATTTTTTTCAATACCTTGACACATAACTATATGCGTAATTCGATCATATTGTTCTATTTTTTAGAACGCACCATATATAGAGGTTTTCATTTGAGGGAAGTAACTGGAGAATAGAATTTTTAACAAATAAATTAAGTTTACTAAATTTAGACCACGTTGGCCACGTTGTCCTCCAATATAAGGGCTTTCATAAAGGTTATATATTTACATAAATTTTTCGGTGTATTATTGATTAAGCGAAGTCATGAAGGCTAGCTAATGGTCTTGGAAGAGGAAATATTTAAATCTTATGAGCTGGTCTTTTCTTTTTTTTTTTCTTTGGATCGCAAGCAAATCAGATCTATGAAGTATACTCACAGATGATAAAAATAAAGATCTATCATATATAACAACAGTGGCATCTTCACTAAATTAGTTTTTATTTTAAAATTTCTTTTAAGTTACACAGAATTTTCTTTTCTGCCCTATAGGGTTTTCCAAATGTTTCTTTCATGAAGTTTAAGATGACATCTAATGAACAGGTAAATGGCTTATGACATATATGGTAGATTCCGTGGCCCCTCGCCGGGGTTATATTCCTATGCAAAACAAAAAAAAAAAAAAAACTCGACATTTCCGTTGTTTACACCAATTTTTTCGCCTCGAAGAAACTCTTCAAATGTCGCATTTGCCAAAAGCCCATACATACTAGTACGATAGTTTGAGCCAAAGACCACCAGAGCACTCGTGAATTAGTGCTTTCACTGGTATGACGGAATCTCTCCTCCCGATAGCGTTGATAGTTTTGTTCTTTTGTTATTTGTTCGACTTGATCAAGCAATTGGCGAATACGTAATTGTAACTCGGTAAGTTTTTCCTTTTGCGCCACACTGGCATAATCGATAGCATGCTCACCAACTTGTATATCTAAATGAACACGCAACTGGGCGCCACTGAACCAAGCCGTACTATTGGAATACATGCAAATTACATGCTCGCCAGGGGTATGAGATGTAAAAGAAATACGTCCCTCCGAGCTGTAGACTCGCGATAATATTATTTTATCATCGCTGTCTCTCACTTGAACATGCATACCGATGCCCGGTGACGACGGCATAAAACCATTTGAACGAGGATCATATAATTCCACTTTGTAATTAACTGCAATCACAAATACATCATAATGTTAATAAATTTCCGAAAATATTCTTATAAACCATACCAATAACTGTCGTCTCGTCGGGCACTTCTTCGATAAAACATTTACGCTCCGTCTCAGCTATGTGAAAATATAAGCCGAACGCCGTCTGCCAACTGGCCAAAACCAGTAAGAATGACAAAAACTGTTTATGCATTTCTAAAAAAAAAAGAGAAAATTTATTTGTATTTGTAAAATTTACAACAAAAATTTATTTTTGAATCTACTTTTGGCAGTCACGACACGTCATGAAAAAAAGTTTACAATTTTAAAAGAAAAAATCTTTTTTTGACAATTTACAAAAAACATTTACCTTAACGTTAGAGAAGTTAACGAACAAGTGATTTTTATTAAATAACGCCGTAGACTTGAGACTTTGGTCATATCGTAAATTAATTAGAAATGCTAACGCACACATAAAGGAGAGAAAAGTAGTACAATTTATTTGTATTTTATCCTATTTCGATAACTTACTTAAAAGTGAAGAGATACGTAATTCTTAAGACCTTATAAGAACGATTTAAGGAATCATTTTGCACATATGGCATAATTTGATTTTTGTTCACAATTTTGCGCATAATATACGTATTATGCAGTATGAATTGTCGCCTCTATTGTAAAATTACTAACAAATGTAGCCTCTGCATTATGTTTACGATATAAGTACAGCTGATTGACTCAGGTCATACGGTATCGCAAACTTTGGCAACTTTACTAAAAACGTGTTAAGGTTTTCGCTCCGTAGTTTACTTTAATACTTGCAACGGTTTTAATTGAATAAGTTGGATTTAGTAACAAACTCTGGAAAATGTGGCCCCGTTTTGGTATTAAAGTTGGTAATAGTACTTTCTGCATTGCTCATGTGAAGCCGTCGGATACTTGGCCGAATGTTATAGCAAATAAACAAGGTGATCGAGTTTCCCAAGCGTGTTTGCTATGGGATGGCGGCGACGAAATTGAATGCGGTTTAACTGCTCAACAGAAAATGGCTACGCGTCCTAAACAAGCTGTCGCTAATTGTTTTCAATTCTTGAAGTCATCAGAAGAGTTAACGGATGATTTCCTAAATATTGCATGTAAAACTATACCCTGTAATTATGATAAAGTTAAGCACACGTTCAAACTAAATGCAAACGCGCCGTCAAATAATGATGACGACGTAGAGACTGTGAAGGAAATGTCTCCTTTTGAAGTACTTGTAAAATTGTTTGAATGTGAATTAGAATTGGCAAAGCAGTATTGTAGTGATGCAAGTGAGAAACCTGTCATAGTGTTATCGGTACCCAGTTATAGCTCGACACGGACGCGCAGCTTAGTAACCCAGGCGGCTGAAAAAGCTGGATTTCAAGTGGCTCAAGCCGTTGAAGAACCTACAGCTGCTATATTGGCTTACGGTATCGGCGAAGAATCATGTAACGATGACACAACACATATATTAACAATTAAATGCGGTGGCCTCTTCAGTCATTTTGCACTATATGAAGTCAAACGTGGACTGTACACTAAGTTGGATTGTTTTGGCCCATTTGCCATTGGTGGCGAGCAAATCACCGAAGAATTAGTAAAATTCATATGTGAAGACTTTCAACGCAAATATAAATTGGATCCCAACGAAAGTAGGCGTTCGTTAGCTAAAATACGTACAGCGGCTACAAACTGCAAACACATCTTAACCACTTTACCTTCGACTCAGCTATATATAGACTCCTTAATGGATGGTATAGATTTTAATGCCCAAATGTCAAGAGCACGTTTTGAAAGCCTTATACAACCAGTTATTAGCAATTTTATGCAGACTTTGGGGGATGCTGTACAGAAGATGCAACAAAATTTCCCGCAAGCAAAAAAAATTGATACAGTTGTTTTATTAGGAGCAACTACACAAATACCGAAATTGCTATCAGCGATTTCCGCTAGATTTCCAGACGCTGAAATTCATAATTCTTTAGCAGCTGATGAAATAGTGGCAGTTGGTTGTGCACGTCAAACATTGTTCCTACAAAATCCCGATAATCAAATACTCGAGGCATTCGAAGAATGCCTTTGTGTGGCGGAGGAAGTGGTCATATGGCATGGTAACTCAAAAGACGAAATGAATTCGCAAAAGTTACTCAATCCAGGCGATATTCTGCCAAAAACAGTTATATTGAATATAAAACTGAAGGAATCGTGCTCAGACTCTGATGTATTTCAATTACGAGCCGGCTCGCAAATAAAAGAGGTGAATATTGAAAAGGCTGCTTCCAGTATACCTGAAGAAGAATTTGTACGTTTAGAAGCTGAAATACCAAAGGTGATCAACAATTCGCCAGTGATACGTTTAAGATGTATTTGAAATTTCTAGTTTTTAGCAAAAGATAGTTCAAAAATTCTATAATTAAAAATAATTAAGAAACATACACTCGGCTTGAGACGATTTTTTGAAAAACCCACCAAGAATTCGAAGAAACATACACATAACAGGTCCCAGTATTTTCTCACTATTTGCGAACTGGCCGAGACATCGAGTCGGCTTCTGCAAATGATTATTACGTTAATAACATTAAAGTTGTTCATTGGATATCCACTAAATCATAGTTTTCTTCTTATAAAGGGTCAGATTTCTTAAATTTGATTGCAGTCAAGATACGATGTACACAATTTTAGCCTTCTATTTCAATTTATGAAAGCATAAGACATAAAAAGCCCACCTAAATCAATTCAAAGTGCGGTCCATGCTGGTGAATGCTCCATCGGTAAAGAAAACACCGATCGGTCAGTCACCTGTGTATTTGCGACTCTTTGTTCTCACTTTTTCTCCGACTATCTCGTGCAAGGTATACCTCCAGACCGATTAAGTCAAAATTACTTATGCAATATTTCGGTGAACTCTTGAAAACACTAATATAACTGACTCCTTCTAAAGACTTTGTAACGCATTAGGATCAAACCATCATAGCTTTGGTGAATGAACGGAAAGGCTGATCATGGCTTTGGTTTATAATGTTTTGAAAACTTTTATGGAAATGAATTCAAAATTAGTTGACAAATTAACATCGAGTTATAAAGCTGAATGAAAAAAAAAAGAACACGAAAGCGATGAATTACGAAAGAAGCTCCATGAACTTGAGCTAAATCGGCAGTGGCAGTGGGAGAGCGTCACCATCGTCTGGCGGTGGTGCTATTGCTGGTAATGTTCAACAACAACGCCATTTTCAATACGAACTTTCACAACCTTTCCTGGTCACCAATGTACCTGCACGTATAAAAGGCATCCACTGAATGGGTGGTCATATGAAAAGAAAAAAATCTTAAAACCTTATACCATAACTTGTATAAGGTATAAAAATAAAAAGGAGAAAAACTAAACGTTTTTGCGCGAGTTAAATCACCAGGAAAACTTAATTGCAAACGTATTATATAACTGCCAGTTTTCTTTTAATTTCAGGGAATTCGAAAAAAATAACTCATCCAATTGAGTGAAATTTGCTATGAAATTACGGTATAAACGATATTCTTTGTATCATTATTGAATTAAAATTTTCCTTTTTAAAAGTAGAGGAAGAGACAAATGTTGAAGGCAATGAAAATAAAAAAATTTATTTTTAAATACGATTATGAGGATAAACGTAACTGCCGCGTAATCATATGATTAAGCGAAATGTTCTGTTCCGCTATAATATACGATCTTTGTTGATACGATGATAGAAAAAAAGAAGAAGCATCGAATCAAGTACTTTTTTTGTTGACGTTTGCATTGATTAAAATAATTGTTGTTGTTTTTTTTTATATGAGAAATCCTTTAAAAAAATGGATTTAAATATTTTAATAGGAATCGCCTCATCTTTATTGGTTATTTTATTAACGTTATATTTTCTGCAAAGAAAGAAATCTAAGCAAGGTAAATGGAAAAGCTCCCTGCTTTAGTTATAGAGCGACAATTAAGAAAAACAAAAAATTCCAGATGCTGAAAAATCTCATCTACATCATCGGCCACAAAATCAACGCAATCAAGAGGCAATACCACGACGTGCTCAGATAGCACGAAATCAGCGCAATCGTTTAAGACAAAACGCCGCTGTTAACGCTCACGTAGATGAGGACGATAGCGAAGGCGATGGAGAAATCGGGGCTGATATGCCCAAAGGTCAAATTTTAGATGAGAAAATGGGTGCTAAAAAACGTGCTAAAATCGAGGCCAAAGAGCAAAAGAAACTTATGCGTGAACAAGAATTGAAACAACGTGAGGAAAGAAAAGTTAAAGAAGCCAAATTAGAAGAAGAGCGTAAAAAGCAAGACGAGCAGGAAGCGGCCGAACAACGTAAACAAGCAGAAATTGAACGCTTAGCTCGCGAAGAGCAAGAACGTAAAGAACTTGAGGAATACCTGAAAATGAAAGAAGCTTTCAGCGTGGAAGAGGAAGGTTTCGGAGAAGGCGATGACGAAGAAAAGAATAATCTTCTCGCCGATTTCATCAAATACATCCAAGATAATAAAGTAGTTGTATTAGAAGATTTGGCGATAGAATTTAAATTGAAAACGCAACAAGCGATTGATCGAATTCAAGAATTGCAAAGTAACGGAACCCTAACGGGCGTTATAGATGATCGTGGCAAATTTATTTATATATCCGAGGATGAGCTAATGTCTGTAGCGAAATTTATAAAACAAAGAGGGCGTGTCTCCATAACTGAATTGGCAGAAAGTAGTAATAACTTAATTCATTTAACGCCTTTAGCTAGTAGCGACTAAAAAAGGACCACTTAAGCGGCAAAAAGTTGTAAGAAAAAATTACATAAAAAATTTAATTTTTTATTAAAAAAAAACTATAAAAAAAAAAAAAAAATATAATAATATCGACTATAAATAATAAAAGTGAATAATTGCTTTGGATTCTTAATTATTCATGCCATTGTCTTCAGCGGCATCCATATCCATTTCGTCATCGTCAAATTCTTCTTCGCTTGTCTCGTCGGGGTCATTGGCTTCTCGCTGGCATTTAAAACATTCGCAAACAAATATATAGTTTTCTTTAAGGATCTATGGAGAAATGTTGAAAACAAACGCTACAGAAAATTTCATCACATTTCAAATTTCACATGCTTATCAACCTTTTGACGAGAATGTCTGCTTCTTTCCAATTGACCTTCGTCGAGATATGAAATACAAATTTCCTCTCCCACTTGTATGGGTTGCAAAGCTTTCAAAACAACAATATCATTAGAGTAAGGAAATGTTACCTGAGCATTCGGTAAACAACTATGATTGATTTTACTTTGCAGCAAGTAAAGTCCAGTACCTTCATTGTTTAAAAATTCACCAGCAACTGTTGAACAATTTAAGGGGGAAAAGGGGAAGATTGCCGATCTAGGTTAGAATTTCTCGATGTAATCATTAGTTTTAATTTTTCAATAACCTTTTTGATTAACTAGAGCGTAGTTTGTATCGTGGCTTTTCCCAAACGGATTACAAAACGTTTCCTATATAATATTCATTAATCAAAAGCCAAGTTTGACGGATGGAAAGACTATAAATTTCCATTTTATACTCTACGAAGGCTTTTAAGGCAAAAAACCAAAATTTTTAGTTCTTCAATTTAGGACGATGTTACCCCTTGCTCGCCTTTTGGGCCAAATATAAAAATTTTTTCTTTTTCGTTTTAAGACGGTGTTACCCGCTACGTTTTTGGTAATATAGGACATATGGATGCGTTTAGCTTTCAGCGTCAGAAATATCGGACCTACTATGGAAGCCAAGCTTTGATGACTATTGCAACTAACGTGAGCTAATTTTAAAGAAATGGGCTTACATTCTCCAACCTTGTGATAAATGTCATCAATATATTCATCCAATTTGTTTTTATCAGTTTCCGGTAAAGGCAATTCCGTAACTTTTTTCACCCATTCGGCTAAAACGCTAGTAGCAATGCCTTGACTATTAGTGCCCATTAGACCCATAAGTGCCTTGAATGCTTCCGGGGTAGTAAACTATAATAAAAAAAAAGAAAAAAAAAAAATTCGATAATTTACTTATCACATATTTAATACGATTTATGTATACGCCCACCATGCTAAACTCCTCGCCTTGAAAGGCTTCACAAAAGGCTACATATAATTGTTCCATTTGTCGTTCGAAATTCTCTCCTAACATTTTGTGATAAATACGTTGCTCTTTGTTCACAACTAACGATTGAAATGATTGTAGATTTTCTAAAAACTCCTTTTTATTATTGCTTTCCTGATACATAGCCAAGAGGCGAACTAGTAGCTGTATTGTGCCAGTCTCAGGAGGATAATGCATTTTCCTAAAGACGACGAAACGTTATCAAGGATAAATTTAAATAAGGTAAACAAAAATCAACATACTTCCATATTTCATTTAGTTTATTGATCGGATGGGAATTATCGTTCCTGTAGCTGCCTAAGCAGGCAACGCGATGATAACGTTTTAGTGCCTCGATGCGGCATTCTTCTGAACAATAACGTACTCTACACTTGGAACAACTGGTAAATTGTTTCAACCATTGTGCTGTAGGATCGTATTCCGTCAAAGGCACTGCCAAAGCCGGCTGATTGGCTAAACGCCTTATATTCTCGGTTATAGTCTCTAGCGGGCGCATGCAGTGATCACAGGCAGCGTAACCGTAAGCCGCATTCCATGAGAACTGACATGAAACGAACGGTTCTTCTTCGAATATAATGTCGTCCGTATTAAGCAATTTTGTGGACACCATTGCGCGTCCCTAAAGATTGGACGATTATTTCATGTTATTATTTATTTATTTTTTGTTTTTGTTTTCTTTTTTTCTAGTAACATATTAGAAGGCATTTCTACGTACTCTGCCCGGTATTTCTTTGATTTCAAAAGCGTACATCACTTTTCTTCTTAAATGTCTAGAGAAGAATTTTTCTGTTTGTAATAAAATTTGTTTTTATTCAACATGTGAAATACTGCGGTTGTCCTAGAGTTACCCCCTCTACTATAGGGCAAAGTTTTCTATCTGTATGGCGACCGCAACTTACGTATCAGTCAAAATTGCGGGCTCTTTGCATAAGTCAAAATTGCGAGCACTTTGTTACAGTCAAAAATGCGGGCACTTTGTATCAGTTAAAATTGCGGGCACTCTGTGTCAGTCAAAATAAGGAATCATAATTGGGAAGGTTTGTGCATGCAACGGAAAAGTTTGAACTAAACAACAGTTTAATCTAAACAGCTGTGTTTGCCCGAATTCTCTCTCTCTGGTTTTGTTGAAGAGCTTGCACGTAA
Source organism: Glossina pallidipes (assembly GCA_000688715.1). Taxonomy (NCBI): domain Eukaryota; kingdom Metazoa; phylum Arthropoda; class Insecta; order Diptera; family Glossinidae; genus Glossina; species Glossina pallidipes. The sequence continues at coordinate 211,318 of KK499916.1, read as the reverse complement.
TTATCTCTATCAAGCATATCCTCAAAAAGATTCCCGTTAATATTCCTGGTCCTATCTAGGTGATCAGTCTTAATCGATTTTGGATCAGTTTGGTTAACCGTCAATAGCTGTTGACACGATCAAGCTTTGCTTATATTCCCAGGCCTGGGAGACACATTTATATTAGAAATTATTACACACAGCTACTTATGTACAATAACAGATAGTTATACCAAGCGCTTATCTATATATACATATAAGATCGAGTCATATGCAAGTTCCAATACAGCTACGTAGAATCTATTGTTCATTTACCCATTGATAAGTTCCCGAAACCAACGTGTTTTTGTTTCCACTATATAGACGAGAATTCAGTTAGTCTTTTGTCAACTCTTTTATGTGGTGTATATTCCCTATGCATGCTCTACTTTACGATACATTCTCTCATTAGTGAGAGACTCAGATGTAGATCATCGTAATCGCATATTGGTCACCACTCCCTTAAGTACCATCTGAAAAAAAAAAAAAAACAAATAGGTATCCCGGGTACCAATTCATGCTAGTTCTGCTAGGAAGTAAAGGAAACGTTTCATCTTATTCCATGCGAATGCGCGGCCCTCTGCGGAAGCAGATATTAGGTGTATAGCATTTTAATTTTTCGCCTTTCGGCGAAACACAGCGGCGCTTATGATCACTTTGGTGCAAAGCACTTCATGTAATACGTTGAGGCCCTACTATTAACTAAGTAAATTAGATTATGCTTCACTCTTCACTCTTAATATAAAAACGAATTTTCAAAGTTTCTAAAATTATTTTTTATTTAACAAAGTTTCTGATTTAGACAATTGGGACCAAAAATATCCTAAGGCTGTGTGGAAACGTTAAGGGTTTAATAATTTGTTGGACATTTTAAATAAAATTACTTAAGAAAAAAAAGTGTACTGTTTTAGTTCCACTGAAAATTTAACAAGAAAAAATTTTTCACATCAATCCTTAATAACTTCAAGATAGTATTTCTAAAAAAACCGGTTTCTTCCAAAGATTAGTTTTTCTACAAAAAAAAAAAAAAAAAAAAAAAAAAAAAAAAAAAACGACAAGATGTTTTTTATAAAAGAATATTAGCAAAAACCTTATTGATAACGTCATCCAAGAAGTCGGTTAAAATCACATTAAAAATAAAGTTTGACTCGAAAAACACAACATAAAACTGATATTAATTAGACAAAGAAACAAAACAATTGCAGTGAAAATACAAGTAATAAAAAAAACTTTACATTCACTTTAAATAAGTATTGGTAAGTTCTTAGTGGACAACTTGCGATTAGAGCTGCAAATGGCTGGCGAACGTTGTCCACTTCTCGCAGCAGTGCCACCATCATTTATTGCAGTTCGCGTCAAGCTGACAGACGCACTGTGTGTCTTGTTTAGGGGCTTACTTGGAGTCACATATCTATTGCTCTGTTGTTTGTGAAGACGCACGTTTTCATCGTTGGCCAATTTCTGCATCCGTTTAATACGCGCAGTCCGAGTAGTACTGGAGGTGCTCGTGCTGGCAATGGATGATTGTAAAGTAGATGATCTTGATCTTGGTTCGATGCATTTTTCAAACGAATCGTAAGTGTCGCCGTCGGTATCATCGCCATTGCTCTCATCGGTAGAATATTCAGTGACAATTATTTTCGGTAGTTGCGCTTTCTGGCCGGAATTACTATTAATGGAACGACGTTTTTTCAAATTTACGCTTCGTCGGCCGCTCTGTCGTCGAATAATAGTTGCTATTACGCGATTCTTCTTTAATGGTGACTTTAATTTAGTTGGAATCTTAATAGTTTTACCGGTACTGTTGGCAATCTTGCTGCTGCTACTTGGCTTTATGAAAACACTTGGACTATTAAATGCTCGAATTAGGCTACGCTTGGCCAAAGGTGTTACCTTTTCAGCTGGATTCAGTTTACGCTTCTGGCTACTGAAGACGCCCGTTGAGTCTATAGTTGATGGAGTTTTACGTAGCGACAAAGTGGAACTTGCGTTTTTTAAAGTCATCGGTGTGCGCTTAGTAATGCTGTTCGTGCCCATAACGTTGCTAGCATTGTTTTGAATTACCCGTGATTTACTAGCAATCTTACGAGCTGACGATAACTTCTCCTTTTTAAGACGTTTTTGCTCCCATTGGTAATTCATGACGTCGATTATATTTTCGCCATAGACTAAAAAAGGAGCATGTTCCCTTTCTTCATACACCTGCACAAGCTGTTGTATTTGTTGTTCAATTTTAGGCAACTTGGTAGCTATAGTTTTGCGTTCCTTTTCCTCCTTTAATAATTGGCCGCCACGATTATTGTAACGTCCCGGTTCAGAGGATTTAGCTTCCAAAGCTTGCATACGATCCCATAAAATATTGCGGTCTGCATACAATTCAAACAATTGATGATTATTTTCATAATATAGTTTTAAATCTTCTAATTCCAATTCGTGCAACACTAAAAGATCGTCGGTATAACAAGTGCTTTGGAAATGTGAAAAGCGGCTCCGTTGCAAGTCTGACTTCAAAGTTTTATCCCACCAATCGCGTATTTCATCCCGCAATTGTTCCACATACATTTTAATATTTTGACTTTTTAGTGTCTCACAACGTAGCAGTTCACTGTAAATGGCATCATATGTATATTGGTTGTAATCGGTGTACTGTCGAAATTTCGATCGTGTGTTCGGCGATGTTCTTAAACGTTCCCATAGAGTATCGAGTTTTTTACGTATTTCATCTATGTTATCCTTCAATTCCTGTACTTGCCCACCGTACAAATCATACATGTGCTGTAAATTTTCAAACGTTTCCTTGTTAAGCTTGATATGGCGTGAATGTAACAAATTTTTTTCCATTTCCGTACGCAATTTAAAATTCAAGATATCTAGAAATTTCTTAATATCATGTCGCATAGTAGAGAGCTTTTTCTCGCGTTTTTCCTTTTCACTATACAAATTTTCTACATGCTTCCGAAAATCTTCCATTTCGGAGGGCGTAGGCAATGGATCAGAAGGTAAAGGACGTGGTCGTTCGCCAAGCTCATCGCATAAAAGTGCTTGTTCGGCGAGCAATTGAGAAATTTGTGCGCGCCTCTGTTCCAACTGCTCGCGTAAATCGTAGAGGCTGCGGTCCAATTCGTCTTGAATTACCATTAATGGTGTTGTATCTGTTATTCTATGCGGCAAGTCTACCTCCACTTTTAACAAACGTTTTATATCTTCAGCCTCTTTCTTCAACTCGTTAATCTCTTTTTCAATACTTGAGCGCCTTGTCAGAGATTGCTCAACCAACTCTTGATAGAAACGACTGGCATGTTCAAGTAATTTGTTTAAATTCTCTTTACACGATTCATCATCGAACATCGTGCTCCAGATCTCTGTTAACGTTACTACATATTGGTTTGTTATCTCTTGCATTCCTTCAATCGCCTTATTATATTTGTTCGACATAGTTTTAGGTTTTTCTAGTTTATTTAAACACAAAAGAAAAATTGTATAAAATCCCGCTTCGTATCTTTTTGCTTTGTGTCAAACTAAAATTACGATATATCACAAAAAAAACCAATGTTGCCAATGCTTCAAAATCCCCCGCGTTGCCAATCCACAAAAATCGCGTCCCCCATATTCTAAGGCCTGAAGAAGATAACGATTTATTAATTTTATGCATTGTATAGTTTTGTGAATGCAATTAACATAAACAAATATTATAAATTTATATATTAATTTTTACCCAAACCTGGAAATAGAAAGCAGTCTCATTGCATGTGCTGAAATTCTCCCTTATAGTAGCACAAATTCACTAATTAAGTAAATACAATGAAAGCCGCCTTTGCTTGCCTTACTATATATATTTCTAGGAAAATGAAACTCTATTTATATGTAAACTGCTAGCTTGTGTAACAAAAAGTGGGAATTGATTAAAAAATTTAAAATAGCAAGTTGCTTGTATTTTAAATCGATCAATCACTTTCATTGTTTTTTTCATTTTTCGGAAAATCGCGTGCAGTAAAAACTGAAATTGTCTATTATATAATGCAAGAAATAATTCAAATAAGTTGTTATATGAAATACAAAATTACAGAAATACTTTTTATATATGAATTTACTCTTTTTTGTTTCTTCTTCTACCTTATCTTTTACTTGCTTGTATGCATACAAAACTATATGATTTGTCAAATCCCGTTCAAGCTCGTAAAAAGTTAAATTTTTCAACTTTCATTCTCAGATTAAAAGACGAACCGAAAGTTTATTGTTTCAGCCCTTTTTGATCGCCCTAGCGGGTTGACATAAGGGATTATAATTATGCTTGAAAATTGAAAAATTTTCATTATTGCATTTTAATTATTTTATAGATATATTAGTAATTACCAAGAAAGCGGGCTGATACAATGGGGCGTTATATTCCTTTTTAGGGTAACAATTCCCAAGTAATAAATATAATAGGCAGCCACACCACCATACTGTTTTACAGGAAAATGTAAACAAACACCTAGCGCTCCCGAGCTAAGAAGGTGGCGAGATTTATGAGAAATCCTGAAGCTGCATGACTAGAGGCATGGGCAAATGCGCTAGATTTTTTGGGTCATTCCGACTACAGTACAATACAACACATTGTGCAACGTTTACTTTTCATGAGTGCTCTGTTATAGAAAGGAAGGATTATATTATATTAAAATTAAAGCAACTACAAAAAGAATGTACGCCATTGACCGATCATAACACCGGAATATGCTTCTTAATTCCTTACTCTCTATTTCTATTCCGTTTCAACGTTTATACTTAATCTCATAGCTTTATTATGTCGTTAGGGTTCCTTGGCAAGACGAAGGGAGTCTCCTTTAATTCTCACATTTGCATCTAATAATTGATAAAGTAAAACGACTTTTTAAAAGTGTTTTTCTCTTTTTTTTTCAAATTTCAACAACATATTTTTGTTTAATTCATATTTGTTTTGTTTTCATATTCTATATATGTCTATATGTATATGATCTGTTTCTTTTTCCATTAAATCTTACATTTATAGTAGTAATAATAATAATAATAATTATAATAATAATAATAAAATATATGTTGTATTTATTTATTTATCTTTGGAAACTATTCTAGCCTTTTATGCCCATCATCATCGAAGGATAGATAGGAGCTCTCTATATATTTATAACTTTTATAACCTTCAGAAATATTTATTATAGACCTTGTCGAGTGTATTACAAGTCAATTTAGTTGTGCTTGCATGACAATCCCTCCGTCCGTCCGTCCGTCCGTCCGTCTATCCTTTATGGAACGCACTTGGTTGCAAAAACTGAAACGAAATGGTCTCGAGATTGACATATAAATTTTCAAGATGTGGCCATAGTCATAGATGGGGCGAAAGATCTATGACTTGAAGTGTTCGAACACGCAGACAACATTTGTTCTGTGTTTATCTTTTCATAGCCTAGTCTACACCATTCATGGTACAATTTGTGCGGATGTATGCAATACCCACAAGGACTTGATTTTTATTAAGGCGATCGATTCAGAAAGTGATTGTAAGCCAGTCCGTCCGTCGGTAGGAGTAGTGTGTTGCGGTCCGCTATGGTGTTTTCATTTGTTTTTTTTTATATTTGTTAATTAACCTGCAACTTTTTTATACCCTACATCACATGTGGTACGAGATTAAATTATGTTAGTTGGGATGTATGCACAACATAGAAGCACTTGAGAGACAGGCCCATCTTTTATTATACCATCTGATTACGAGTCACTTTCTGAATCTATCTAAACTTATCTGTCCGCCTGTCCTCCCTGTTTTCGTATGTTCAACCTATATGTTAGAATTTTTGAAATATTTTGAAAAAGTTTAGTACACCGACTTGGTCCAAGGACGAACACTGTCAAAATTGGTTCAGATCGGATCGTTTTTTCCATTACTTTCAATATAAGACCTTATTTTGAACAGTCATTACAGGAATAATTGTATTAAGCAAAATTGTGTAGGGTATTTAATGATGGACCGTATCCTACTATAATGTTTTTACTTCACAGTTTCTTGTATATAATAAGATAAATTATTATAATTTCTAAAAATTAGATATAAAATTTACATAGAAAACAAAAACTACTAATTAACCCTCTTCTTATATTTGCCTGCGACCGAGTCTTTTATACCCATCACCGCTTCATTCTGATCAATAATATGTAGACTTTTTAGAGTTTCGGAAGCTTCTTTATGGGGGCTGCAAACGTTTTGATAAAAAAACGATATTTCAATATTCTATAGTATTGAGTAGGCGTGGCTGATTTTTTCCACTTTCCTATAGGCGTTGAAGGACCATCCATGGAATATAAACGTAAATTTTTATCATTGTAAATGTAATTTTCTTGTTTTTGATAAGAGAGATGGTCTCCGATTATGATGCACTATGGGTGCGCCCTTTTATCGATTCGGCCCTGTTTTAATACCAACTTGCGCGCGAGAAGTTTCAATCTTTGTGGCAAATTTGAAGCCGATTGTTGTATTTTTGCGAGCAGGGGAATGTTTACCACCAATTTGACAGACGGACATGCTCATATCGGTTTAGAATTTGATGCTGTTCAAACATATATATACTTTAGGGAACGCCTGACGCTTGCTTGAGGCTGTTGCAAACGTTTCGATAAAAAAGCTATGCTCCTCATCCCACGGTGATGGATATAAAAATATTATGAGCCCAAATGAATGACGTTTTGATACTCTACAATATGAGATGGGCGTGACTGATTTTTTCCAATTTGTGTAGAGGCATTGCAGGATCACTCCTTAAATACACCTCCAGATACAATCATTGTTCTAACTTCTATAATGGATAAATAATGAAAAATTTTTTTCTTTGATTATGAGAACAGAGTCGTTCTTAGTTCGTATTGTACTACACGCGGATCGTTTGATCGATCTGCCTGATGACCTTTATATCTGCTTTTCAGGGTTTCATTTTTCCGTAACAATTTTTCAGCTCTGAAACTTCCAATAACAAATGGGTTAGTAGACGCATGGACACGAACAGACAGATTCATAGTCTGGCGGACAGACATTATTAGTATACATTTACACTGTGGTGATGAGTATAAAGATTAGTTAACAAGACGCATGGACACGAACAGACAGATTCATAGTCTGGCGGACAGACATTATTAGTATACATTTACACTCTGGTGATGAGTATAAAGATTAGTTGACAAATAGCTATTTAGTTAAGAATAGCTATTTCAGCATAACGATTCCCTGGGAGGCTTGTCTATCCGTCTGGTATTTTTGTATTGAGACCATAGATTACAATTTATGATATTTGCGTGGAGCTTAGCAGAACGTTATTTGTTGACCCAGAAAGGAAAGCTATTGAGAATAGCACGGATCGGAGCACTTTTTCTGACCACTTTCCTTATAACACATTATTTTGAAAATTTGTTATATGATTAAGTGTATTAAGCGAGTGTGCACGTAGGGTATTTAATAAAAAGTTGGCCATAGCCTACTACAATGTTTTTACCGTCCCAAATCAACGATCAGGTTGAAGATCGGCTAAAGTTGCTTGATAATCGTTTTTTTTTTAGTCTTCTTTGAGGTTATGTCAAAAGATTTGTTCCAGTTCTCTTTGAGGTTAAGTTATAGCATTTGTTCGACATTCTTACAACATTTTATCGGGCGATACTATTCAACAGCACAAAAATAATATTAATAATGAATTCTTTTTTGCTTATCAAAGTTCGATGCGGCTTCAATTAATTCAATTAAAAGTTGTATTGTAATTGTCATTGGAAAATGACAGTTTTTCTCTAAAAAATTAAGTTATAAATGAATTTTTTTTAAACAATTTTCCAAATCACAAATTAGATTAAAGATATCGTAAGGTCACTGTCTATATCTTTATTTTTTTTACTTTTCTTTAAGGCTATGTCAACACATTTATTCTAATACTCTTTGTTCGAGTTTCTTATGACAGTTCAATTTGCGACTATTTTATGGTGCACAAGAATAAAAACAATTTAAATAATCGATTTTTGTTTTGAATTCTTTCGATCATCGCTACTTAGCAAACAGTCTGCCGCGTCTTTTTAGAAAGAATTGTGAAAAGGCGACATTTTCCAGTTGCGATTTCAACAATGAAACTGAAGATATACACCTATATCTTTTTTTACACGGTCTTTTTTTACCCGATTTTGGTGTAATAGGGGAAGAGGGTTCTCCATTACGAATAAATAAACTTTTTTACACATACTTTTTATTCGAGCACGAATCCTAAAAAAAATTTTTGTACTCTACACCACTTGCAGTGTAGGATATATTCGCTTTGCGCGAACAAATGGAACATATAGATGGACTTAGGATAGACCAAACATTTAACATACTAATATATTCAGAATCAGTTTTCCGAATCGATTTAAGTTTGTCTGTCCATTTTATACCTGTCCATATATCTATCTTCTTGTTCAACGTACAGGTCGCAATTTTTGATATTCTTTAATACACCGACGTATTTTTAGGAGGAATGATATTGAATGTGGTTCGGATCGGTTCAACTTTTCGACTGCCCCCCCATATAAGCAAAAGGCAATTTTCACAACTTTTATCGCCGTGGAATAGCATTTCGACATTCCAAATTGATACGGCTTTGGTTCAGCTGGCTTAATAGTTCGAATCACTCCTACGAAAACTGATTTTTAATATAGAGAAAATGTCTAATTTTCAATATTTCCTAATAAAAATTGGTTTATAATAGTATATTGGACCATGTGGATCTATTTTTAGGTACCGCCGTCTATGGTGATTCTTAGCAAATGTAAACTTTTATATGCCAAAAAGGCCTCATTTTGTTCTTAGCAAATTACCCGCAGTGATTTTGGACCAAATAGATCTATTTTTTAAGATCGCATTATATATAGGGGCTCTCATGAAAGCAAAACTTACTTTGTCGCTTGCTGTCCCGGAAACAAGCGGAAGGTTATAAGATCTTTGACAAGTCATTTAAGTTTGTGAAATTTAGACCACGTTGAGGTTGGAGTATCCTCCAATATGAAGGCTTTGATAAAAATTTATTTATTTATAAAAAAATAATGGTCAATTTCTGGCGCATTAAGCGCAAGCGAAGCAGTGTAGAGTATCTAATGGTCGGCCTTGCTCGACTACAGTATTCTTAATTGTTTTAATTAAATTTTTAACTTTATACCCTCCATTTAAGAGAGCGCACGACAGCGTTTGTGTTGCCTGTGTATGAAGACTACGTGCGACAATCAAAGTTAATTCTAATACACTTTGCGTGATCATCGAAAGCGTTTCTTGAATAGTGAGTGGGCACAACGAATAAATTTCAAGTTAAGCATAAAACATTATTTATTTACAAGAAAAAGAAAAACAGGTTTTTTTTTTTTCAATATTTTTGTCAATATAATCGAGAAGCTTTTAAAGCAAGGCTTTTTTTTGTATCATAAGCCCTGGCGTAAGAGAAAACAATTTTTATTTACTGTTTGTTTTAAATAATTTAAAAGTGTTTCGTTTTTAATGTTAAAAAAATATTCTTTTTTTTTTTTCTTCTTTTTTACATTGGTTGGTTTTTATGAATTGCGTTAAATAAAATAAATTTTTTTCTTTTCTTGATTTGTTTTTAAAATAAATTATACTTTGCTTTCTTGTTATATAATAAATTCTTTTGCCCTAAATTATTTTATTTTGTTTCTATAAATTAAAAAAAAAGAAAAAATTAGCAGAAAAAAAATTACAATTAATAATTATAGTAAAATATAATATATTTAATAATAAAAATAAAAAAAATAAATGAATTTTCATTAATTATTTGTTAAAATTGTCTCTGAAGGATTATTATTGTTATTATTAATATTATTAATTGAATTATTCACTAACAAGAGCCATTTCACGTGCTCGATTCGGCACTGCTGGCTGTGTTGTTTTTTGACTTAAAGCTGACGCGGCTGCTTTACTCAATTTATCACAATTATCGCTTAGTACACTTTCGGCATCGTTATCATCTTCGGATACATTATCGGCTTCTTCGACATCGGCCAATGGAGCTCCATTTATATCTACTGTTGTTGCTGTTGTCGTCGTTGTTGTATCCTCCTCCTCCTCTACGGCTTCGGTAGCAAGTGATACATCCGCTGAGGCATTCTTATCATTGCCTTCATTTACTTCACTATTTTTATTATTATCATCAACATTATGATCTGCATCGCCTCCCCCATCGCTAACGCCATCCTCACCTTCCAATTGGGTTTTATCTTCTTCAGGTATATCTTCAATTAAACTGCGTGTACCCGAATCCAAAGAAGGCGATTTAATTTCCACCGTTGTGGCTGTATCCTCGTCTTCTGATAATTTTTTCTGTAATATGGGGTCGGAGGCACGCAGGGAATTTTCAGCTCCACCTACAGCATCGCCACTGGGTCTTAAAACCAAATATAAAAGTATATCCGACAGTGATATAATGCCTATAACACGTCGTTGCTCATCCACGACCACTAAACGATGCACTTCCGCTCGTACAATGCGTTCCAATATTGTGTACAGACTCTCATCTAAATTGCAACACTGAACGCCCTCAAACCATTCGTTGCGATGTTCGTTAGCTTTACGCAGCGATACATCGAGGTCGTTGTAGGTTTTTTCAGCAGCTAAATTCTGAAATGAATATGAAAATGAATCATTATTTCGGCGAAATCAAACTCACCCGATTCCGGTGAATTTAATAAAAATATATATTTATTTCATTACTGACTTTAGGTTTTGAGTAACACGGAAATTTAATGGATAATTTTATGAATCGTCGCAGTTGCAAAAATGAGGATAGCAAACTGAAATTTGGCATAAACGTTTCTTTATCGATTCAAGAATACGGGGTTAAAAAATGATTGCTATCTGTCCACAGGCACATCCACAATGCAGAAGAAACTTAAGATAGCTTTTAAAAACTCCGCCTATAACTTTCGATCCAGTGGACACATTTCCGAAATATATATACCCGTGAATATATTTCTGTCTAAATATTCGTCAGAACTACCAGCATGTCCTTGGTAAAAATTGTCCAAATCGGTTGACTGACTAGTTACCTTCACAATTACCGACGAGATTTTAATTTCGGTTTTTTTTTTCCATTTATTCTAAAGCACATTGGATAGGATTTCATCTTTAATTGGAACTATTATTGAACTGAACATCGTGGAAGTAGTCCTTAATGGGTCCAAAATTTTTGAAAATATCTTCATTGGTTTGAAAGCCATAGACGAAAATATAAAAACATTGGTTTCGGAGGTTGTTTAAGTATTTTCTGCCTTGTGGGCGTTTCTGTAAACAGATCCCATCCATTTTTTGATCTCGTATGCTTAATCCCTTTAGGAGTGTTTGGGCAAAATTTTAGCTTCCTTTTTTTAATTTTGCGTCTGTGACAATTCACAAAAATTTACCCGTCACAGTGATGGATTTCCGTAAATTTGGGTTAAGCAGTGGTAGTGTGTGTGTGTGTGTGCGTGTGTGTATGGTATCTCCTAAAGCACATTCTTCCTGCATTAAAGTTAATTACTTACAATCACATCAAATTTGGCATAAATATCCACTAGACGTCCTTCGGCATCGACCAGCGGCAACGCGGAAACACGTCTTTCAATGAATTTCTTTAAAGCACTTATTATGCTGGTATTCTCATCGGCCGTCTCAATATTGTCGTAAGTGCCAATCTTAACATCGCGTAATTTCTTTTGCATATACGACGGTTTCGGTAATTCGTTAATCTAAATAAAAATTGATAGAGAAAAGGTGATAAAATTTCTCGCATGCAATTTTTGATATTTGAGAAGAAATTTGCAAAAAAGAAATATTCGCTTACATATAAAAACAGGAACCTTAAAATACGTTTATGTGTTAATATATACAAAACATTGCCCGTAGCTGGATCTATGACCGGTAAACGATGTATACGATTATGAATGAGTATCTTAATGGCATCGTATAAGGAAGCATCTGGACCAATACTAACCAAAGGCATGACTTCGTTATGTAAAACGCCTGTGTTGTTGTGGGAAAAGGAAAATTTTTTTTTTTGTTTTAATTGACTTAATGTGCAGTTATGACTTACTTCTCCAGGTATCCAATTTGTGCTCTTCCAATTGTTCTATTGAGGCATTCGGTGATTTATAATACATGCGTAAAATTTTTATAAAATCTGTTATGGTCAACATGCCAACGAATTGTTGCTTCTGTGAGTCCCATAGAGGGGCGGCACGCACCCCATTATAAACTAAAGCGTAGAAAGCTTTCTTCACCAGCAATTGTGTATCGAAGACGACCAATTTGGCAGAGGTCGGTATTAAATCGTAACATTTATGAAAACGGAAAAATTTCACAAATATTTGAGAATCATCCTCTTCTGCAATGATAAAAATCAACGAAAAGCAGATTTTAAAATAAAAATTCAATTTTCTTTACTTTTTTTCAGTCTACACAGCACTTGCGCTGAAAGGGTATATTAAGTTTGTGCGCATGTATGCAACAATCAGAAGAAGGTTTTGTGAGAGACTCACCCTTCGTTATAGCTATCGAGGCAGTGTCACTCTTTCCATCGATCTAAGCTTGTCTGTCCGCCCGCCCGTATTGTTTCCTTATGTTCAACCTTCCGGTCAGGAGATATTACTTATGAAATTTGGTACACCGACATGTTTTGGCTTCAGAGTCACTTTCTGAATCGATCTAAGCTTGTCTATCCGTCTGTCCTTTTTCTATTTTTGTGTTCAACCTTCCTTGACTTCGTTATTTTTCATATATTTTGATGAAATTTGCTGTTTCGACGAGTTTCGGGTATTACGTCGGACCACCTTTTCGCCCACTTCCAATAGAACGTCTTATTGTATACATAAAGTCGTTATATGTATGTAACTGTATTAAGCGAGATAGTGCAGATTATTTAACGTTGGGTCCTCTTCTAGTATAATGTGTTTGCTTTGGCATTAATCTAAGCTTGTCCGTCCATCTGCCCATTTAGTTTTCTGGTGTTTAACCTGCAGGTCGTCATTTTGGAGATATTTTAATGAAATTTGCTACACCGACATGTTTTGGCCCAGGGTCGAACCCTAGTAGAAATGATTCGGATCGGATGATTTTTTTGACAACTTCCCATATAACGACTTATTTTAAAAGACCTAGGTTAGTATGTAGGGTATTTAATGGTCACTCACTGGGTGTTGTAGTTGTTTTATTTATATTTTATTATTATTTAAAGGGTTTTTTTTTTTTTTGTTGATAGCTGTGATCACCTTTTCTTAAAATTTCTGCTAAGCAACGTTTCCAAGCTTGCGATACTTGTTCGAATTCTTTAATGCTTTCGATGGGATATATTTCACGTTTCCACCAAACTTCGGCGGTCGATTCTTGATCAAGCACCAAAAGACCGGCATAATTTGAATAGAAATGAAGCTGTAACATGCGTCTCTTTCACTCACAAATTCGTACAATATTCGGAGGTTTATTTAAATTCAATTTTAATTTTCGTTTAATGTTCGAAACATGGGAAAAATGCAGCATTACCACCAGTCGTGTCTTAGTATATTAAAAAAGCAATGAGTGAACACAAGACGGAGGGTGGTCTGTAGGACGGATTCAATTTCGTAAATTAATTGAAGATATATATAAGGGATAGTGTTCGTGGTGATAACGGTTCAAATAGAAGAAGAGGAGGAAGAAGAAGATCTGTCATAGTTTACATCCAGTAGCCAAACATTTTTCTATCATTTATTTCCCATGTACCTTAGGAGCTTCTTGCTAAGCCATTCTTAAAGGGATAAATTATTTACCAAAAATACAAAGCATTTTTGATCTTCGCTCTGGCTTGGCCCACCTTAATGCCGACGGGTATTCACTAAAGTCGTTTGGTGCATTGTCCTCACACAAGCAAAGGCTTTAGCATTTGAAAAAAAAGAAAAGATTTTAGACTCTTGTTGCCTTGCTTTTCGAGGCCAAGCCTACAATAGTCTCAAGTCGCTTTAAGAACTGCTTAGACAAGAGACATTGGATTGATATCAGATCCAGTAATATTTTCCGGGCCACATCGGAATCCGATCCATGGACATTTAATGGTCTTACTTTAAGTAACATCAGACACACATAACAAGTCACAACCAGGTATTTTTTCTTTGTATCTTCCGTAGTTTAGAAATCTTGTTTTGTAAGGAAACCGATACTGAAAGAGAGTATTATTTTGACTATTGATGTGGAATATCAAGATTACAAAACTACAACAAGAGGACGCTTTGTTTTCTTTTATGACTAGTGATCGATCGCAAGGCCAGGTTATGGCTGCAAGTGATAGATTCTATTGCAATAGCTCCAAGGATCTTTTTGATAAGTTAATTTCAACATTTTGATACCTTACGTCACTTGTAATACAAGGACACGTTCAGTTTGTGCAAATGTGTATAACACTTAGAGGGACTTTAGATGGACATACCTTTTATTAACAACAACAAACAAATCGTTAACACTTTTTGAATTCTTCTAAGCTTCTCTGTATGTCCGTCCGTCCGTTTTGTATTCTTATGTTCAGGCTACAGGTTGCAAAATTGGGTACACCGACCAACGTTGTTGAAAACGATTTAGATCGGACCACTTTTTACATACACTTTCAAAACTTGTCTGTCCATCTGTCCATCTTATTATGTTGCGTTCAATCTATGTATCGCAATTTTTGTGATATTTTGATAAGATTTGGCGCACGCTATGTTTTGGCTGAACGACGAACTCTATTGAAAATGGTTCGGATTGGAACACTTTTTCGGACACTTTCTATAAACCGCCTTATTTTCAAAAGTTGTTATATGAATAACTGAAGAACTGGGTATTAACCGAATTTTTGTCGGACATTGAAAAATGGGCCGTAGCTCCTTATAATGTTTTTACCTTTTTATTAATAAAAGAATTGGTTTTTTTTGATCGAAGACTGGCTTTTTCGTTCAAACACTTGCCAATCACACAAAAATCAAAATTTTCAAAACGCCCCATGGACTGTTCTAGTTAGTATTGGCAATTTTTAATGTTTTCCCAAAATAATGTTTTTTTTTTTTTTCTAGAACGTAAGGATATGGCCTTAATAAGCTCCCTGCCAATATTATTATCCCAAAAAAATTTGTTCAAAATCTTGTTTCTTACGCTGTGGCAATGATCTCAGCCCTTAATTAAAAAAAAAAACTTCCATTAGAAAATTTTATGCGATTGTGAACTCAAATATAGGCAAAGAAAGAAAGAAAAAAAGAAGGCTTTTTAGTTCTTGGCGGAATGCATATCAAGAGACCTGAGATATTGAAAAGATCTTTTACGAGCCTCTCGAAAAATATTATTTACAAAAAATATTGCCTGTGATCTGTTTTTTTTTTCTTTTAATTCGTTAACAAAAATATGAAATAAGGCATATATATATATATATATATATACATATATACATATATTCATATATATATATTTTGTTGTTTTTTCTAATTAATCGCTACATTAAATTTAGTTTGCAAATGAGTTTTATTTATTTCATTAATTAACCGCACCAGTCATCGCGCGCAGTGTAATAAGTTTAGTAGTAACGTTCTCGCATGAAAAAGAAAAGAAATAAAATCACGTATGAAAATCATATTTAGCTGTGATCGAGTCTTTTGCATCCATTACACCTTTACGCAAAAAAGCGAAGAAAGTCAATTTTCATGCTTTATAATATGAGATAAAGCGCCGACGATTTTTACCATTTCTCTACTGGTACTGCAGGGTTGCCCATGGAGTATACGAACAAATTTTTATAGGTTTATCTCTACGCAAAGAACTAACTTGTTTGTTTTTGAAAGCGGAGGATTTTTATATGATATTGTAGGCGTGACCTTCGACTGATTTGCGCCATTTTCAACACCGCACTGCATGGCAGAATTTCCAACGTTTCTGCTGATTAATTTTTGCGCTCACGATAATATTTGTGACAGACAGATAGACGGACATGTTTAAATGGTTTCAGAAGTTGATGCTATGCACTTTGTGGGGACTCCTTAAGCTTTCCGCTGCATGTTGACAACGGTTTGACAAAAACATATATGTCGTCCTTCCATATCCTTTATTAGGGTATGAATGAGCTTTTCCGTCAGTTGTCTCTTAAAAAAATTGAAATAAGGGAGAGAGTAAGAGAAAGAAAACCTGTCAACTTAAAGTGAATCATTTGTGGAATCCTAGCCGTCTATTTTCACATATGTCATGGAATCTGTAACATATACATCTTCAAGTAAAGTTGCTTTTAGGAAGATGTAGGGATAAATAATGCATCTTACGGCACTTGCCATCATTTACATTTGAAGGGACCTTACATCTTTACTTCTGGGCATCAAAAGTGAGACGAGGTTGTGGTAAACTATCCCCATAAGTTTTATTCTGAAGCAGATATGGTCAATATCCGGTTCGCGAGGCCTTATGTAAAATCTTCATGTTACTTATATATCAAGTAGGGATGGTATTAAGAATATTTGCAGTGGCCATCAAGCCTTCAGTCTTCCTATAGAGTCTTGTCCAGTCAAGCTATCTTACTGGAAGGTAAAGGAAGTCCCTACCTAATACCGCCGGATATTCGGGTAATTTTTCATTGAATCGATTATGCGGTATGTGACTCAACTTTCAAAAGAAAATTTACGAAGATTTTAAAATGTTTTCGCATATAATTGAGGAATAATTTCATTCGCTGAATAGTAAGTAAGAAATTAAAAAAAAATTACTTCTTTTTTATAAGCGCAATGAAGTTTTATTTTTTACGTAACGGGCTGAGTTTCTTTTCTTTAAAGTTTGAAAAACATGATGATGGTGATGAAGAGTCTTAAAGGCCCACAGAGATCTGTAGCCTGTCCTTCCCTGCTATTAGTGAAAATTGCGTAGCTTTTTTTAAAACTTATCTTGATCTTTTTGTAAGATCCCCGTTGGCAACGGAAACCAAAATTCTCATCATTTGTTAGATGCTTGAAGAAAATATCAATAGAAATCCATCAAGAAGGCAATTACTTCAGGTGGCCGTAAATGTTGTAAATGTTTTTGACGTAATTGCCGTTTAATGTATTCCCTAAACGGTACATTAAAATAGCACTTAAATAATGTAAATATTTTGCTTAATTAATTATTTGGCAAACGTAAGTAAGTGCAGGCATTTTTATGTCTATTACTAAAGAAAGGCAGTACGCGGTATTTAAACGCGAGACAAATCAATGAGAAGGAAGAGGGGTGTTGATTGAGATGGGTGGAAGGAGGTACACACCATCCTTCCTAGGAAAGGAAAGAGGTTTTATTAACTTGTTTGTAAGCCTCAGGATTAAAACAGCAAAAGCTCAATGAACGCAATATCTATGCAGATAGGTGTTATGAGGACAATGTACTTAGAAATCTCAGGCGACATCTACACCTCACCCTAGAAAGTTATTAGGCAATGTGCCGCGTATTACATCTCGATTAGAATACATATACGTTTGTATATCAATATCAACAGCAGCCACAACTACGACATCCTGTAAACTTATTGAGTGCTGTGTCATATCTATCTTCTCGATCGTAAGGTATAGACATCTATGCCAATGTCATTCATGTGCCGTCGCGCAAACTTATTGAGCTTTGTGTCGTATATATCCTCTTGATCAGAATATATGTACATTTATGCGTCACTATCAACAGAGGCCACATCCTATGAACTTATTGAGTGATGCGCTATGTATATCTTGTCGATCAGAAGATATAAACATATATCAATGTCAGTGTCATCTATATGTCCTCTTACAAATTTATTTAGTAATGTGCCATATAGATATCTTCTCGATCGTGACCTGTATCAATGTGAATAGAGGCGACTTCTATATGTCATTCTAAAAATTTATTGACTTATCTATCATACATACATATAAATATGTATCAATGTCAATAACATCAATATGTCATCCCACAAACGTATTGAGCGCTGTGTCATATGAAGCCATCAAAATGAGATTTCCGAATGGATTTACTTCACAGTGTACCTATTTCCGTCCGTGAAATAATTGTGATATAAACTTGAAATCTCGGTATGAAAATTTTGACTCAATTCATGAGATGCGTAGCTTCAAAAATCTTTCTAAGTCACCCAAGAAATCATGCACGATGTATGTAAAATTTCACTAGACATACATTTATGCTGCAATAGAGGTATAATCACTACCCGTTGCCAAGGCGAGCATACCCGATTCTGTGCTAATGCAATATATTTGTAAATTTCTTGCTTTACAAGCATACGAACATATTTAAGAATTGTGTCCTCATTTAGTGTGCATAGATAGCCCAAGCTATCCAATCTTTATCACTTTGCAACTCATTTTATGGCAAAAGATTTTTCTTCCTCCGCTTTAATGGCTTAAAGTGAAGCAAGAACTATGCTTTTGACTAGAGATGAACTTTTGCTGATAATGTCTTTTGATTTGCTCACTGCCTTGAAATTTTATTTTTGAAATTAGAAAAAAGAAAAAACTTGGAAATCTTTCGAACCGCACTGCTTGAATTCCTCTGTCTTAGGCACAAGTAATTATTTACGTTATTTTGTCCTAATCTTATTATTTAATCTTTTAAAATTTTTCGCTTATCACATGTAATCCCCTTAACTAATAGGCTTAGTTTATGTTGTAAACTATATATATATATATATATATTATTTAATCTTTTAAAATTTTTCGCTTATCACATGTAATCCCCTTAACTAATAGGCTTAGTTTATGTTGTAAACTATATATATATATATATATTATATATATGTAAACATTTTTATCATTATAATTCTATTGAGTAAGTAGGTTATTAAAAGTGTAAAAGAAGTGACTTCTTAGGTAACTACAACAACTCTGATGAATCATCGCATCATCGTCGATGTTACGAGATAATTGTCGTCGAGTCAAGCAAGTTCAGTCATTTACGAATTTATTTCTTAACCGTGTTCTCAGGAATACCACACAGAGATGTCATAAGTTATATAGCATTCTTTTTTTTTGGGGCTTGCGTGACTTACTTAATAACTTTGTTGATACCGAAACCAAAGTTTATATTCGAGTGTGTTATTGTGAGTAAAGAACAAGTAAAAATTAAAAGTAGTCCAACATGGCCATCATTAATTTGTACCCTACACCACGTCGCTTGATTCAGGTATTCATACAACAACTTTTCAAAATAAGGCGTTGTATGGGACGTGATTGAAAAAGTGTTCGGATCTGAACCAATTTCAATAGAGTCTGTCCGTCAGTCAAAATATGGCGATGTGCCAAATTTCGTCAAAATAGCTCAATAATTGGGTCTAATAGATTGAACATAACGTAATAAGACGAACAGACGGACGGATATGTTTACATTGAAGCAGACAGTGATACTGAATCCTTAGGTATAATGAAAGTTGGGTCTCCCTCGAACCGTTCTGAGAGCTGTCTACATCCGCAAAACTTAGTATATCCTTACCGCACGAGCAGTGTAGGACATAAAGGCGAAAAAAATCTATAGCACCTGTTACACTATAGCTGTATACTATAGCTTTCGTCAAAACGCCAGAATATGCCACCAAATCTATCAAGCGAGATGAGACGGAAGAAACTTGCTTATGTGCAAGAAGAGTTTGGATCGATTTAATCTTGTTCGTCTCCCCGATAGTCTTCGGAGATGTTCAAGTCGTACAATCAGGTCAGGGTGACACAGGACAAGATTTTCCACAATCGTTGATTGAGAGATTTTGAATTTAATTAAAACTTAACGACGTGGCTTTATATAATCGATCGAAGATTTTTAATCGCTTCGTCTCTCCGATGTGCTTTCGAAGTTAGTTCCTATCAAAATGAAGAAACAAATTTCACGTGAATAACGGGGACGTCTGAATTGATTTAACCATGTTCTTCCTTCCCAGGAAAATTGCGCAATTTTCCAAATCCCCTGAGAACTGTGCAAGTCGAATACAATCAAAATGATGACAAAGAAGGGACCTTTTCGTGAACAATGGATCATTCTGAATTACATCCGTTTCTCGCTTGATATTCAGAGTTGGGAGGTAGAAAGAGACCTCACATAATGAGAAACACTTAATTAATGAGAGATTGTTGAGTCGCATCTATCTTGTGGGCCTATGGGAT
Organism: Glossina pallidipes; assembly: GCA_000688715.1. Taxonomy (NCBI): domain Eukaryota; kingdom Metazoa; phylum Arthropoda; class Insecta; order Diptera; family Glossinidae; genus Glossina; species Glossina pallidipes. The sequence continues at coordinate 191,167 of KK499916.1, read as the reverse complement.
TCTTCAAGCGTAAGTAATAGGGGACAGAGACAGAGACAGAGACAGAGACAGAGACAGAGAC
>KK499916.1:93924-186219 GCA_000688715.1 Glossina pallidipes | reverse complement strand
GGAAATAATTTATAATGCTATTAAAGAAAAAAAAAAAGCAAAAAACTAAATAATAAACAAATAAATACATAAATTTGAATTAAAATGCTGTCTCATATTTAACAAAACTGAAGACGAATTTTGGATACCTTAACTTACACTCAGGGATGGTCCAAAATCTCCCACTAAAGAAGGCTAGCGACGAATCTTGGATACCTTAAGGTTTTGTACACTGAGGGATAGTTGAAATTTCTTATAGTAAATAAGGCTAGCGACGAATTTTAGATACCTTAAGGATTTGTATACCGAGGGATAGTCCAAAATCTCCTATTAAATAAGGCTAGTGGTGAATTTTGGATACCTTAAGGATACATACACTCAGAGATGGTTCAAAATCTCCCTTTAAAGAAGACGAGGGGCGCATTTTGGATACTTTAAAGTTCTATTTCTTCTATTAAATAAGGCTAGGGACAAATTTTGGACATCCGAAGGTTTCATGCACTCAGGCATAATTCAAAGGTTCTTATTCAAATAAGGCTAAGGACGAAGTTTGCACACCTTAAGGGTATACACACTGATCGATGATCCAAAATCTTCCATGAAAGAAAGCCAGCGACGAATTTTGGAAACCTTAAGGTTCTATATACTGAGGGATAGTCCAAATTTCTTCTATTAAATCAGGCTAGGGACGAATTTTGGATCCCTTAAGGATTTATACATTGAGGGATGGTCGAAAATTTCTTAAGGATTTGTACTCCCAGGGATAGTTCAAAATCTCCTATTAAATGAGGTCAGGGATGAATTTTGGATAGATTAATTTGGATACTCACAGATAGTCAAAAATCTTCTATTAAATAAGGCTATGGTCGAAATTTGCAGATCTTGAGGATATACACACTCGCGGTTGGTCCAATATTCCCTTTTTTTTCTTCTTTCAAAATGAGCTCATGATATCTTTATTAGTCCTTGAGTTGTTCCCACTTTAAGCATTTGATCAAAAAAGTGCTGAGACTTAGTTAACCATCACACCAGCTTTCTTTTGAAGCCATGCAACTGAGTCACTGCTTACGTCTATTAATGGAGCATTTGAAGTAGACATTTCATGGATTTATTTTTGGTTCTTGACTACCTACTGAAAACATACGCGCAATCTAACAAAAAAGTACCGGGAATTGTCGGATGTAAATCTCAGTGCGGTGGAATTTATTTTTGTCGTAGCTATAGTGAATGCTAAGTTGGTTAAGGCATAACACCCGAAAATTGGGCACACAGACCCACTAGCCTGCGACCACCTCCCTATATTATTTCATTTTCTCAATTCTTCTTCTTTCTGGCCGCCAGGGTGCTACACTAATAGGAGACGTCCAGTGAGTGATTGCTTATGCATATACATATGTATAGATATATATGTATATATATTTAATGGGCATCAAAGTTTGAATCGATTCAACTATGTCCATCAGTCCATCTATGTAATTTTTATTGTAAACATGCTGTTGACCGCAAAAATGAAGATAAAGCTATCAAATTTGGCGAAAGCAAATCGGAACAGGCCCAAATCGGTTAAAGGACGCGCAACATAAATTCAGAACATCGGTGCTTATTGGCTTTTTAATAATTACTTATAAACTGCAATAGGCAGACGATAAAAACTTTCCACTTTTGTTTGACAGAAATAGAAAAAATCGGCCACGCCCATCCAATAATATAAAGTATAAAAATTTAATATTATTATTGTTTTTTTTGCCAGTGGAGAGTGTAAAAGTTTCCCTGCCAACCCTATAAAATTTCCTTATTCATAATATTAAAAAAAAAAAGATATTATTCTTGCTTGCGCTATCTTCGTAACTTCAAAACCAAATCTATGGACAATTCATTCATTTCTTAGTATAGAGATCCAGCCTATAACAAAGCTTCTTATGCATGTGAGATCACTAACCCAACGCGGAAGTTTTAAGCAAAAGCCCACTTATAACACTCAACAGATTCATGAACATTAATGTCTTGAAAATAAAACAGTTATATACACAGATGCTTAACACTTTCCATAGGCAACAAGTTTCAAAGTCGTTTCTTTATAGCTTAATAAATTAATAATCAATCATTTTGACATTTAATTTAAAAACAAATAAACACAAAATAGCCATCAAACACCATACACCAATTCGCCAATTAATAAACCTATTCATATAACGATTTCTTAAAATAAGGTGTGGTATGGAAAGAGGTCGGAAAACCGATCCGAACCGAATCTTTTTCAATAGTCCTCGTCCTTTGGCGAAAGCAAGACAAAATATTTCGAAAACTACGTTCTATAGGTTGAACACAAGAAAAAAAAACGGACAGACGGACGGACAAGCTTAGATCTATTCAGAAAGTGATTCTAGATCGAACGATTTAATAAAGGGTGAATCTATTTCAACTCCTTTCGCGGGTTACACACATTCGCACAACGTTAATATACTCTTGTACGGCAAGTGCTATGAAGGTATGAAGTTAAGTGACGATTGATATATATACTGGCAACTAATCGCTAAGCCGCGTGTACTGTTATCAGTACACGTCTAAATAGTGTTAGTAGCAATAACTAATCTTTAGATTTTAAAATCGTAATTTAAAAAAATGAGCTTGTTTGGCGTAAAAACGATAACTAGCGTGCGCTGAAAATAGCACATGTGGCAAAGAACGTGCTAATTAAAAAATATAAAGTCTCATGTGAGTGTCTTCAGAAATCTTTGCCTTTAGCCTTAGCGACATAATACATATGGACGGGCGAACAGGAGAAGAGCTGAAGAGACTGACTAATAGCGACGGACAAACAAATAAACAAGTTTGCGAACGGATGAACGCCTTAATGGGTAGACGTAAATGCAAATGTTAAATTGGTTAAAAGTTTTTAATTGCTTCAAGAACTGCGTGCAGCCGACGTAAACTTAAGTAGCAACAAAAAGAATGTGTCATGTCTCGGTGTATTAAGCAAGTTTTCCTTATTATGAGATTTTTAATAATGCGCTTGCAAAACGGTCTAATTAGAGCCTACGCCACTTGTGATGCAAAGGTCTATTAAGTTTGTGCATATGTATGCATTGCGTAGAAGGATTTGAGACGAGCACACCTTTTATTATACTGAACGATTTGGAATCACTTTTTATCATTTGTCTGTCACTCTGTCCATCTTGTTTTCTTTTGTTCAGTTCAACCCCATAGGCCACAATTTTTATGTACAATTTGGTACGTCGACGTGTTTTGTACCAAGGACTAGCGATAGTAAAAATTTTTCAGATTGCATCAATTTTTCGAAAACTTCTCTTACAACTTGTTATTGTGAAAAGTCGTTACATGTGCATGTGGGTCGATGTATGGTATTTCATGATGGGCTTTGACCCACTATAGTTTTTTTAATATATTTTAATTTAAAAAATTGGGATACATGTGAGATTTAGCGTGTACTGAAAACGGTACATACACCAAGAAGCATGTTAAATATTTTTTATTGGTAGCTACCACGTTGGAGAATTCAAATACGACTTGGTTACGTAGATTATTTACTTCAAAATCTTCAAAGATTGTTATGGCATTGCATCTGGATAGAATTTTCTGGGGAAATTCTTCCAGATGTGCTTGGAGGTTATTTTTCTGCCTGCACAGGGATTACAAGTATAGGGGTACATTAATATTTGTGGCATTATATTAAGAAATTCTTTAGATGAGATGAGATCCTTCACATAGGAAGGCTCTTTCGCATATGGAAAAAGAGAAATGTGATTTTTAATGCCTTTCGCGTTTGCTTCCCCCGAACAGGTAATAACACATCAGTCATCAAAATCATAAAACTAAATGCATCGTCGATTGGGGAAATCAAGGAAATATTTTACCAAAGTTTGTTGCGAAAATTTCGTCTTTGCGGTCGACCCCTTACCTAACTTGCAATCGATTGATATGAAAAAATAAAATTCGAATTAATTTTGATTGACAAATTTTTTCTAAAACATTTGTAAATTAATTTTGATAAAAATAAATAAAAATTATTAATAACACAACTCCTCCCACTTAAAAAAACCACTTGTTTTAGAAAATTTTGGCAGAAGAAATCATTAATTGACTCTGCCCACGCGCGCTGTAGTCGGAGGAAATTTACGGTTTTGAATGTGTTAATAAACTAATTTATATATATATACATATATATATATATATATAGAAAGCAAAATAAATCAATTTTTAACGAATTTTTTTTTTTTTTAGTTTTGCTTTTTGTTGTAAACATTTTTTTCTAGACATCAAACAAAACAAAAAGCAACAACGTACAAGTTCATGTATAGATTTCAAGGCAGGCACACATACGTCATAGAAATAATTTTTATTTACCGAGTAATTAATTATGTGTTAAACACATTAATAACTTACCCAAATCGGAGAGATTTACTTTCTCTAGGAACGGATCAGCTACAGGTAACTGAAAATAATAATAAATTTTAGAAAAAAATTTAATAAATTTCTTTAAAAAGTAAAATTTTATAAAAAAATATTAAGTAAAAGTAAAATTTATTTAGGTTTTCGAGATTCATAGAATTTTTATACCCTACAGTATATTAAGTTGGTGCATATATGTATGCAACATCCAGAAAGACTTCAGGTAGGTCCACTTTTTATTATCCCAATTGATTCGGAAAGTGATTCTGATTTTAAGCCTAAGTCTGTCCGTCTGTCTGTCCTGCTTTCTTGTGTTGAAAGTACAGTACCGTAAGCTTTTAGGATATTTCGATGAAATCTGGTACATTTGACATGTTTTGGGCCAAGGCCCACTTCTTTCATGTAGAACATCTTATTGTGAAAAGTCGTTATATGGATAGCTGTAGGGTGACTTAAGCTATTTAATGGTGAGCCATGCCGCACTTCTGTCTCTTATACACATCTAGATGTGTATAAGAGACAGGCTGTAGGGTGACTTAAGCTATTTAATGGTGAGCCATGCCGCACTGTAGTCTCTGTACTTGTTTCCATGCCCATCATCGAAAGATGGGAACTGTACTCATTTTGTCAAAGCCTTTGCAACGTCCAGAAAGACGCTTCAGAGACCCCACGGGGCACATATGCTTTTGGTAAACATCAAATTCTCGATCAATTTAAGCATGACCGCCTGTCCGCCCGTGTAATGTCTGTTACAAACATTCTCCTGCTCGCAAAAATGAAGCTATTTGTCTTCAAATTTGGCAGAAACATCGGAAGTTCTTGCACGCAGGTTGGTACTGAAAATGGGCCAAGTCCAAGAACTAAAAAATTGGTTTCTTGCTTATTACTCATAACCTTCAGAAAAAATTGAAAGGCATATTCTGTGAGGGATGTTGTAGTGTCTGCACGAAAAAGGGAAAAATGGAGCAAGCTTACCCACTATTATAGTGTACCAAAATTTCGTTTTTTTCAATACTTTTATAAGACCCAGAAGCAAATTGCTCGAAACTCTATGAAATACATAAATTTTTGTCCAGTTGCGTAGTCGCAAACGCCTAAGCATATTCGTCTGTTTGTCTGTCCATCCGTCCGTTTGCCAAACTGTGTTGTGTCTATGATAACACGTTCTCCCGTTCCCCATAAATTTGCAAAGGGTTTGAAAACGATGCAAATAAGTCAAAGAGGACGCCTACAACGCCCCCATGTCCATACAACCAAAACTGAGAAAATTTCTGCTTTCGTTTACCATTTCTTTTGATCTTTCCTCATAAACTACAACAGATCCACACAAAATGAGTTTGCACAAAGTGTTTCTGCAAGAATAGCAAACACCAACCACGCCTCCTTCCCCCCTCCAATATTATAGAATATGCGAATTTATATTTTTCCTTCTTTTCTGATATTTTCTCATATGAAGAGGTATAAAAGATTCGATCGCAACCCGAATATAATTTCCTTACTTTTTATCTATATTTTTGGCGATCATTAGAGTTTCAAAAGCGAAGGACATATCGGTGAATGGACATTGGAAACATGATTAAATTGATCTAAAATCTTTGCTGATCTTATGTGTGTATACCTTGCGAGGAATCAGTGATTGAAAGGAGCAATCGCCCAAGCGTTTATTTACAGCAGGCGTTACTTTGTCCATATCTTTGTTAGAAGAGCGTGATTAGTGGAGGAGAATGGAAAGGATCTTGGAAAGTGAAAAGTCAAAGAAATACATTTTTAAACAAAAAGTTTCTAGATTACACAAAAAAAAAAAACATTGCCACGTTGTAAAAAAGATGGTCACCTCATAATTCGTGCTGCAAAAAAACAGAAACAATTGTATTTCCCAAATAGTGCAATAAACCCTGATCCGTGCACGATTAACCACCAAATACTTTTGCAATGTTCGCATGTGGTTTGGAGATAATGGCTATCGAAGATCTTTATTAAAAAAAAAAAAGAAAAGAAAAGTAATTCCAAAATAACAACAACGCAGGCCGTCTGATAACAGCTTACTACAGCTAGCATTACGTGCTACTCAGTTAACTGCAGAATTTACTTTCAAGCGGTGGGTAGAGCAAGTCTATGTACGCCCGTATATGTGTAGATTGTAGTGGGAGTAGCCGTTTTTTTTTTTCTTTCTATACCCTACACAACTTGCGATACAGGGTATATTAAGTTAGTGCGTACGTAGGCAACACGCAGAAGGGCCTAAGATAGATCCACGTTTTATTATGCCGATCGATTCAGAATCGTAATCTGAATTGATCTAAGTCTGTCCGTCCGTCCACCCGTCCGATGTTTGTCAATTCAAATTTGTGTTCAAGATAGAGATTGCAATGCTTTTGAAAGTCACAACGCTATTGAAAATGGTTCGGATTGGTCCACTTTTTCGCCCACTCCCGATATAACCCCCTACTCTGAAAAGCCATTATATGAGACAAAATTTCTCGGCAAATGTGGTTAAGTAGTAGCATTTTGGCATTCTAAATTGGTATCAAAGCTTTGGACTGGCTGGGGCAATTTTTGAACATCCCTCTCATATAATAAGAACAGAAGGTCATACGACAAAAAGATGTAATTTTCAATCCTTCACGTCGAAAATTATATCATAGCAGTAATTTAACATAAAAAAATTAACTGTACCATATTTGGACCATCTCGACCTGTTTGTTGGATCCTATTCTAACAAGAATTTTCATGAAAGTTGATCCTTTGTAGAGCAGAAAAGTCCAAATTTTAATATGTGATGATGAAAATTGACCCACAATAGCAATTTCAAAAATGAGCTCTACAAAATTTGGACCACCTACGCCTATTTTGGATTCTTCTCTACGTAAGAATTAAACTTGTGCTACATTAGATCGCGTTTTGGCCCCGCTTGACCATAAATACGAACTTGAAAAATATGCCCTTATGTTAGTATACAGTAAAAATAAGAATTGTGTTACACAATGAGGGGTAGGGTATTTAACGGTCGGCCTTGCTCGACAATAATGTTCTTACTTGTTTAATTATGACCAACCACTCAACGTATGTTTCTTTCCACGATCGTGTGAGAAAGAAAGGGGAAAAATATGAAAACATAGATAGCTGGTGCGGCCTAATGGATGCCTGTCTGGTAAGTTTTATACTTTTAGCGACTGACTGCATTCACTATATATATAACTACGACCAAGTACGGTCGCAAACCGCACTGAGGTTTGAATCACGACTCTTATCTACTTGTTTATGCGGCAGCAGGCACGTTTTTACTAGTAGTATGAAGAACGCATAACACTACATCGTCTTTGCATTACGTCTCATTGAAATTTCGAGTTTTTATATTTCTTATATCACCCGACATATATGCAAATCGACCGCACCAAAACGAAGATTAGAATTGACGTGTAAACATGTCGAACGCAGTTAAATGGTTAAATGAAAGAAACAAATACAGAAATATTGATTGATTGAGATTGATTACTGCACACTACCTAATACTTCTAACACAGGTATGTACCTATTAAACATTACGACTTGTTTAAGTGCTACACAGCTAACGGTTTCAAGCGATCATTTTTGTGCTCTGTAGCTTAACGGTTTGAAGTGTGGCACTTTTGGTACAAAGGTATGTTAAGTTTGTACGGACGATTGCAATATCCAGAAGGATTTGAGATAGACTCACTTTTTAATATAGGAATTTGTCTGTCCGTCTGTCCATACACCCATAAATCCCATCTTTTTATTTAGGTTGTCTGCCCTTCCGCCCGTCTTGTACCCAGAAGGATTTGAGATAGACTTACTTTTTATTAAAGCAATACGAAGTTTGCCTGTCCGCCTGTCCATGCACCCATAAGTCCCACCTTTTCAATAAATTTGTCTGCGCTTGTACCCAGAAGGACTTGAGATAAACTCACTTTTTATTAAAGCAATACTAAGTTTGTCTGTCCGCCAGTCCATGTACCCGTAAATTCCATCTTTTTATTAAGGTTGTCTGTCCACCCGACCGTTTGGTTTTTTGTTCAACCTGCAAGTTGATGAAATTTCGTACACCGACATGTTATAGCCCGTCGACGAAGGCTATTAAAAAAAGCGCCTGTGATTGGATCACTTTTTCGAGCACTTCTCATATAGCATATTATTTTGAAAAGTCATTATATGACTAACTGTATTAAGCGAGGTAGGGTAAGACATTTAATGGTGGGCCGTAGCCCACTATAATAAGTTTACTTGTTTTAAATTGGCCTCGAAAGTTATATATGACTGACTCAACCTGCTATAAGTTAACTAAATTTCATGGTTTTCATACTTTTTCCCCTTCTTCATCTTCTTTAAAGGTATAAGCAAGATGTTGTTTTTTTTCCTATTCACTTAAATGTTTATTTGTTAATTATTTATATTTTCGCTATTTGCTAAAAAAGATGAAAATTTTTTAAGTAAATTTTGCAAAAACGCTGCAACAACAATCTGTACAAATATGGTTAAATAGAAGTAAACAGGTTGTTAAAAACAAAAAACGAAAATAAAAAGATCGACTGAGAAGAAACAAGAACAACAACAATGTTCGTAATAAATACATAAAATTGCATTTTTTTTTTCACAGACAGACAGACAGACAGTATATATATATACTACAAAATATGAATATCCACTGCGCCACGACAGAGTTACGGTTACAGCAACTTTTACAATTACTACGAAATAACGCCACACATCAGTACGCAAATGCACAAAAAAATGTAGGCAAAAGTGCATTTATAAAGCTAGACAAAGGAGGGAAGTAGAGAGAGAGAGAGAGAGACAGAGAATAAAGAAAAGAGAGAGCGGTGCATTGTTTGCATAAAAAAGAAGAGCTACTATTGAGCTTGCATGCCATCCGGACAGTACATAAGTTTATTATTTACATTAAACCAGGGGTGTCCAACCTTTTTGGCAAAGTTGATGACAGTTGATTATTTTCTTTTTCCCCTAATCCCCTCCCTCATAATCAATAATAATTTTTGTAATGCAGTTAATGTCCGCGTAGGTCTACAGATGATGATTAACTAAAGTCCGTTTTTTTTGATATCACGGACAGACATAGATTATTTTGCCTCCTGAGCAAGTAAACAGTGATCGTGTGCTGTATTAGACTAAATAAGACTGTTACTGAACAGTTGGGTTTATTTTATACGCTTTCCGGTGGAGGGGCTAGCAAATGAAACGCTTCTTATCAAATCAGAAAAACTATTCGAAGAAAGTTCACATGACCGATTCATATTGGCGGAACAAGTGAATGATTTATAGAAAGCTCTGCTAGTTGTCTCATTGACTTGCATCAGTTCCTAAAAAAATAACAGACTGGAAAAATTTACAAAAAACAGTAATAAAAGTGACTACTTTGTTGGAGCCATGATTGACCAAATGAAGTCATATAAAAAAAAAAAAAATCGCAAGCACTTCTTATTCAACCCACAATCCCAGATCTTTTTATTCTTTTGCCAATAAATAATCGAAGAGACTTCCAAATCGGCAAAAATCAAACATGTTAGGGGCCTACTACGATCAAAATTAGTTCTATACCTTTGTTGAACAGTGGAAATGTACCTTTATTTCCTTTTACTGGAATCTATTAGTACCTGATACTACATTGAATGCAAGCCAGATGGAAGATCCAATGATTTAATATTTCAAACCATATTTCCTAAGAAATGGCAGCACTTTTCTAGCAAGTGTCCAAATTTAAAACCATATTACACATATTAAATCTTATTTTTGTATGGAGAAGCGCCTTATTAAACGGACGATGCTCGAACTTGAAACGAAAATCATATTAAAGAACAACTGAAGGTCAAATTTTAAGCTTTACGCTAAAAGACTTATAATTTTGAAGCTTCAATGAGGGAAAAACAAGATGAGTCCTTTGTTAACTAAAGGCGAGTTCCGCAACATTGTTGTAAGCCCTTATAAGCAATAGGAGGAAATTCTGCAATCACTTTTTTCCTTTTAGACAAAGTTTTCAGATCATAACTATGAACTGTCCACGGGTGGTGGGATGAATGGCCGCAATTAAATCAATTTTATTTTCATTATATGTTTGTAAGGTCTTCAAGACATACAGCATAAACATTTGATAAATCCAATGTCCATATATCCATCCACACTATAAAATCTAATAATAGCGCAGATGGTCTGCGACCCTAAGGTTGGACGACAAGGTTGCTTTAAAACTATTATTAAGAGAGCGAGAGAGAGCAGGAGAGAGAAGGAGAAATTTGTAAAAAGTTATTGAACCGACATACCTTGAGTTGTTGATACAGATTGTTAGGTGAAAATGAGGGATCATAAAATTCGCTACGTCTACGTAATAGCAAGCAGTTGTGTTTGGGAGAATTCGAACGTACTGCAGCTGTATTGGTTAATTGGTGTCTTTTTCGAAGGTCTTTGGGCGTTGAATTGCTTTCATAGACTAAAGGTTGTAATTCTTGAGAATTTTGTAACGGATTACCACCATTGCTGATGATTGATGACGGTGCTAATAAACGCTTGTGACCTTTGGCACCGATACTATTAACAAATTTATTGAAATTACTACCGCGACTATTCTGAGTCTGTTCAGAACAACGACTTATATGTTGCTGCTGTTGCTGCTGCTGTGAATGGCATAAACCATCGATTTGATTATTTTTTTTACTATTCTCGACTTCGGCATTATCATAATAATGATCAATTAATTTGGGTAAATTTTCAAGTTTCTTCTTACGATAAACCGGCGAATTACCTAAAGAACGAGCTTTACGCTGTTGCAAGGCAGTGATTTGTTTTAACGGCAATTGATTTATACGTATTTCTGGTACTGGACCAAGGGAATGTTTACGTTCTTGCGTTGAAGAAGAAGAAATTTGCGTAGGCAGTACAGAAAGACGCGGCGGTGTATTATCGAATAGCGAGTAACGACGAAACATTTTCTTTATCAATAAAGAAAGAAAGAACAAGAAGAAGAAAAAAAAAATAAACAAAAAAAACGATATTTTCCGATTTGTCTTTTTTTCTTTTTTTTTCCCTACTACACTATGTGTGGTGGTTTTACCGGCTAATTGTATCTTTAAAACACTACGCACGCAAAGATTGTTGTTACGTCTGTTCACGAGGAATTATTATATTAAACTGGTTTCTCTCTTCTCCAGCAAACGGTATTCACATTCACTCAGGCAAAGTAACATTGCTGCGTGCGTACATTCGTAAAGTAGTTAAGCTATGCACATATACGATATAAACACCGAATAGGATCGTAAACAATATCAACACAAAGGCTTACGATAAGTGGGGTAGGGACAGTGATAGCAAAAGACGAACACGAGGATAAAGAGGAAAAAGAAGTTTAAGATACATCTTGAAGGAAGCGCTCCGAAAACACCTAAGGACAAGAGAGACAACAAACAGAGAGCAAGAAAGAGATAGAAGTAGAGAGAAAGAGAGAGAGAGAAAGAGAGAAAAGAGAGTTCATTGTCTTTAGATATGACATAAGTTCCCAACTTTTTTTTTGGCTTGGATTGAAAGAATTTCCTTTTTTGCTTTACGAATGCCTTATTTAATTTTTCAGTCCACTTGAATTCCTGCATGCATGGGTGCGTACCCATCACCTCCTTATCCTTCTAAGGGCTATATTCATTTTGTCAAAAAATTCGCAGCACCCAGAAGGAAGCTTCATGGACCGCATAAACTATATACATTTTTTTGCAGCGTCAACTTTTAAATCAATTTAATTATGTTTATTTGTCCGTCTGTCTGTCTGTCGGCGGTAAGCATTCTCCTGGTGGTAAAAAAGAAGCTATCTACTCCAAATTTGCCAGAAAACTTGCACGAAGATTGCTGTTAAATTTGGGCCACATCGGTCGAAGGACACGCCCACAGTAAAACATAATCTTGAGAGCATCTTTGTTTTTAAAAATAAAAAAAATTGCATTTTTTGCTTGTTATTACAACAGATATAACGAATGGGCATTTATATTCAGTGGGTGGTTCTACATGACCTTAAAAAAAAATGTAACTTTTTTAGAAAATTGCGATGGGCATAAAAGATTCGTTCGAATATAATTTATTTATATTTGATGGGTATTTATATAGAATAAGTAGGAATGACATTTTCATTCCTTTAGCTTATGCACCTCCTATGCATACATGTCTCGATCATGGAATAGCTTATCATTGAGTAGATATTCAGTGATGATCAGTCAATTTTTATAACAGCCAAAGATGAGCGAAATATTTATTTTGTCTTTGCATCCATGGGATCCAAAAAACTCATAGACCTGTATATATTTTCTTAGGCCACGTCCTACTCTTGCTCTGCATATATACAATCATCTTTCTTTGGCCGCGTTGTCTAAGAATTTTATATTCTTGGTATTTGAAGGAACCAATAAGAAGTGTTAAGGGAGGAAGAGAAAATTGATATAAATAGGGAAAGAAAAGTTTTGCCTAAATATGCTCTGAGTCCTTAATTGAAACACATAGTAATTGGAAGAAATAATTTGTGGAGAATAGATCACAGATGAGTTATGATATAGTTGTTAACTGAAATGTGCAGCATTGTGCGGTCTGGCGTTTTCGTGAAACAACATATCTCTTTGTCTTATCTCAGCTCTAAAATATCGATTATAATCGGTGGTCTTAAGGTTAAATGTTTAAACAACGTAGGTAAGGAAAGATCATCGATCAAGAGGACAGCAAAGTGCAAGCTAAACAGTACTAATAACTGCGTGTAGGCCTAAGGATATCAATTAGAAGCAGGGAGCAAAGATAAAGTGCACAAGCTTGAAGTATTAAAAGCGATCGTAAGTGTAAGCAATTGTTATATGATTCGTTACTTAAAAACTATGGTCTGTCGCACTGAGATTCGAACCCGCGAACTTTAGAATCGCAAGTCTGTCTTCTTGGCTTTCCGGCAGACAAAGACCGGAAATTGTCTTGAACACCAGTACGCCCGTATGGATTAAAGAATTAAAATTCTCAATATATAATATTTTTGTCTATATTCTGTATAGAGAATACATCGCCTTAAGTCATATTTGCCTTACTTCCAAATAATATCTAAACCAGTCGGATTAACTTAACTTGTTGCTGGGTTCAAAGCCTTCCTCAGAATTGAGAGAGCAACTGTTTGGGTCAGGTCATATCAACCGATATGTTGGAAGCCTTAAATCGGGTAGACTGTCCGTCGGAACAATCAATTAGACATTAAAAATCCTTATAACACAATTTTAGCTTTATTCGTTTCCCGATCAGTTTTGTTTTATACGTTAAGTTATAAGAAAGATTTACGGCATCTGCTTGAAGGATCAACGAGAATTGCGAGCGTACCCTATCAAAGAGAAATTGTTGGGAATCCATGCTCTACTTTACGATACATTCTCTCATTAGTGAGTGACTCAGAGGTAGACCATCGTAATCGCATATATTAGCATGAGTTAAATGTTAAAAAGAGAAGAACAAAAAATGTAAATAAATAAAATTTGTTTTAAAAAATTGTAAATTAATTGTTTAAATAAATCTTTTATTTTTTTTCTTTTTTATTCATTTCCAATTTATATGGATATAGGCGTAAATGAATGATATTAGCTGTGTCGTTATTTAGTGTTGGCTTAGTTCACGATTTAGTATCATGTGAAATTCAATAAGCGTTAAGTGACTTTGAAGGCTGATGAAAACTAATAACAGAGTGAGGAAGAAAAGAAAACCGAAAGCGAGCGCAGGTGGTGAGTTTCTCTTGCTAATATAGGGGATTTTTTTTCCGTCTAATATGCTTCCTCAGCTATTTTCCTCATAAAGTGACAACGCGGTTGCCGGTTATGTACCTCAGTAACGTTTACTTATGCTCTGAAAAACCGAACAATAGCCTCTCAGTGGCGTTCTTCAAACCCTGAATGAGCTAAGGGAGCACAGTGTGCTATAACTTATATGGATAACTAGCCATTTAGGCACCGAAGGCAGCGAAAGGGCTGACTGTTCGGTCAACACGGGAACCCAAAATGTTATGATAGGTGCAGGTTCTGTAGCGTACCTAAGACCCTTATCCTTGGGAGGCAGGGTGCGTGCAAGCTAAAAGATTTATTAAATCTTCTGACATAGCACACAAGCAGTTGGAACTACGAAGAAGCGCCATGTTGGTCACCACCTCTCAAGTACCGCCTGAAAAATATAAACAAATAGGTACCAATTCATGCTAATTCTGCTAGGAGGCGAAGGAAACGTTCCATTATATTCCGTGCGAATGCGCGGTCATCTGCGAAAACAGATATTAGGTGTGTGGCGAATACATCACTGAAGCTGCATGATTAGAGGCATGGGCATGGGCGCTAGACTTTTTAGGCCGTTCGGACTACATTACAATACAATACATTGCGCAACTTTTACTTTTCATGAGTGCTCTTATATAGAAAGGAACGATTGGTTCCCAACTATAGTCCAAATTTAGTAGAGCAATTTTATATGTCAAAAATCCCCATGTCGGGCCAGTTTTTATTTTACAAGAATATATCCAACATCTTGTTGCTTATATTTTGTGAAACCGATTAAAAAGATGGTCCCTTTATTGCTTTACTTGGGGAGGTCCCGTCGTAAAAATAGTCCGATTCAAGCCATTTTCAGTGGCGTTCGTCTTTCGGCCAAAACATGGCAATAATTTCAAACTTGTAACCCGTAAATTGGACAAACAAAAATTAAACTGAACAGACATCTAGCAGAGGGATAGACAGACAGGTCGATGTTTAGTCAAAATTTGTGTTTAAGTCCTTCCTCGGTATTGCATACATATGCAAATTTAATATATTTTTATTTAGTATAGAGCATAAAAATTACAACCCTAACTAGGGTTGCAATTAATCCAAATAATACTAAGTTTTTTATCGAAATTGTTAATTAATTGTTATTAAAAATTCTATCGAAATTATCCTAATTCTTTACCGAAAGAGTTTTATCGACACTATTCGAATTTTTTTTACTGGAAATTATGTCACTTTTCTATTTAAATGATTTTATAAAAATTATTTGAATTTTTTTATCCAAAAATTTTTTTTATAAAATCATTTTATTGAGATTACAATTTTTTGATGATTTATTTATTCGCATATTTTAACTTTTCGTGGAGTCTAAGCAAGTCGGACTAAAGGTATAATTAGTCGGTGTAAACCGCGAAAAGGAAAATAAAGATTCCACTACCGCGAATAGAAAACACTATCGAGCGATGTTTACGAATCGTTTATGACCTGAATTGCGAGTTGTTGTTGATCTAAATGGTTTTAACAAAACCGGTCTACCGGCTACGTGTCACACAACACGTTACTTAAACAATCGGTTTATTAAGTGATAAATTAAGTGATGCAATAATTAAAACTTTTTACTTAACTTACTTTATAAGGAAAATTAGTTTTTGTTTTCTAACAAAGTTTTTTATACTGATTCCAATGTTTGAAGACATCGTCGTCTAAGTTGCTTGCCAGTGAGGTAGATGTCTCTTTCAAATATAAATTTAATTTTCGCGTAACAGTTCTCTCATACATAAGTAGATTGTCACGTCCCCAAGTAAGAAAATTACACCCTGAACCCTTTGTGATACAGAGTATATTAAGTTTGTGCGGGGACGGTTGTAATACCCAGAAGGCCTTGAGATAGACTCACATTTTATTATATCAATACTAAATTTGTCTGTCCGTCGGTCCATGTACTCTTATGTCCATCCCATATATCGCAATTTAAGAGATATTTTGACGAAATTTTGATATACTGATGTGTTTCAACTCAAGGAGAAACGATATTAAAAATGGTTCGGATCCGATCGCTTTTTCGGTCCTTTTCCATATAACGCTTTCTCTTTAACATGTCGTTATAAGAAAAAAAATTGCAATTTTTAGAATTTCACGAAAAATAGCATTATTCGACATACTAAATTGATCTGAAAACTTTGGATCGGATGGGGCAATTTCTTGAATTCCTTACCTTACAGCCATTCTTACGAAAACTAGAGGTTTACATGGTAAAAATGCCTAATTTACAACACTTCTTGATGAAAATTCATTCGTAATAATAGTTTGACATAAAAATGAACTTTACCGAATTTGGACCGGATAGGTCTATTTTATGGAACCTAATCCATATAAGCGTTCTATGGAAGGTAAGGCTTTGTCTGCCAAAAATGTCCAATTTTTAATATTTTAAGATGAGTAAATTAATCGTGGGGAATTTGGAACCCATAGATCTATTTTTTAAATGCCCTGATATACAAAGATTCTTCTGCTGCAAAATAAACCCGCCTATGGCGGCAGTCTAATTCGTCGGTTGGTATGACGAAAGCAAGTGGAAAATAATCAAATCTTTAACAAGTGGGTTAAGTCCGCTTAATTTGGACCAAGTCATCCTCCAATATAGCTTTCAATATAAAGGCTTTCATAAAAATTGGTAGCAGTTACATAAAAGCTAGTGATAATTTTTGGTGTTTTATAAAAAAAGTGACCAAATATAGGGTACTTAACGGACGGCTGTGCCCGGCTATAAGATTCTTACTTGTTTTCTCTAATTTATATGTAAATTATGTATTAATGTTTTTACTATGTGGTATGTTATAAGCTAAGGCAACTGATGTAGGGTATCTAAAGGTTGGTCTTGCTCGACTAGAGCATTCTGACTTGCTTTATAATGCGATTCTTCTATAACGCGCGTTCTGTGCAGGAATTTTTCAACTTGAAAAATTCGTTTGTGGTTTCAAAATTTCATTGTTAACCACTGTAATTCCCAATTCCAGATAACGTGGATTTTCCATAAAAATTGCCAAATAGCAAAACATGCTGCTTTTTTTTTTTTACTTATTCTAAAGATTTTCTTTGAATCTGTCCAGATGTCTGTACATGTAATAAACTTCCCTTCACTTATTCTATGTAACGCGGCATAAATGCATTTAATTTATGTTAATTCCGAATTCCTTATAAACCGGAAATGGTTTTCATAGAATGCGATATAATTTTATTTGATTTATCTTAATCCTAAGACTTTCTTAACGTGGTCTCCGTAGAATGTATTTTCCTGACTCGCATTATTTCCGAGTTTCATATGACACGGTTTGCATACAACGCAGTATATAAAATCTAGACTTCAGTATATAAAATCTAGACTTCCTCAATACCAAGTAATCAATGAAAGGACAATAACTTTTATATTAAAACCTATCTACCTACTGCTCGTACGTACACACTTGTATGCATATTCACTTAGAAACACAGAATCGTATATGCTTGTGCTTTGCAAGCGTTCAAGAGACTGCGATGTCATATTATGAAATTATTAACAGAATAAGAATAAAGAGCAATCAGTCAAACGGTCCGTTAATTAACAGCGCTACTCCTGTTATCGACAAAAAGAAAAACACAGAAAGTCCTTAGGAATCGCCTAATTTTCAAATAAATGTTGGACCATCTTGTCATTTAGTTGTCTCTCGTGATAATCGTTACCCGTTAAGTAATTGTTTTAACTAGTATTTCTAGAAAGCCGAGTAGAGTGAGAGTGTGTGTGTGTGTGAGAGAGAGAAAGGGAGATAGATAGATAGAGAGAAAGAAAGGGGGAGAGAGAGAGAAAGGGAGAGAGAGAGAGAGAGAAAGGGAGAGAGAGAGAGAAAGGGAGAGAGAGAGAGAGAGAGAAAGAGAATAAAGTAAAGAAAAGTTTTCACGTTTCTTATAAAAGTTTGAGAACATCATTCTTCTAAAGCACACAAAAGAGCCATCTATTAGAAAAGAAAATATGAAAGCTTTTCTATCAAGCAACTTTGTTTATGCTGTAGCCAAAGATGAAAAAGTTCAAAGCAAAGAGCTTTTTTTTTGTTTTTGAAACAATGGACATGAGAGCTAGACAAGAAATTAGTTTTTGTTGTTTTTCAAATACACAAAATAAAGAAATGTTAGTGTAATAAGGCGGGAAAACGTTGTATGTTTTTTTGGTTTTGCAAATTTACAAATTACATTACGGTAAACTTGAAGAAGAAAAATAATTCGGAATAATTCGGAATGTTACGAAAGCTGTTTCAAAAAATGAATAATTTGAACTCTGCGCGCTTTGTGCGCCTTTTATGACGAGGGTTATGTTGAGTTGTCAGAGATTGCTGCTATAAAAAATATGAACACTAGTAAGAATGCTTTAAGCCAGAAGAAATGGTGTTAGATTTCTATTTCACGGGCTTAACCAGTTAACTGTGTCGATGACGAGTATATTCGTCAAACACATTATATGGCAAATACACATTGATAATGATAAAATTTGATAAGAAAATTCGACAAGGACGGATGGACAGATTATGACATATACACTCTTCACACGCAATTAATTGATTAATAAATGTTTACAACGGCAATTGAAAAGCTAATCGTAATTAAAATATCTTTCCATCCGTCCTGGGATTTGAACCCCACTATGTCCGCCTTAATAGTCGCGTTTCTTATCTATTAGGTTATGCGGTATTCACAAGTTAGTAAATCTGACAACTAACTAATTAATCCCCTACAGGCGGCTCTACTCGTAGCCATTGTAAGTAAGTGAAAGCCCAATTTATGAGGAAAGGTTTACATAGCACTTCCACAAAACTATTATTACTTGGGCAACAAAAGTTCAATTTAAACTATACGGCAAACATTTCAAAGGGTTGACGTCAGTCATTCTTTTTTTTTATTAGCAAACATCGGTGTGGGAATATAATATGAATTTATTTTCTTACTTACACCTCTTGAATCTCGGAATAGGATGGCGGCCGCGTGAGGATCTAAAGTACCATCGCCACGCAAACCACGACTAGCAGCACCAACTGAAGCACGACGTTTTTCTAAATCGGCCGAAGCACGACGCATATGAGCACCTGTTAAAAGAAAAATTAATTAAATTTTAATTTAAATTTTTTTTTTTTTTTTTTTTTTGTTTACAGCTTAATACGCAACACAGCAAGTACTAAAATTTGTTAGTTTTTTTTCTTAATTTTAACCCCTTTTCAAGAGTTACCTTCTTTAAGTATTCTATCGAAGATACGATAAGTGGCACCGCAATCCTCTAGAATGCGATGTGGTCGACTTAAGGTATTCACATCTAAACTTTTCGAGCGTAAACGAAAATTCTCTTGTGGATCATTTTGTGGTGAAGTACAAGCACTATTGACCGCACTGGCAGTGTCATGTGTTTTACGAGGCCATAGATGCACTTTTTTGCTAAAATTTCGAAATAATTCCTGTATCGAATTATGATGATCCTTATGTTTGTGTTTGTGCTCTTTCGGTGATGAGGAATTCGCCCGGCGATCTTCATCGTTCACGCTTAACGATTTCGCAAAACTGCTATTATCGAAACGATGCCGTGGAAAATATGAACCAGTTCCACTATCAATGGAATGACGTTTCGGACTATTGCTCCTGCTAATGTTATGCTCATCGACTAAAGTTGCTGTCGCGCCAACACGATGAAATATTGAATTAATGCTCGGTCTTTGCTCCTGATAACGTTGACTGCTCGCCCCGGTATGCGTGAAATATTGATGATCGTTTTGATGCTCGTAAATATCATCGAGATCGTGGGGAAAGAAACCAGGCGTAGGCGGCGAATCGCAACGATCGCCATGATGTGGTGGAGGTTTACGTAAACTCTGCGATCAAATAATTTAAAGAAAATTAATTTTTTTTTTTTTCTATTCTTAGGACACGCGAGTATTTCGCTTAAAATCTTACACAATATATAGCCGGACTGTGACTACGATCGAATATACTTCTTTTAGAGGAGGTGGCTCGTTTAAAACTGCCACTGGAACTGTCACAGGAATTGCGGGTATAAGTCGGTGAATTCCGATAATGATTTGTGACCGATTTTTGACTATCCGGTACCGGTTGAGGACTGGAAGCTTTGTGAGAACTATCTATGTTCTTAGGTTGTTGTTGTTGCGACCAAGCCGGAGAATCAATGTCACAGTAATGATTTCGCCCATAGGGCGCTAAGTGACTGACACCATTTTGCCAACAATCGGCGTTCAGTTGCTTCTCAATGACTTGTTGACGATATAAATGCGTTATGCCATGCATGGCGATGTTGTTGTTGTTTTTCTTTCAAGTTTATATATAATCTTGATATAATTAATAAAAATTTGTTTTATAATTTTATATATGTCAAGGTTTACTTTGGCTTTTCACTTTTTTTTATTAAAAATTAATTAAAAAATAAGATTTTTTTTTTTTAATTTTTATATATTTTCTTTAGTAATTATATTGCATTTATAGATTAAAATCTATTTTGTAATACCTTTCAAGTTTTTATTAAAATTTTTTTTTTAATTTTTTTTATTTTATTTTATTACACACTTTGTTATTATTAATAATTTTTCTCTCGCTATTTTATGTTTATTGTATTAGCATTTCTTTTAGCTGTTGTTATTGTTGTTGTTTTTATTACCATCGGAATTTATAATGAACTCAATTTATTATTCATTTTCCTTGTTAAACTTTATCAGCAATGTTATGCTGGTGGTGGCGGGGGGCGGAAGTTTGTTTGGCACATCGAACATAAGTAATTAAAAGGAAAAAAAAAAAACAAACAGTTTTTGTTTTCTTCTTCTTCTTCTTTTTTTTGTTTTTCTATTGCTGTTGGCAGTTGAATGGCCTGCAATTAAGTCAAAGTTACTTTTTTCTTTTTATTCACGTTTGTTGCGTTTTTGGTTTAACTTTTATTTTTATTTTCATTTCAGTTTTTTTTTTTTTTTTATATTTTACTGATTTCTCGAAATACAAAAAGAAATTGTAATATATTTTGATCTATAAAGCTAAAGTGAGTTTATATATTTATTTATTTATTTATATATTTATTTTTTTAAAAAAAATTTAAAAAAATTTTTTTTTTATGCGAATTATATCATGACGAGTTCGAATATCTTAAGAGGATTTTTTAATGCCTATCTTTAGGCTTACCTTTGAAAACTAGAAAAGAAAATCAAATATGCATAATAAAGCGACCTACTTTTAGGCTTTGCAAATAAATAAACATTATAGCATAACCTTCTCCGCTGAGAAATGTTATCGTCATAGAAATTCTTGTCCAAAAAAAAAAAAAGAAAAAAGTAGAAAACATTTTAAGGTCAAATCTTATTTACGCTATTTCTGTTACTCAAAAAAAAAAAACTTCTATACTGTCCTTCAAATAGTTATGTTAGTCTTTTTTCATTTTTTCTTTTTTTTTTTCTTTCTTCTCTCTTTCTCACTTTTGCTGCAATATCTTTATTATGCTTTTCTCCACCTTCCTTCTTTTACTCATGGTCTATGATAATAATAATAATGCACGATAAACTGTTTCATGAAATTTTCTGGCGAAAACAAAAAAATTCTCACGTCTTCTTAATAATGCCGTTTTAGCTAAGTGACTATTGTCCTCTCTTCCGCTGCGCTATGTTTAGTGCCAAATTACTTTAAGGCATAAAAGAAAATTGAGTAAACTAATCTGTGATACCCACTACTTCAAGTCGATAAAATTATAAAGTCAAAGTATTTTGTAAAGTAACTACATGCATGCCAGTTAGTTAGGTGAACAGAATCGATTTTACGCAAATTTGTTATTTGACTCTAGGTGTTAGGTTTACGGAGGTGAAATTAAACTGAATTTGTATAGGATTTTAAGTCAATCTCTCTTATGAGATCAAAAGACATCATTTAAGAAAGTTTCTAGGGCGACAAATAGATGTCATCACTATTGACGAGCCCGTACGACTTTTAGATAGTAATTTTCTAGTTATCAGTAACTTTGAAGCGAAATGTATTCAAATTTCTTAAAGCTCCGATCATTAGTTTACAACATACCGTTGTTGTAGATTTGGAAATGGCGAACGACTCCACTTTTGCACTGAATAGTATAGTGAGTGAAGATAATGCCCAATGATGACCAATGACATTTAGTATAGCATTTATTACGAACTCTAAAATATAGCTTTTGTCGTACAGTGGTTTTCTAAATGAATTAAGCCCTTATTTAGAGATCTGAGCAGTACACGTTGTAGATTTACACATTAATTTTTGTGACGTTTCAAGGACGAACGCTATTGAAAATGGTTCGGATCAGTGCACTTTTCACACGTGACTTTACCACTTGTAGCTTAAATACATATTTACATGGACAGACGGATGGACAGATTATGAATCTGAATCGATCGGTATAATAGAAGGTGGGTCTACTTTAAGCCCTTCTGTATGTTACATACGTCCTAACTAATTTAATATACCCTGTAGCAAAAGTGCTGTAGGGTATAATGATTCACAGTTGAAGGCGATAATAACTTGGGATCTTTTAGTATAGCTCCCAAGGCGGATGTAGTATTCTTACTTGTCTATGTTATGCTATGTTATCCGTACATATATCTATGTTTAAGTGAGTAAGTGAACGAGTGAATATATATAACTCAAGGTTTTCAAGATAAAAACAAAATTTTGAAAATCCATTAATAGGCGATTGATTGATTAACAATTGGTTTTGTTTTTTTTTTCGCAATGCATTCATTTGTCTAAATTGTGTGTATGTGTGTGTGTGTGTGTGTATGTGTGTGTATATAACTGTTAGTAGTA
Source organism: Glossina pallidipes (assembly GCA_000688715.1). Taxonomy (NCBI): domain Eukaryota; kingdom Metazoa; phylum Arthropoda; class Insecta; order Diptera; family Glossinidae; genus Glossina; species Glossina pallidipes. The sequence continues at coordinate 163,222 of KK499916.1, read as the reverse complement.
ACACATTAGTGTGTAGTATGGCAGCAGCACAAAACAGATCAGACTAACCGGCATAGTTAGTAAAAAGGAAGGAAGTCTTTTCAGACGTACATAACATGATTTACGAAACACTTTAAGTATTTGCACTTTAGTCTTATTGTAAACAAAAACAAATGAGAAATGAGAAAACAATGAAAGCTAATGATTTAGGTTTTATTTACAAAAGAGAAAAAAAAAACAAAAAAAAAAAAACAAACGAATGAAAGAAAAGAATTTTTTTTGAATTAATGAGGCGGAAACGAATTTTGAAAATAATGTTAACGACGGCGCACCGCGAGCACCTACAGTCAAACAAGTAAGAAAATTATATTCGGTCATGACCGAATTTTTTATACCCATCACTGTTACCCTAAAAAACAAAAAAGGAAAAGAACTAAATTTTCATAACAGGTTGATTTTTTCACTTTGTATGCTGGTGGTGGTGTCTGCGTTGCACTTTATGAGTAACAAGTCAAAAACCAAGAAAGCAAAGGTGTTCACTGTTTTCGTTGCATACGCGTACCCTAATTTCATTGTTTCTTTTTCCAAACGGCAGTGAGTTCACAATAGATATCATACAGCTGGGCAGGGGGACAGATGGACACATGGACACGGTTAGGTGCATTTCGAATTTCAAACTTTTTAAGAATTTATGTACTGCCTGGGATTTTTGAAAATTGTTTTGCGCCTTATGAGGATATTGGGAAAAAAATGCAATTTTGATTTTTGTGTTGATCAGTTTTTCTCATTTTTCTGTAGGTACTACAGTCTCGCCCATAGAATATACGTTCAAATTTTTGTACACTTATTTGTTTATGAGTAATGTTGCTGTTGTTTATGAATAATGAAAGAAAAACAATTTGAAAGAAAAAAACCTTTTGAAAAACAAAGGTGTTCCCTGTTTACATAGCACTGTAAGATTTCCCTTCAACCGATTTGACCAGTTTTCAATATCAACATTGCGCTTCAATGCCTCTGCCAAATTTGAAGTGGGTAGCTATATTTTAGCGACCAGGAGAATGTTTCCAACAGACATTACGCAGAGGGACAGATGGACATGCTTAAATCGGTATTCGAATTTCATGCTGATCAAGAGTGTACATTCTTCGTAGGATCTCTTAAGCCTCCTTCCGGGCATTTCGAATGTTTTTACAGTGTAAATATACTCCTCATCCTTCGGTGATGGATATAAAAATATTTATTAAAGTCGACAACTAATTGGACAAAATGTATAACGAATTAATAGCAGCTGGAAAAGTAGCAGAAGTAGGAGACCAAACAAAAATTGAAATAAAATGTAGTCTCAATACTCTTGGGTTACGTCCATCTTCTTAAGTAGTAACACTATTTGTAAATTTTTCAAAAAATCAGTTTTATCCCTTATACCACTTGTAGTACAAAATATATAAAGTTTGTGCGGGTGTAAGACTTACGGATTTGAAAGAAATTGGTTCTGCATCGATTTAATCTTGTCCGTCTGTCCATGTATATTTGTATTCAACCTAGAGCTGGCAAAGTTCGAGATATTATGATGATTTGCTATTGCAAATGATTCGCATCGGATCACTTTCCCGACCACTTCCCTTTTAATGCCTTATTTTGAAAAGTCGTTATACAAAAAAAAAATAATAGACTTCATGCATAACTGTATTAAGGGAAGCGATGTTGGGCATTTAATGGTCGACCATGGCTGACTGTAAAATGATATACAAAGGCGATGCTTTGCAACATAAGTCCAATAGCTTTTTAATTTTTTCATTCGAATTTGAAAGGGAACGAGACTTATTAACGAATGATTCCAACTACCGCGGGGGAACCTTGTTCTCTGAAGGGTGTCTGAAAACCACATCCCAACGTTTGAAATTTTCAAATTTAATTTTCGGTTAAAGATCCTATAAAATATTCTTTATATATTAAAATTATTTTATTTTATTATAAATAAAAAAAAATTTAAAAAAAAATTTAGAGAATATATTTTATATATTTAGTTTTATATATAAAATATATTTTTGTCTTTTCACTTCGAAAGCATAACCTACTAAATAAGAAGCGCGATTATTAAGTCGAGGCAACCGGGATGTTGTCACACTGACAGTGGATGATCGACCATTAAAGTAATAACATTTGCCGAGATCGGCACCCTCTCCGTTTATGTGACCACAGCCTTTCCGGGCCCCTTTTTCTGTACTTCTTTTTTCCCGTCCATCCCAGTGCTTACAGACATATAGACAACATGCCCCAATTAAGTGATTTAAAAAAAAAATAGAAAGAAAAATGCTTTCCCTTAGATTATTTAAAAAAAGTTTAGTTTATTTAAAAAAAAATTGCCTACTTTTAGGCGTACTAGGCACAATGGAATATTTTCACTATTCATTGTTAAAGCAAGCATACTTTCAATCATTGAATATTTAATCTTTTTGTCAAGATAAAAAAGTCGTCGTTTGCATTATTAAAGAAAATACATTTTCTGGTTTTGTTTTTTTTTTTGTTTTTTTTTTTTTACGACTTGTTCTCTACATATCGTTGCAATTATTTTTTTTATTGTTTTTTTTTTTGTTTTTTGTTTTTTTTTATAACACAATTAAGTAACATTTCCTTTTATTCTGGTCTGTTGGTAATGCATTCATAGAGAGACAACGAGTTTTAATTTAATATAAACTTTTTATTGTGTTTATCCCGCTTCATCTCTTCAACTTTAAATTATTATCATACACTATGTTGCACGTTTTTTATTGACAGTCGTGTTAATCGTATGAAAAGTATTTATTTCCGCAGTTGTGTTGATTTATAATGTCTTTAAAATGACAACACGCAGTTTCACACAGCGATGTGTGTTAGAACAAAAAAAAAAAAAAAAAAATTCCTGTTATAGTTTCGTTTAAGGTGAGAGGTTAAAATAAATTTTTTAATACGAAATAAAAACAAATTAAAAGTTTTAATTACTAAACCTGATGACGTTGGGTGATGATATATGAAAGGAAAATTTTATTTTTAAACACGTCCCACCTGCACATCAATGCGTAAAGCATTTCAATATGCAATTTTATGCTTTAGAATGTCAACGAGTTCGAAATTTATACGGTACACCACTGGTGGTACAAGGATATCCTAAGTTTGTGCAGATGTAGGCAACACCGCGAAGGAGTTGAGACGGACCTATTTTTTATTATACGAATTTATCTTATTAAGCTTGTCTGTCCGTCCGTCCGTCTTATATTTTTGTGTTCAAATCTGCCACGCCAACGTGGTTTGGCCCACTATACCGTTTTCACTAGTCGTTGTTGTTGTTGTTGTTGTCTTCATTCAGGTAGCACGATCTGGGAGTATATTATACCAGAGTAACAAATCTGCCTCAAAGGCTAACTTTAAGTTAATGTTATATATTCTTGCCAAGAATAACCTGGCTTGAGTAGGCTTAATACTATCTGTCTATCTGCCCGCTTGCTCATCTGTCTGTCTGTCCTTTGCTTGGTAAAATTAATGGGGAAATCTAAAGCATGTATTGATCAGATCTAAATAAGGGCTTAATCCATTTAGAAAACCACTGTATGACAAAAGATGTACTTTAGAGTTCGAGTTAGAAAATGATTCAGCTAAGTTCATTTGTCCGTCCATCCGTCTTGTTTTCTCTTGCGCAATGTACAGATCACAATTTTTAGGATATATCGCCGTGTTGTTGAACAAGGACGAAATAGTGCGATTTGAAAATAGTGCGGAGCCGGCCACTTTTTCGACCACTTTTCACATTGCTTTGAAAAGTCGTTGTATGATTAACTGTAGGACATTTAATAATTGGCCGTGGGTGTAGTGAGAGACAAAATCGTTCTCTTGTTTTCATCCTATATTTGCTTATAGAAAATCACAAATAATGCGGAATCGGTTCACACATTTATCACATTCAAAATAGATTGCCTGACATACTTGGAATATTACTATTTTGTTAATTGGCAACGCGAATTTAATCGAAAGCATAGTTAGCTAGGAACGGCTTTTATTCATTTATTTCGCTTCTGGATTGTGAATGGATATTGGAGAAGACAGACTCTGTGTAGATTGTGATAAATAAGGTAAAGGTAGGGAGGCAAGCAAGACAGGAATGACATACAAACGGATTTAGACAAATCAGTTCTGTACTGAGAACATTTTATTTGATGATTGTAGTAACGAGTGACACCATCTTACGATAGGTTAGTGAAGTTCTATGAAATCTAAACAAAACCTTAAAGATTACAGATGTGAACATGATAGAAATGATAGAAGCCAAGAGAGAGATATTGAAATAACACATAAGGCAAAAACGGTTTGCTTTATAATTGAAATCTAAAAGAAATTTGTTCAGTCCAATAGCTGTAAGCTACAAGAATCTCTTATTAGTCACTATAGAATAAGTCTGACTTTGTTTAAGCAAAGAATGTCTTCTTCGATAATGCTCAGAAATAGCGATAAGTATTGCTCTGAATTATAGTGAGTGTACAGATAAGATTTTTCGAGTAATTTTCGCATACTATTGACTTTTGTGATTCGCTGACCTCCTCAACATGATTGCATCGATCTGATTAGATGGCAGTTCGAAGAGGGCAAATCTGGAATATATAGCGGATGCGTTAAAGCTTCCCTAAGTCTCAGCTTGAGATGAAAATTCCTTCCTTGGTTGTTTTCGCGGAGGACGGACGGACACAGGCGAATTTTAATCACTTTCACGGGTACAATTTTCTAGCCAAAACTATCGCAAACACTTTTCTAACTGTTTTGTAGCTTACTACCTTTTCATTTCAAGGCAACTCGACCTTCTGCCTTCTTTCTAGATTAAGCAATGCAAACTTACATCAATGCCTAAGTTATTTATATCTGAAATTTTTGATAAATTTGGATTTGGATGATCAACTACCTCCTAAGAAGCAACCAATTTCAGTGGAAGAAATTTATTTGTACACTGAATAATTGATGAAACTATCCCTCCCTGGCTTTCTTGTGCGAATCTCATTCACTTAGGAATACCAATAGCAGGACGACAAGTAATTTACGTCTTCACAGAATTTTTATAAAAAAAAAATTAAAAAAAAAACTTTTAAACAATCTTCGGTAAACTTTCATTGAAGTTAATAAATAAATTTTAGCATACTTTCAGGTAAAAGCTTTCAAGAAATAGGATAAAAAATAATTTTAGTCATTTAATTAAACAAAGTCAACTTAAGAACATATTTGTAAAGGGTTTTATGAAAATATTTAACCTTTTAATTAATGAAAATATTGTTTTATTAATTTAATTTTTTTACTTATTTATCAACTTCCATGAAATAAATTTGATTCAATTAACATTTAATTGCATTGTAATAAGAAAATCAAATTCAAATGAGCAAAAGCGTGTAACTGTTGTGGCTCGTGCGGAGGGGGAAATACATATACATATAAGCTATATGCTTACCCACCCATTCTACTCATGATTATTATTATATGGTGATATTAACATAATTATCTTTTCCTTTTTTTATTTATTTTTTTGCTTTTTTTTTTTTTTTTTGCAGTTCATTTATTTTATTAATTGTTTACAGTCCACTAGATGTGGACAATGTACAAGCGGAGAGTAAATAATAATATAAAAAAAAAAAAAGAAAAAAAAAAAATTTAAGAAAAAAATAAATAAATAAATGAAAAAATTAAATAAATAAAAAGTTCAACAAGGCAAACAACATCAGTAACAATTCAACATCTATCTGTGTATTTGTCCGTCTGTGACCATATAAAAATGATAAAAGCCTTGAGTGCGTGTACTTTTTTTTTTTTTCCCCTCCATAAGTATACATATAAATAATTGTAAATTTATTGTTTATCAAGTAGATACTCTCAGGCGGATTAAGAAATTTGCAATAATGATAGCGTCATAATAATCATAATAATAGGGACACAATTAGCTATTTATACAAAAGTATTTTTATTTATTTGTTGAGATTTTTTTTTTTCGAGTCACACTTATAAAGAAAATGTTTTCTTCCATTCTTTTTTTAAAACTAATTCAGGCGAAAAGCTAGGAGGGTTCGAAATCAGTTCAAAAATTATAGTTTGAGAAACGATGTCTTTTTAGACTGATAGAAATGCAGAGTGAAATCATGTAATGACTTATCAGAATAAGGTGCTATATGGGTTCGGTAGTTCAAAAAATGGTGCGATTCGAACCGTTTTCAATAGCGTTGGTCCTTGGGCCAATCAATATATACCTAAGTAAGAAATTCAAAATATGTAAAAAATTGCAACTTGCAAGTTGAATAAAAAAAACAAGATGGATGGACGGACAGACAAGCTTAAATCACTTTCAAAAGTGGTGTAATGAATACGGAGGGAGTGGAGGTGGGTGGGGGGGGGGGGGCTAACTAAAGTAACTCTGGTTGTTGCACATCCGCAAAATCTTAATCTACCTTTGCACCAAAAAGATTCTGTAGGGTATTCAATATAAAATTTTTGTTGGAAAGCGAAACTTTGGATTAGTGGTGAGCGTTACAATAGCACAAAGGTCAAGATCTTCACTTGCGAAATTTACAACAATGATTCAAGTTTCCGAGGTATCATTTTTTCATTTACAAGAAAGAAAGCTATTAGTATCCTAAGTTGAAAGTTTTTTATCATGATGCTAGAAATTCCATCTATTATTTTGAATCATCGAATTTTGTTGGTATTGTTCGGCCTCGGTGGACGAAAAAAGGCCAGAAATGCATCTCATTTCTACTAAAGAAAAAATAATATTTATCTATGCAAGCGGAAACTGATGGTTTTCAGTTAAAGGAATCGAAACCGTATGCTTTCCTGCTTACGTAGGATTTTTGGGATCTCATGGTCAGGCACGCTATTACAATTGAAATTCAAGAAAGAAATTTTTTGTGAAATGCATGCAAGAACAAAAAATTCGCGCAAAAAAAAAAATGCATTGGTGAACCGTGTTATTTAGAGTCCGTGCAAAAAAAAAAGAGTTGGGTGTACTTGCAAGCTTCACCTTCAATTTTAATTTCGGCTCGAGAAAAAAGTTTTAGGAGAATTGTTGTTTAACTCAGATTTTTTCCCGCTGAAGCTGCTTATGAACATGCCTTTGTCAGTTGACGAAAATGTAGAAATGTAGAAATGTAGAAAGCAACTCTGCAATGATTATTGAAGGTACTGTTCCCCTAAGTTTTTATCTATTATATTACTTTCCATCTATTACGCATGGTAACTCTTTGCAAGTAACTTTTCTAACCAAAGAAAATACTTATCATGCAGAGTTGCATTTGCGAAATATTTAAAAATTCTTACTTTTTATAACCTTCGCAAAACATTGCGTACCTATTCACCTACTTGTGTTGCATACATTTTACATATGTAACCATGCATTCGTGCATCTGTGCAGTAATTAGTGAATTCAGGTCATCTTACTTATGATGTCATTTATGGAAAATGTAGACTAAGTAAAGCAGAAATATGCTTAATGCGTATGGCTATCGTTTTTATGATTCTTTTCTCCACTTTACTTTGCATAGTATTTACTGAAAAACGAAAATAACAAAATTCAAGGATGATTTCAAGAGAACGGAAAAGAGCTCAAAACTAAATTACCGTTAAATAGCGAACCATAATGTCATGATTCTGATAACGCGAAATTACGAAAAGCCAATGAAACTAAATTTTCAATAATAGTATGAAAAATAAAGTGTTCAGAGAGAAAGAGAAAGAGGAAGAGAGAGAGGGAGAGAGAGAGAGAGAGAGACCATCTTTTTGTTTTCAACTTTAAATCCCCTAACATATCGTAGATAAAAGTTTTTTCAAATTTTCATCAAAAATAATCCCGCCGGGGCCTGCATCCGCATGGGTAATCGAGTAGATAAGAATCACGTCTACCAAGTCTACGTTCGCTGGTTTAAATATCAGTGCATTTTTGCGCAGGTTTGGTCGTAAATGTACTCAGTGCTGCTCAGTTGATTTACTTAGGCAAACATCTACTAGCCTGCGACCACTCCCTATATGTCAGTCTCTTCCTTGATTTCTTTCTGACCATCGCCATGTGACATATAAAGAGGACGTGCCTTGAGTGCTTAGTTGCGTTAAAAGACAAGTAAGAAAATTTTAGCCCGTGAGATACCCTACGCTACTTTGCTAAATAGCGTGATTGACTCATCGACAATATGCAATCCAATAGACAAATATGAAGGACAGATGGACGGATAAACTTACATCGGTATATTAAAAGATGGATCTGTTTTAAGTTCTTCTGGGTATTACATACATTCGCTCACACCTAAGACCACTTATGGTGCAGGACACAAAAAATATGCAAAACTTAGCCTTAGGTATTAGACGTTTCTTAGATATGCTTGGCCGCCAGGATTCTCTTTTAAGATTATTATAACAATGCTTGGTATTACATTAAGCGTAACGTGCTTTGCAAGTGTAAGTTCTCCATAGATCAATGCAGATTATGGTAATAGAGGACACTGTACAACGCCAGACGGGATATGCTCGGAACTCTGAACCAAAGAAGTTGGGTGATTTTTAGGAATTCGAACAGTGGAGGGCTAGGGACTTGTGCGAGTACAACAAACCTTTTAAATGCGCTGTAAGGATTGATTGCCCTGACAACAATAATAATAATAATGTTGCGAACTGGAGTTCATTGAAAGTCGTTAATAAATTCTTTGGGGCAACATATGCTTTTAAATAATTATATAATATTCTTCTTCTTCTTCGCGAATTCGCGATACGCCTTACACTTGATAACGTGATAAAAACGTGTAACGGCACCTAATTACAGGCTGCTATTGAAACGCTTTAAAAACTCATGAATTACAATAATAAAAATAATTAATAAAAATTCAGAAAAAAATGTTTAACACGTTTTTTGTTTAATTAAAAGGAAAAAAAAACGTTATTTGCGCTGTGTTAAAAAATACGAATGTGACACAACTTTTTTTCTTTTTTTTTTTCAAAACAAAAAAAAAAAGAGGAAAAATACTTTCTCGATTGTGTTTGTGACGTTCGGAAAAAAACTACTTGAGAACTACTCTGCTCGAGATGTAAGCTAAAGTCGTTGTTGTAGGTGTACGCGGGATCAAAATTCGATGAATTTGCTCCCTAGGTTTCTTATTCTTTAGCCCTTCGATCCATGAATCCTTCTATACGCTATTCTTAAGCAGTATACATCTGTCAATGAGTTTAAGTTTTCGGATTTCCATGCTATTCATTAGTACTTGCATGCCTCCTTCTATTGTTCAATTTTTCCTCTGATCAGTGGGAACGTAAATCAATCGTTTAATATATCAAATCTTTTCTATCTATATAACACCCTCTTCTTACACGATAACCCCTTTCGTTATTAGACCATCCATCTTCTTCTCCTTCTTATCCGTGTATCCCTCCATTCGTGGGTTCAGCTGTGTCCTTTAAGCGTTATTCTTGCCAATCTTTGCTTCCTGTAGCCTTTCCGTTTGTTCACCTTTGCTTTTGTCATATATTTTCTTAGTCTTGACTGTCGTCGGTCCCTCTTTCCGGCTATTCTTTCATCCGCCATTTATATAATTAATCAGTTCTTGTGCAAATTGACCTTTGCACCCATAAGTCATGCCTCTCACGGATCCAATCTTTTATCGAACCAACTACGTCCATTAATATGTTTGCTTGTCAGTCGTTACATACTTAAGCCGTTTCGCTTAGTAATACTTCCGTTCATCAGATATTCCTTCATTTTTTTCTCTGTCCGTTCTCTTCGTTAATATTTTTTTCAAAGAATATTTTCATTTATCAGTCCTTCTGTCAATTACGGCTTTTTAATCGCAATTCATTAGATTCGTTGGTGCTTTGTGTCATCAGTTTTTCTGTTTGATAATATTTATATTTACGAACCTCTCGCTTTGCGGTTTCTTTTCTCAATACTTTGGCGCATGACTTTTTGCTCGGTCATCAGTCCGTCCGTCAACAAGTTTTTCTGCTCTTAAGTCATTCAAATTTTGGATATTTTCTTTCATCGATCCAAGCGACTATCAGTCGGCTTATTTGTCTATCTCCGTTTATCCGTTCGCTTGTCGGTCGCTCTGTCAATCAGCTCTTTCGCTCCTAAGTCATTCAAATTTTGGATATTTTCTTTCATCGATCCCAGCGACTATCTGTAGGTTTGTTTGCCCATCTTTGTGTCGGTTAATCCTTTCGCTTGTGAGTCCCTCCGTCAATCAATCCTTCTGCTACTAAGTAATTCCATTCTTTACTGCTTTCTTTTGCCATGCTTTCTTTTATCGATCCGGGCGTTAACCAATTCTCTTGTTTAATTGGTTCCCGTTTACATATATATATATACTTATTTTTTGTTTAGGTTAAGGGCACCCAAGATTCGTTTTGAAGCAAATGTAGTTACGATATTTAGAATATATTTTCCCCATCGCTGCGTAATTATTTATAATTCGTAAAAGTTCATCAAAATTGAACTTACATGTCGTTCTAATTAAATATAACTTTTGTCAAATATTACAGATGTGCGTTTCAAATTTTTTATTGTTTATTTGAGTTGCGAAATAAATAATACACAAAAAAAAAAAAAAAACGGAGGAAAATAATTTACATAATTTTCAAGTAAACTTGTTATTCAACTAATGACTTAACAACTCGCACTTTTTTATGAAAAAAAAAAAAAAAAACTTACATTAACTCATTTCAAATTCAATACGAAAATCTTAATTTAAATTAAATACTTAAACTTGAGAACACACCTTTCTCGCTGTGAGTCTTATATTACTTTCAATACGTTTTAACTAACAAAAACAAAACACTGAATATACAAAAAATGGAGAAGAGAAATTAAAAACCCCTCCCGATTATCGTAAGATTCTTAAATGATTTTCTAAATGTTGCTGCCAATCTGAACGTTCATCGCAAAGAAAGCTTCAAGAGATTTGGATGCATTAATATACTAGTAATCTTGTCGACGGAAGGACAGACTATAGTTAATAATTCCATACGACGGCAAACAGCACCAAAACACCAAAGAAAAACTCTCTCAGCTTAGATAGGATGCAAGCGACACGCGATAGCTATCTCAAGAGTAAAGAACATTGCTGCGGAACGGAACTAACAACCCAATGAGAACCACATAGGGGAAGTAGAAGTGTCGTTCGAAGAAATAATTTCCTATCCAGGTAGACACTGGTAGACTTACTGCAAAGTTGCTATCAACCAGCAAATCATTTCCAACTAATGCATTATTATTAACTTAAAGAGATTACAGTAAACGGATGGAATGCTATTTCGGATACAACAACTCCGACCGCCTGGTCTATACACTTTACAAGCTTATTTAATACCAAACCTGACAACTGCTAATCGAAAGCAGATGAACTCTTCACTCACTTTGCCATTCTCCTTCATACTGTCATGCCAAAAATGCCCCGTACTCTTCTAGTGGTACTATGATGATGGCAAACCTGCAAGTGGTATATTCTAGGGACGCTTTCTAGAGAAACTCTTTGAGCAACAGAAGCTGGTGTCTTAGCACGCTGCACGCTCAGTCCGCATGTTAAAAGAGTAGGGCCACTGTATTAAAACCCAGGCGAAAAGAGGAAGCTCAAGTCACTTAAAGACTACAGTTTACATCACAACAGGCTTGTTATGGAACTGAAAAAGTCGTACAAGAAATGTACGCTAGTCTAGCTTATTGCCCTTTCTGGATTGAAAAAGTCCTACAAGTGACGCCAGGAACCGCTGCAACTTAACCTAACTTACCATTCCTTTTCATTTATATCATACAAGGGACTTTTCTGGCTTAAGGAAGTTCTATATGCTTGTTATGGTCGTACTTTTACGAGGGCTAGTTGCTATTACTCCCTAATTACTCATTCTATTTAATTTATGGCACCTGTTGTGGTCTAAGGAAGTCCTCTAGGTGACACAAGCTACCACCAAAACCTAACCTAATTTACCGATTTATTTTCAACAAGTTTAATCTATCCTAAGGTAATTTTCAAACTACAACATAACTTTCTTTACCTCTCTCCTAGTTTATATTACACAAGTCCTCCTCAAGGCTCAAGAGAGTTCTATAAGTAATGTACGTTACTACTACAGCCTAACCTAGTTTATCGCTTTATTAAGGTGTCTATTATGAGCCCAAAGAGTATCACTATGTGTGTGCCGTGGTCTAATTATTCCACAAATGATGGAGACTCCCGTTAAAGCCGATCTAATATATCGCCTACTTCAGTTAAGCGGCCACGGGCCGGTGGATGCCCACGCCTGCCTTAACGCGTCCGTTATGGACTCAAAGAGTCTGACAAGTAACGTGATGCTATCACTAAAGCCCAACCAAACAAATCGATTATTTTATTCTATGTTGCAATAGGCTTGTCATGGCTGAAGGATTCAACAAGTGGTATGGCCGAGCACTGGAATCAAACTTGACTTATCGCCCTGTCTAGTTTATGTCGCAACGCTATAACGTCAACAGTTATATATTTGTGATGGAAAATAATGCTTCAAAAACACTAGCGACTTACTTCGTTTAGTAAGAATTCTAAAGAAATGCATCTAATCAGTGAATGCAAGCATCGCGATATTTGTGCACTAATTGGATGACTTCTTAATGCGAAGTGGGAGCAAGAAGTAATGAGCTCATTAAATGTCATTAGCTGTTTTAGGAAGCGCGCTCGCACACACCCTTAAGAAAAATCTTAAGAAAATTACCTTCAAATGCATTTATTTTTGTTTTTGTTTTTTTTTTTACTTTATTTTTATTTGTTAAATAACAAGAAAAACAAACGTGTCTCGATCTATTCTTTAGTGATTTAATTTATATTTTTTTTTTTTTTTGTATCAATTTATTTACAGAAGTGATTGCACACTTAATACCCAACAAACATAAGTGTATTCGCCGGCCCCTTGTCTAATGTAACACTGAGTGTATATGATTATGTGTGGGTATAAGTTAGACATGACATCTCTGATTGTTTCGCTTTTCAACTAATTCATGTTTTATCTCATTTTATTCAATTTTTATTTATAGAAAATATTGTTTACATTAATTGCATATAAAAAAAAAAGGAAAACGCATACCAATTTCAAAATGTAAATTAAATCGAACAAAACAAAATGAAAAAAGAAGAAGAAGAAAAGAAATCTTGATAAAAACTTGTAGTAAAGAACTTTGTAATCCATCAGGGATTATGTATCAATATAGAGTTAAATTGTACGAGACTCTTATTAGGCTACTACTTAGTGAAAGCAATCTATGAATAGCTCTGCATACGTTATATACTATCGCCCATGAACATTATCGATGCGATAAGTATTCATATTTTCGCACTTATCGCATAATGACCGATGCGGTCTTTAAACCTTTCATTTAATCAGAGAATCGTCTTCAAGGATTTGAAGGGTGGAACGGATACAAAACTTGAAATTACTTCAAGTGAATATTGATTACTTCACCACTTACTGGGTTATGAAGGAGACGTTGATTCATCACAAGTCGTGCTTTTGCAGCTAACGAAAGAAAGAGCAAGGCAACGTTAGTAGGTGTCGAATCAGTCGGTCAAACTTTTAGTGACTTGAATATAGTCTTGAGTGAGTTAAGCCGAATGGAAGAGGTAGGAAAAGTTAAAAGAAAGGCTGTGACGAAAAGAAGGAAATGAGGAAAGAGCAAAAGACGGCAGTTTAGTGGATGAACACTCACTATAGCTACTACTGCCAAAGCAAACTTCAGTACATTCCAAATGTGAACTCGCTATAGGGCTGGAGAAATTATTTCACTCTTTCTCTTGAATTTTCGTAGGGCCTGAGGCGGAGGTAGTTTCGCTTGTTTGCCACACACATAGGGATGAGAAAATTAGGCTCATTCTTCGGCATAATTTTACTAACTGTACTTCAGAAACACTCGAGATGCACGCAAGTTTGCCAACTACTTATAGCTGTACCCGTGCACTGTTTGCCATACAAACTCGTATTAAGGTTGGGCAAATGTATACATCAGGCAGAAAGACTTGGGATAGATCCACTGTTTACTACACAAAGTAATTCTCAATCCCTCTTGAGCATGTCTGTCCGTCCTGTTTCCTTGTGTTTAATCCACAGGTTGCAATTTTTCAGATATATTGATGAAATCTGATACAAAGTCATTTTTTGGCCCAAGGACGCATGCTAGTGAAAATAGTTCGGATCGAATTTCGATCACTTCCCATATTACACCTTGACGAGAAGAAAGACGTTATAGCAGTACCTGTAGGGTGATGCCGTATCTTTAATAGTGAGCCCTGGCCCACTGTCAAAAGTCAACGCAATGAAGGTCGAACATTGACAGTTCAATGTCATATTTTCTTGACCCCCTTGAGTCCTTAAGCCATTTTCCCGATTTTATGGCAAACGCAGTTAGAAGTCAAAAGTTGCAAAAACTGAGTAAACGGGAAAATTATACCATTTTTCGAAAATTGTTGTTGTAAAGTTGTAAGGAGGAATGACAAACACGGCTCTTGTTTTAACCATATTTTGTTAATCTTATAACGACTTGTTGCATCTAATGTGCCTTTACTTGTGCAGATAAACGCACAAAATATTTTTCTAACGGTTCTCAACCATAAAAAAAGACCTTCGATTAATTATAATAAGACGTTGATTCATTTGACGAGCGAGAAACAAACAAGAAACGTATGAAAATATTATATAAGAACAAGTGAGAATGCTTTAGTTGGGCAAGCCCGGTCATTAGATACCCTACAATACTTCGCATTTTTTTAATGAAAAAGAGTTTTCCTGGTTTTCCAGTCGCTTCCGTCACAAGAATACCACACCTTGGCCTTTAGGTTTGGTTTAGGTTTAGTTTTGGTTTCACGAGAGCCGCTCATGATGTATGGCGCTGTCTAATTAATAGATCTATGTGATCCAAATTCCCTGTAATTAGTTTACTAAGGACCAACTTCCATCATAATAAAATAAAAATTAAATCGTTTGAGCATAGATATCATTAGAACCCTTATATGAATTGGGATTCAAAAAATAGAGCTACGGAGTCCAAGTTAATTTTTATGCTATAAATGCATTTTCATTAAGAAACTTTGAAAATGGGGCTTTTTTACCATATAAAAGTTCACTTTCCCTAGGAGCAGTTCTATGGCAAGGGGTTCGAAAAATTGCCTCATCCGATGTAAAGTTTTCACACCAATTCACAACAACAAAGAAATGCTGTTACTTAGCGAAATTCTAAAAATTGCACACTTTTCTCATATAACGATTTATCAAACCATGCGAAATATGGAATGGAAGTGAATGAAGACGTTTTTCGAATTGCGACATTTTCAACAGCGTTCGTCCGTGGACCACAACATGTCCGCTATGTACCATGTTTCATAACAATAATTCAAAAGTTGCGACCCGTAGATTGATCACAAGAAAACAAGTCAGACAGAAGGACGGAGAGACAGACTTAGATCAATGGAAAAAGTGATTCTGAATCGAAATATAGATCCATCCCAGATGCTTCTAGAAGTTACATATGACCGCCCATACTTAATGTACCCCGTAGCATAAGTAATGTAGGGTATAAATATTTTTTTTTTAAATAAATTTTAGAAAGAAATATTTTATGTCTCGTTATTTTATTTTGTTTAGAATAAAAAAATAAAAAAAAAGGAAGATAAATAAAAAACTTGCAAATGTATTTATTGCCGCGAATTTTTGTTATGATTTTACGTTAAGTGGGTGGCGGCGAGAGCCAAGCGTAAGTATTTTTGCAATGAAAGGCATACCAAAATGAATGCATTAAGTATTTATTTAATTATACAAACACACAAACACACTTCAAAATATTCCACAATAAATAGCAAAAGTGGCGACTGCTTTGCCAACAGTTAGTTTTATAGCCATCTCTAGTCGAAGACTAAAAGTATACTAATTTTGTTTTTTCGTTCGCAATAGCAGCATGTATTAGACTATTTCTCCGTTCAACGTGCCATTCTAAACCGAATTTCCTCAGTCCAATTCCTTTCCCCCTGTTTGTGCATTCGTATCTCTGCTTTCATGTGCGACCCCCCTTTTCTCGTATCCCTGTACTCGTACAACTTTTTCATTATGAGTCCGTTCGGCTCTGGAAACATAAAATTTTTACGGACCGATTCTGCAGAGTCCCTCTCCTCGTCTGTGTTTGCATTCGTATCTTTACTTCTCAGTAGATCCTCCTTTTCTTGATACTGCAATTTTTCTGAATGGATTTAGCCGAGTCCATCTCTTCTTCTGTCTCTCCCTTCCGTCTTCCTGTTTCTTAATGAATCCCCCTTTTCCACTGTCTCTGAGCTCGTGAATCTATTTCTTAGTGCATTCGTTCGTGTCGGGATATGTGAAATTCTTATGAGCGGATTTAGTCAAGTCCATCTCTTCTTCTGCCTCTCCCTTCCGTCTTCCTGTTTCTTACTGAATCTCCCTTTTCCTCTGTCTCTGAGCTCGTGAATCTGTTACTTAGCGCATTCGTTCGTGTCGGGATATGTGAAATTCTTATGAGCGGATTTAGCCGAGTCCATCTCTTCTTCTGTCTCTCCCTTTCGTCTTCCTGTTTCTTAATGAATCCCCCTTTTCCACTGTCTCTGAGCTCGTGAATCTGTTTCTTAGTGCATTCGTTCGTGTCTGGATATGTGAAATTCTTATGAGCGGATTTAGCCGAGTCCATCTTTTCTTCTGTCTCTCCCTTCCGTCTTCCTGTTTCTTACTGAAACTCCTCTCCTATTTTTCCTCTGTCTCTGGAGTTGTGCATCTATTTCTTAGCGCATTCGTTCGTGTCTGGATACGTGAAATTCTTATGAGCGAATTTTTGCCGAATCCCTCTCTGCTTCTGTCTCTGCCCTCGTCTTTCCGTTTCTTAATGAATGCCTCTTTTTTCCTCTGTCTCTGCGCTCGTGCGCCTGTCTGTTTGTGGGTCCAGTCATTTCTGGATGCATGAAATTTTTTTTAATCGATTTTGCTTCGCTTCTTTAGTCTGTGCACTCGTATCCCTCCTTCTAAGTAAGTCCATCCATTCTTCGGTCCCTTCGTACGTCCCTCCGTCTGTCTCTGGACGCATACAATTTTTTTGAGATGAATCTGCTGAGGCCTCCTCTTCTTCTGCCGTGACTTCATGCTCCATGTGCGCTCGTTTAGTCCGCTCGCTTGCCTGCTCTTCGAATATTTCAAATCGTGTGTATTTGTACAGAAAATGGGCCCTTAATGTAAAGATTCGTATTTCGAGCCTTCAGGAAAACCAAAATACCATTTTTTCCAATTGCAACAGAGATTGGCATAAAGCACTAAACGGAAGCGTATATGTATATATTGATCTTCAAAAAGGTTTCCTCTACTCATCATACACTTGAGAACAATGTGTGATTTTTGTGATATAATATCCCCTGAAGGGCTTGTCATTGAAAAAAAAAAAAAAAATACATAAAACATTGTTGGGCACTAAAGATTCGTCTCAAGAGATAAGTAAAACAAGTTTATGGAGAGGTATGTACAGCTCTGCATTTAACTAACAATAATTTTTTTAATAGCTTTTTTCTTATTTCTACAACGCATTTAATTTTCACGTTTAGTTTATTAGTTTAGTTATTTCTTGAGAATCATTTTTTGTTTTTTTTTTTTTTTTAATTTAATTTAAATATTCGATAAAAGTCTACAATGTCTACAACGCAGCTACATTGAGACGAAAAGATCCAGCACGTACTGATAGATGGTGTCATTGAGTGTAATATTCATAGATACGTGTCGTTAGAAAGATTTACAAAAAAATATTCAATTGGACTGATGATCCAATTAAACCTCAGTTCTCAATGAGAAATCTTTAATCTAAACCGATGATAAACAAATATTATGAAAAATATCACAGCGCAGACATTCATTCTTTTAATGGATCATGTTATTGAGAAATGCAACTCTGCTGCAATTACCGTAAATGCTCAAATTATTCCGGGGGACGGCATTCGCTTGCAGCATGACTAGAGATTGTTTGAGGTAAAGAAACGACATAAGTAACAACGTCTGAGGTGTTAACGGAAGATCTAAAGTATGCTTTACGACTGAAGGAGCTTCGCCTGAGACTTAGGGTTTCATAGCTAACAGAGCAAAGCGTGAGTTATCGCGAAAAAGGTTTGAAGTCCTATTAATTTATTAGGTTGTTCGGGAAGTCATTTTCTTTTTTCCGAACAACCGGGAAGTCATTTTCTTTTTTCCGAACAACCACATTGCCCCATTGATAATTGACGAAGTAGGACTTGTTTGTGCAAAAGCTTATTAGATTCTGCCTTTTGTTTGCCGCCTTATCAAATATCGAAGGAAATATTTTACTTTTTTCCAATCGAAAAGGTTAAAGGTTGTTGCGCAAGAAAGAAAAAAATTATTAGATATGTGCCCAGAGTTGATATAAAGCATCGAATAACAACTCGCTGAGATCGCTTAGAGATTAAATTTATCGTACGCGATCGTTAATGCTGCGGCGAAAGCAAATCGTCTTTCATTTCGACCAAAAGAAAATACGAAATGACTTTCCGAACAACCCTACAGAATTTTCCGTCCTTTCTTCTAACCTAACTAATGGGCTTGCTTGGTATTCTTTACTTCTTAATCCTTGCCGAAATGTTAAATCGTTTAGAGGCGAAAGCATTGTCTTACTAGGAGTTGAAAATGATTTTAGAAATTTTAGAGTCATTGCCCATGACGCCAATCGTTCTTGAAAACCTACCTACTACCAGCTGAAGCGCTTTTGATTTTGACATATTGAACACTTGTCTTCCAGCCTTTAGTTGTACTCTAATTTGAAAAGATTGTTCTATGCTTCTATATTTCTTACTATTTATCCGCTCGAGGAGCCGAGTAGATAAGAATCATGATTATCAAGTCATTGTACGCGGGTTCAAATCCCAGTACGATAGAGCATACTTGGTTGTAGATGTAGTAAGTGAATCAACGATCCAGGATCACCAGAATCTTAGTCTTAGTCATCTAACTAAGGGGAGTGGTTTTACACATCTACCTTGAAGGCATTTGAAATTGCAAGAGGTTGTTGAAGTAGACTTCTCTTGGCCATAAAAGTAAGTACGAAATGCTTTGGCTTTCAATCTGCTTCGTTTGAGGTTATGTCATGATCTTTATCTTACTTTTTCTTGGCAAATTGAATCGCGAAACTCACCTTCGGAAAGTCTTCTGAATTATACGAAATATATGATTACAAAAAACACATATTCGATTACCTGTCACATGTTGAAGAGTTTTCAAGAAGCATACGTTTAGTCTCTGTGCTTCTTCTTCCTTATGGAAGTTATTACGAAATAGCGTATAAAGAATAATGATATTCTAAGCAATTTTTCTGCGGTAATAAATTACGCTTCAAAAATTGTAATAAAAAGAAAGAGAGCAAAAACAGGCCAACAACCGCGACGAATAAAAGTTACAAAATGAAAATAAAAAAAATAAAAATGAAAAAAAATATGCCAACACAAAAGCTTTTCTAAGTAAATACGTTATATTTGCAACAACAATAAGATCGAATTAATCGAAAACCTAAAAAACAGGTAACAAAACTATTTTCACATAAAAAGCAGAGATTTTCAATCAGCAAGTCTCCGTACCACCACAAAGAAGAAGCATACTTTTGATCCATATCCCTTACGTTTGTGTAAACAGGAGTACGATCAGAAAGAAATGTGGACAGCATTGGATAGAACGTGATCGTACTCTGGGCGATGTATGCCCGATCGGTAATTATTGTGCCTTCGCGGAGCGACCTGACACCAAAACTTACTCACGCTCTAATAAGAATTAAAGCACGGCTTACCGCGATACTTTAATCCAGGAATGCCGACTACATCGTAGTTCTGATCAATTTGGCTTGGGCGACAGGAAGGAAGGAAACGAGTTTTTTTCGAAGAGGATGTAGGTTCTAAACGCCTGTTCTAGAGTAAATGTTGCTTTTCGACATCTTTGCGTCGTTTTTTCTATGCTGATGCCTTCAAAGGTCCCTTCGGTTCCGAAAGAAGCTTATTTTCGAAGGAAATGGGGGGAAATTGATGGGCGAATGTTGGTTTTCAATATCATTCCGTATTTCTCTAGCGGTAATGTTTTCAAAGATCCGTTAGGTTCCGAAGAAAGCTCTTTTTTCGAAAAGAATAGAGGCTGGAAACGTCTGCTCTAGGGTTAGGAAGATTAGAAACAGCCGCTCTAGGGTGACGGTTGATTTTCTATATCTGTGCAACTTTTTTTTCGTGCTAAGGGCTTCAAGAGTCCCTTCGGTTCCGAAAGAAGCTTTATTTTCGAAAAGAATAGAGGTTGAAAATGACTGCCTTACGACGAATGGTGCGATTAGATATTAGTGATAAGATCTTCAAAGATCCCTTTGGTCCCTTTTTTAGAATTTCTTGCGTGGCCCTAATACGCTGCATTATTCCCTTGATTTGTTTGTCATTCTCTAATTTTTCAATTTCTATATGCTATAATTTGATCTCATCAAACATATATGCTTACCAAAGGGTCCCCACAAGGCACATACATATTTCTGATCAGCATCGAGATCGGAATCTCATCATTGGAAGCTCGCTGACGCAAGTACGTATTCAAGATAGTCGGAATCAGTCAAAGGACACGCCTATAATGCGACGCAAAGTGAAAACATCCCTGTCCTCTACACTTTTTGCTTGATGTTCGCAAATTGAAACAGACACAGGACACAAACTGTCCGCGTATGCTCCACCAAAATGGAAAAAACCAACCACGCCCATTGAAGAGATAGGAAAATTTAGATTTTTTATATATGTGTTTGGCGAGTTTTGAGACAAGTGTGGTAGGTATATATAAAAGAACCGATCACAGCCAAATATAATTTTTAGACGCCCACCTTTACTAACGAATCGGTAAAAATTGAATCACATTATCCTCCTCACAGAGTTTTATATTCACAACCGAAGTAAGTCAGTCACCTGAAATTATGAATTGGGTCATCCAGTCCAACCGCGAGCGATGTGATCTGCCACAGCTTACTATTCTGTCTGTAATGGGGCCGCAATCTAAGCGTTTCCTTTCATATTTTAACCGTAGACAATAACTACGCACACAAGTTTAACATTCTTTATTAACTTCTTTACTACTTTGCCATAAGCATTTGGTGGACAGAAGGGAGTATTTGGTTACGCGTTAAACGATTTCGAGAGCCTTAGGCGTTTCAAGAATACTTATTTTTATTAAAGTGTTTCTTCACTCTTTCTACTTCTAAATGTCGCACAAGTGGAGTGGCAGAGTTAGCATATCTCCATTCCTCCGACGATAAGTATAAAAAACAAAATAAAAAATTAATTAAATTTGTTTTTTTCTGCTTCTCTTCTGTTGCTTAAAAATCAAGTTTTTTTCAAACTGCGCAGTTAAAATCTTTTTCGAAAAAAAAAAAAAAATATATTAAAAAAATTCCATTCTTTTAATTTAGTTTTTTCCCCTTTTTTTTCTTTAAAAATCATATTTCTGTTGTTGTTGCGCTTTTTTGTTTTCGTTTTTTTTTTTCTGCATGCACATGTGGAGCTAAAATATATACATACATACATACATATACAACACAAAATAGTGTTTGTTTACACGTACACAAGTCATCACGCTTTTGCAAATGTTTATTTTTATGTGCACCGACAAATGTTTGAGGTCTACTCGATTGATCATTGCGAGAGTAACCCATAGTAACACTTGTTCAAGATCTTACAAAATATGCAAAATGTATTTGGCCATGTCCGTCCGTCCACCATTTGCTTGTAAGTCCAAACATTAATACGCTTAAGTTTAAACCTCATTGCAAATCTCATTGGGTTCTTCGAACAACAGTCATCAAACGCCCACCACAGCGCGCCCACAAAAAAAGCTAAACAAAAATCAATAAATCTTGAATACATTTACGAACAATATGTAAACTGCGGCAGATAAGGGTGCACTGTTTTATATGAATAATTCCGAGGATCGCCTAGAAGTTTACTTCGACGATCACCCCCTCCGAGCAATTGGCAAAGCCTTAGCAGGCAACAATCTATTATTTACTTTAAATATATACGAGGATCGCCTAGAAATTTGTTGTAAAAATAATCCCAATCGAGCGTTTGACAAACTCTTGATATGAAACAATCTAATGTCTGGTACATATATCTGCAAGGATCGCTTGAAAGTACTCTATAACAATAATTTCGTTCGAGCGATTGACAAGAAGATAAGGATCTATTATTTGATTTGCTAATAATCTCGTTGGAGCTACAAACAAATTCTTAGCAACTAATGACCTATTATTTGGCTTAAATATCTATGAGGATCGTCTAAGAGTCACCGGGGACCCTAATTGATCGATCGATAAATCCTTCAATAAAAAAAGTATATAAAAATCTACTATTTGATGGATATGTCTATGAGAATCGCTTCAACTTGTAGTGTGATAATAACCCCCGTCGAGCTATTGACAAAATTAGCAGATAACGATATAATATTTAGTTTAAATATGTAGGAGGATCGCCTAACAGTTTCCTGCGATAACAATACTCTTCGAGCGATTGGCAAACCCTTAGCATATAATGATCTTTTATTTAATTTCAATGTAAAAGAGGATCGCCTAGAAATTTGCTGTGGAGATGATCCCAATCGAGCGAATGATAAATTCTTAGTAAATAACGATCGACTGTTTGATACATATATCTATGAGGATCACTTCAATGTGTAAGGCGATAATAACCCCTTCCGAGCTATTGACAAACCCTTAGCAGACAACAATCGATTACTTGGTTTTAATATATATGAGGATCGCCTAACAAGTTCCTACGAGCAATTGACAGATCCTTAGTACATAATGATCAAGTATTTGAGTTAAATATCTACGAGGTTCACGTAGAAGTTTGTTACGGAAATAAAGTCGAGCGGGGCATTGTGATAAACCCATAGGTAATAAGAAAAATAATTCGACGAACACGCTCTGAATTAATGGATGGATATACAAGATTCGCTTCAAAGCGTCTATATATTTTTTTGTTTTTGTTGTTTTTTATGATGCGGTAATATATATATATATATACAGTGGTTTAACTGGTTGACTTTTGTTTGTCATAATGTATTAGAAATTAATTCTAAAACCACATCGTTTCCATTTCGTTTTTTATATAAAACTTGTATAAGAAATTTACGCTTTTTATACCGGCCGGCTTTTTCCTTGTTGTTGTTATTATTATTATTATTATTATTACTATAGCTAGCGCTATAGTTAGTTAATGTCTTGTTTTTAAAATAAATTTCTTTTTTAAATCAAGCGGCAACAATAGCAGCAGCCGCAGCAGCATCTGGATGTGAAAAAACTGCTTATCGGGAATATTTTTTTTAATGAGATAATAAAAAAAAAAAAAAAAAATTAATTTTTTTAATGAAATTCATATGAGATCTTTACTGGTCGCATAAGTTATTAAACTATCTTCATAAAGATTAAAGTCTAAAATTCTCTTATAGCTAACGTATGGTATGGGACTCGATTCGCTAGTTCGCGCAGTTCATTACTTACCGCCTCCTTAATGATTATCAAAGTGATTGTAGTTTGCTTTCGAGTGCTTAAAAAGTACTTCAGATTGATTTTACAATTCTTGGGTTTCCAATGAGATAAGAATTTTGAAAAAATTTTAAAATAAATTCTTGATAAAACAAAAGTTTATTGCAACATCTTTCCGGTAAATCACAGAAGCGATGGAAATTCAAAAGAAAAGTTCCACAATAGGTGGAGCCTTGGCCTGCTATTAAGGGCTCTTTTTTAAAAAAGCGACTTTATATGGGAAGTGATTGGAAAAGTACTCTGAACTCTTTTCAATAGCGTTCGCCCCTGCGCTTACTCATTAATATATCTCAAGAGTTGCGATTGAGAAGCAAACAAGGTAGACAGATGGACAGACAAAATTCGACCAATATACTAAAAAGTGGGTCTTTTGCAAGTCCTTGTGGGTGCTGCGTACAGTCGTGGAAACTCTTGCACCATCTTGGTACTCTTGTGAAAGCTCAGAGTAGATGCAGCCGACAGTAACGGATAGAAAAGAGAGACTAGGGTAATCCCTTTCGAACTTGGAAGTCTGAGCTCGATCTCAAGCGTAAATAGATTAAGTTCGAGGTACCTTTAGTAGTAATTAAAATTTCAGTTCCCGACTCAAGCTTAAGTCATACCGTGTCCTTCTAATGTTACTTGATTACTTCATGGAATTTTACAACCTTAAATAAGTCCACACGGTTCTGACGATGGTGCACTGCAACGTTTTTGCTAGGGTCTCAAAAGTGGATAAAAGATCCTGGAAGAAACACTCCCCATAGATGTATGTTCCCATACATATAAAATAAACGCATGTTCACGTTCGCCTTCTTTATCAATCACTATCAGATATAGCAGACAAGATAAAGTTGGTCTAGCAAAGCCTACACGTAAATTATTTCTCCATTTAAAAGAAATTAAGATCAAACATACAGGGTGTTCCAGAATGTACGCAAGACTTGAGTTAAATAGAAAACAGAGTTGTCTTTTTATTCGATCACAATATATACAGGATAGGGCTACACGCGGGATGGCACATCGGTCAAGTGGCCCCCAAGGGTTTGCTGGCACATACTGACCCTTTTAACGAAATTCTCGAAAAATCATTCCGCCTTAATGTCGTTGATGCAACGTTAAATGTCCCCTTTAATACACAAATGATTTTGGGCCTGTTGCCAGAAATCTTTCGACTTCAAATAAACCGATAAAAAGGAAAAAAAAATCTTGCGTCAATTTTGGGACACCCTTCGCGAGTTCTGGCCGTCAAACTTTCATTATTTTTGAAATATTGTTGAACAATGAAAACAATATATTGCTCTCTCATGTAATGCTCCATTTTTCCTAATCCCAAACTGTCAGCTGCCAAAGTGTTGCCAACACTAGCGCACAAATCGCGCCAAATTCAAATCTTGCGTATATTTTGGTACACTCTGTGTACAATTTTTTTTTTTAAAAATAGTTCAACTTTGCTTTTCAGTCCAGTGTTGTATTTTATTTTTTTTGTTTTTCATTTTTTAGGAAAGAATTACTTCAAAACCCTGCACGACCGACTACAATTATCTTACAAAGATAATAAAAAATTATTATCTTAACGAGTTGATATATTTTAAAAAATACAACTTTTTTAATCTTATTGAACGTAACTGATTAACAATTTTCTACAGAGCAAATAACAATGATTTATAATATTTTTATATGTACATATATATATATATATATATATATATATATATATATATATATATATATATATATATATATAAAATGTTTGATGAAAACACTCGGATCATGTGACACGTGTGAAGTTTATCAAATCATTTTAGAGATTAAAAGATTACCCGAGCTAAGCAAGCATTACTTTTAGGAATAAGACCGCAACGAAAATTGAGTAAAGTCCCATAAACACATTTTCTATAACGGCCCAAAAAAAAAAAAAAAAAAAAATTGACTTTTCTACAGTCATTACAAATGTCTTTAGAAATCGTTTAAAAGTTTTTTCACTCTGTAATTTTCAACACGAGTTAGAAGCGTCTTGATCTTAAAAATCGCTTTAACGAACTTTCGCTGACAATTCTCGTCTAAGACTTTTTCTGATGGCGCTCTTTTCGCTTATGCTGTCTAGGCTTTTTGCAAGACTTTGCACCTTTCTGCCCACACTTTCACGCTTTAAAAAATATTCCGCAAATATGCATTTCTTCTTCTTGGTTAAAAATTTCATTCACCTTTCTATAAGTAGCGAAATTTAAAGCCTCAATCACTCAGAGGTGGTTTCTACGTGTGTAACACGACGGCAATCAGACGGGAGGGAGCAAAGTGCCGCAGCCTATTGGGTTATGTGCCTAACCGTGAAGTGTTATGCCTTCGCCAACTGAGTTACGACCGAAACAAACTCTATCGCTCCTGAGATTTAAACCAGCTACCATCGACTTGGTAGTCGCAACTTTTACCTATTCGACTACTCATGTAAATATTTTTAAGGTGCTTACGGATAAATTTTCAAACCGATTTTATTGTAATTTGTTATATATTCTTCTTCGAGTAATGTTAAGTGTTGTTTTCAGGGCGTTATATGGGGAGTGGTCGGAAATGTGGACCGATCCGAACCATTTTCAGCAGCATTCGTCCTTCGGTCGAAACACTTGATTGTACCCAATTTCATCAAAATATCTCAAAAATTGCGACCTGTAGCTTGAACACCAATTTACATGGGCAGATATCAGATATATATAATAGATCCAAGCAAGTGGCTAATGCCAAGAGATTTGATACAAATCTTGTTCTTTCTTTCTTTGAAAACCTAGAACAGTTTTACTCATTTCCATCCTATTTTCTCAGTCTCTTTCTCCAGTCTTCCTTTTGCCATGCACTATATATACGCCTTGAGGAAAAAGAGATTTATGAAGAAAGCAAAAATCATTTAGTGATCCTAAGCAGATCTTTGAATAAAAGGTAATACAAATAAAAAAAAAAAAAAAAAACTTAACTATTTTGTCCATCCTTCCCTTTACAGCAGGCAAATAGGATTAAGCCTCTATACCTTGTTGAAGGCGTATTTCAAATGCAAAATAAAATTATTTTCCCCATATCTTTAGGAACTTAGTACGCCTCTGCTCGTATGATGTCAAGCGATTTAGTGGCTCAATCCGTGTAAAAAGTTTGTCTTTTTTTTTTTTTCTTTGCGTATTAAGTTATTTGATATGCTTTGTGTGACCATTTAATTACTTTATGATTCTCACATAATAACCTGAATGGAATTTTACCAAAAATGAAAAAAAAAAATTTTTTTTTGCTCTTTTTTTTCGATTTTAGGAAAAAACAAATAAAATACCAAAAATGATATCTCGACAAAAAATGAAAAAAAAAAAAATGAAAAAAAAAAAAATTTAAAAAAAAATGTGAAAAAACTTCGTAATCAAACAAAGTAAAGTGTTCGTTAAGCAAGACAAGTCACAAAATCTTACGATAGGCGTTGTTGTTAGGAGTGCGCTGCCGGAATTCTGATTTCTATATTCTTTTTAGCTTTTCCTCTCTCCTTTCAATTTCTTATACTTTAAAGCGGGCCTTCAGAGCTTTGACATTAAGATCGCTTCAATTTTCTGATTCTTTTGATGTATATCATGCTTCTTCTTCTGGGGGCTTTCGATTTCTTCTGTCATCTGAATTTTAAAAATTTTTTTCTATCAAAATTCGTTTGTGATCTTGCTAGGCTTATGAGAGAAATGATTGTAATGATATGCGGAATAGTGGTCAGCAGGTTCTGGGGGCATCTGGCATTACAACTGCACGAAGAAGTGTACTCACGGTACTTAACGAAACGTCCAACACCACATCACTAGTGGAGTGTCCTCTATATAATATATGTAAGTACTGAGATGGTCAGGAAGGGGGACATAGGGACCAGTGTTCTCGTACGTTCGACTTGAAAGTGTGACAAAAGGGCCGTCGGCAAAGACAATTACTCTAGAGAGGGGCAGTACAGTTAAACAAACGTACTGAGCAATGACGGTAAAGTCTCACAGGGCGTGACAGCAATTTTAGAACGAGTGAGTAACGAAAAGTCCACAGTTTATGCTTTTTTTTGTAAGCGCTTCACTAAGGGAGCGTCTTCGTTGTATGTATGTACTGTGTTGGTCAGGGGAAGGACAATTGGTTGAAGAGGACCTATAATGCTCGTGTACCTTCAATTTGAAAGTGAGACAAATGCAAGTCAATTGTTTCACAGACGGACAATACGTTTAAAGGACGTGCCAAGCGATGGCGGTAAAGCGTCTTGCCGGTAACTTACAACGAGTGGGTGGGAGAAAGGTGAATAACACCATTAAACAACTTGATCGATGAACATATTTTTACCGTCGTTCACTTTTTGCCTTGGTGGTGGTTATATAAAAACATAGCCCTATTCAGATGACTTCGATGGTCAATTGTTTCGTCATCCATGAATGCCTGGCAGGCAGTACCTTTTATACAGCCGACTTCCACGAGGTAAGACTTGCATAAGCTCCCGCTTTCACCTGCAATCTATCGAATATAGGCTGATCTAAGCCGAATATAGGCGCTGGAAAATGGATGGGATATCACCCTGGGCGAAGAGCATTTCCAGTTTATATTTTTGAAATCGCTACCGTGTCAATCTAGTCTGGAAGCAGACTTAACTGTGTATGACAAATATATAGGTCGTGATTCGTCCATCCGTCCTTGTCGAAATTCGAAAAATATTTTTAAATTAGGTGTAATATCATATTCTGTATTCGAGGAGTATACCCGGCAAGAGGTATATCGGTAAAGAGTTCGACAGTTAACTCACAGTTAATTGGTTAAATATCTTCAAGGTTCCGGGTTAACATGAAAAAGCAACTTTCGATCAGTGAAATATCTTTGAACTTTATTTTTAATATTTTATATCGTTATAGTTCAAGGCGCGTTTTTTGAGAAAAAACAACTAAGTGCCTTTTGATGCCGCACAGCACACGTGCACCATGTCGAGAACTTTATAATTGAGAAAATCATTTTTGGCGCAAGAGGCGCTCTTGTAAACAACCTTCGTATAAATGTAAACCTTTTTCTAAATTTTTTAATTTTTTTTTTACCTCTATTTTATTATTATTATTATTATTTTTATTTTTTTTTTTTTCAAGTCCTAAAATCCTTCTTAGGTTAATTCACAAATTTATTTTAAATTATTCTTTAATTAATTTATGTATTGTTTATGGCATAGTAAACAACACATGCATATCAACTATTTTTTAGGCATAATTATGCATTTAAAAACAAAATAGTTCTTGTTTATAACAACAATTGCAATAAAGTGATTTTTTTTATTTTTTTTTTAATTTATTTCATTCACAAGCACAGACAATATTTATTTATATACATAAGAGAGTTTTGTTTTTGTTTTTCATTTAATTATTTAATTTTAATTTTTATTCGCATTCTCTTAACGAACATTTCGAACCGGTTGTTTGACTGATACTGAATTGAATAACTTGAACAATTTTCGATATAAACACACGGAGACGAGAAATGAAATTGAAAAGGAATGGAAAGAAGAAAAAAGAAATAAATGTTTGTTCGTTTATTTTGTTCTTGTTTTCTTTCAATCGTAAAAGTAAAGCACATGTTTCATGTTGATTCTCTCACACACACGCACACGCGCGTACACACACATTTCACGCGCTATATTGTGTGTGTGTGTGTGTGTGTGTGTGTAGTAATGATTGACGCGTAATGAGAAGAAGGAAACAAAACTGCACGAATGAAAAAACCGTAAGAATGTATTAAGCGAGAGAGTCGTTCGAGCGTGTGTGTGTGTGTGAGTGTGTGAAGAGAGAGCAACAGTTAAAAGTGAAGAAAGCAAAGACGAGACTTTTCACACCCACCACAATACTACCGCTAACTAAGTGTAAGCCAAAGTGAATTAGTAAGTCATCAATGCAGTGTTTAGTAAGTACGCAGTGTTTTACTGGCAATAACTTATCATATTAAATGCTAATAGCAAAAAAGTAATGAAAGGGTGCATCAAATAATTAATTAAACTAACTGTCCTTGCCTCGTTGGAAGAAAAAAAGAACGCTATTATAGTGGGGATGATTGCTTTTTCTTTAAATTCTTTTAATGTCACAATGGGTGATGTTACCCGGAGTTTTAAACTCATTGTAGGATTTTTTTTTTTTGATAGGGAAACTACCTCTTGCCTCCTTTTTAGGCTATGGGAAAACATTTACTCTAGTTTGTTCTCTCAAGCTTTACCAGCTTTAACAGGAAGCATTAGCAGCTTTAACACCTCGCATACAGAATGTCGTTACCCGTCAGTGACAGATTTCTCTTCGCACTATCTAAATGTACACATTAGAGACTCTATTAAGAATACCAATGACCTCAGCATAAGATTCCACATCCATCAATGCTTACTCATCTCTCTGTTGGTTATCCCCGTCCATGTGTCTGCCTATTGAGAGACTAACGATTACAAAAACTGAGATAAGAGGTACAAAATGGCGTAGATCAGATTCGTCAATGGTTGCTCATGTTCACGTTAGACAAAAAACCATAACTTCAAAGTTCTAACACCCGGTTACGGTCTAACTCTTCTAAGAAAGTATAGACTAGTAATTACAAGGCTGACGACAATCATAGTAAAGACATATACATACATATGTATATATATGTATATACATCCTATTGTAAGAAGCATTGACCGGAGACTGCAGATGTTTGCTAAAACAAGTCGCAAATGTCAGTATAAAAGCGATTTTAACCCTACTTTTCCCACATCGGGAATTTTTCGTACGGAATGGTGAATAACGGAAACCCGCCTTTAAGTAACCATGACTTTCCTACTTGTTTTCCGACAATTCGATTTTAGCATGTAAAAGCATAGACCGTCTCCTTTATCTATAATCTTTTCTGACCACCATCGCACCAGCCTCCTCTCCTGCTTGGCTGGTGAAATCGGAAAGTTAAAAAAATTAAGAAAAGTATGTTCCAGTATGGTCGGATGTGATGTATCCCCACATTTATCTTAAAGCCAAAAAAAATTAAATTTCGAAATTTTAAATTTTGCGTGGGTGTTCCCGGCTTTTGAACAACTGCTGTACAGTTCACTCATAAAATATGTAGGGAAATTGTTCTCGTTCTTTTATATTTTTTAAGTAAATGAATAAGAAAATTAAATTTTTTAGATTTTGAAATTAAAAATGTTCTATAGGTAAGTCCTTTGATTAATTCGACCCATGTTCCATACTAGCATGCCTGCAATCCCCTGCCTGCATGCCCCAATCTCTTGCCAAATTTGTGGCAGATGTCTTCAATTCTCCGACCATGAAAGTATTTACTACAAATACTGTATACCTGGACGGACAGATGGTCGGACATACCTTGATCGATTAAGAATTTGGTACTAATTGAAAATATACATATTTTGAAGAGTCTCTCAAGTAAGAAAGTATCAGCGGCGATATCTGTCCGCGGATATAAATAAAAAGAACTTTAAAGAAGAGTCTTTTGCTACCTAAAAGAACTACAATTTTGAACCCGCCTGAATTTTTTATACTTAGGTGCAATGTGGCTGACACAACCTAGACGGACATGTACTTCTTAATTTTTAATAAAGAAACTTCAAGAGTATTGTAAGCTTTCAACTTGAGGATGGTTCCTCTTAACTTGAGTCTACACCGTGTACTCTATTCTACACTAGAAACCTTTCATTATAATTTTGCTGAAAAATCGTCTCTTTCGACTTTAGCGAGCAATGCAGTAAATTGACAAATTTGCAGCAAAATTTCTTTAACTAAAGTTTTATGGTCAGTTACATATTATCTCTGTCACTGTTATCTATGTATTTATCAGGTAAACTAACCTTCAAAATGATGAGTACCTACGAACAAGATAAAAGAAAAAAACACTTATATTTACAACCCGATGAGAGAGAGAATAAGGGTGAAATTGTAATGGGAAAAAGAAGAAGAAGAAGAAGCATTAATATAACAAGCTGTTAAGCTTCACTTGTAGGTTTTCAGAGAGCACACTTTGCTCATACGATGAATATGAAAATAAATGAAACGGACAGAGAAAGAGAAGAGACACTAGATAAAGTTCAACAGTTCAATGCACAATTGGCGCCAAGTTCGTGCACGCATGAATACAATGAATGGTGTACGAGAGTGTTTGTTGTTTATTACGTTATATTTGACACGTAGACAACTACTAAGCCTCTAACCATAGCTTAGTACTTTTAATAAGATTTCCAAGAACAATTCGCAGTTAATTTAAGTAAATTTAATTTAAAATCCATGTAAAAGGTTTTATGTAAGAAAAACAAAATACGCACAAACACACATACGATTAGAGACGATTAAGCGAAATTCATGTTAAAAAGCGAAAAACCAAAACAATGTACAGACATATAGGCGTACGACAAAAAGAGTTTTTCTGTCTGTCGCTGCATACGTGTGCTGTATGTGATTCTTGCATTCGAGAGTGTTGGGTAAAAATGTTTGATGTCATATGATATTTAACAGTCTTTAGAATTGTGAATAAAATGTATTATCATAATGTGATCAGCGATGATTTTAACATTCCTTTGCTTCTTTTATCAAGTTTAGACGAACATGGTTCATAAATTAGGCAAACCCACTTAAGTAATTAGTAGATTTGTTAGTGAACCACAGATTTACTTATGATGTGAAATATTTGTTAAGGAAAAAAGATTTTCGATGCACGATTTACTCATGGAAGTAAAGGAAGGACGGACTTCTTCGATTACTTCGTAAAACTTTCTCCAAAATTTTCTACGGTATAACGCATTGAAGGTTATGGCTGATGAAGAAACTAACATAGGCTTGTAGACTTTCCTTACGGAAGCATAAGATGGACTCCCTAGATCATCCAGTAGAACTTTCTCCAAAAATTCCGATAGTATGCCCCACAAAATGTGTTGCATGTAGAAACTAATAGCTTAAAAGTTTATAGCATCTATTTACGCTTGTAGAGTGCCGGCATCCGCACATGCATTTCATAAAAATCCGGTCTCTCCAGTGAAGTAAATCATACTTGCAGTTAAAAAACAAGTAAAAAGCATTACAGTGAGCCATGGCCCACCACCATCGCTTCTCTTAATACAGTTATTTATATGGCGACTTTTTAACATATGGCTTTATGTGGGAAGTGAAAGAAAAAATAATGCGATTCGAACTATTTTCAGTAGTGCTTGCGTGTCCTTTGGCCAAACTAAATGAATCAGATTTCATCAAAATATCTCGAAAATTGCTATCTATAGATAAAATGCAAGATTATAAGACGGACAGATGGACAGAGAAAAGTAGATCGATTCAGAAAGTGTGTCTGCATGGATAGGTACAATAAAGCGAGTGTCCACCTTAAGCACTTCTAGGGCTTAGTAAGCCCTTGCACCACAAGTGGTATAGGGTGTAAAAGAAGAAAGTAAAACAAATCAAAATCGTCCCACATCTTGTTATCATATTCTTACGTACCTTGTCATATTGCTATGTAAGATTGTATTAAACATTAAGAGAGAGGGTGATCAGATTTTAGGCGAGGCATCAAAGAAAAAGCTGACCATTTGACAAAGCCAGTCAGCCAATAGAACTTCAGTTCAGTGCATAGAACGACTACTCATGCCTTTGACATTCTGAAACAGTAGACAAGCGGATGATTGTTGTTTCGCGCCTTAACCCTAACCGTTGAGGTTTAAAAATAACCAGTTTTCCCTCCAATCTTCTATTCCTGAGTAGTCGGTCATTCCCCATGCAATCGGCAAAGGTTTTCCAAAAAAAAATAAAGTGAGGGCTCTTTTTTTCAAGTCAGTGTACGTCACTCACTTTGTCTGCTTGTCTTTTTTTTTGCATACAAATTCATCATGAAAAGAAAACAACAACAACAACAACAAGAACAACAAGAACAATAGCGAGACGGTGCGAAGAATGTTGAATAAAATGAAGTGAAAAAATTGCAATAAAATCATAAACAGAACAAAGAGCTTAAAAGAGAATTAAGAAACGTACGATGATATATAAATAAAATTGCTTTACGTTAACTGATGAAAACAAAACAAAATAACATTAGCAACGTGTCCCGTGCCATGCCATTCATTTCGTTACAATCGTATTACACGGGGAATATGAATGAATAAATGAATGAGTGAGTGCATCACATACATACATGTATGTGTTCGCATGAACACAATATGCGCAATATACCGCAAAATAATTTTTGCCATTTTTGCATTTTGCTTTTGTTATTTTGTCTTTTCATGGGGGTGGATGTTAATGTAATGAATGTAATGTATTCTTATATATATATATTATAGTAGTATGTTCAAGGTCATTGCAAGGTTATACGTACACATATATGTATATAGGTATTTTGTTTTCAAAATGAGTGATAATAAAATCCTTAAATCTGTGATTGTTTGAAGAGAGAGAGACAAATAAAAACAATGAAATGCAACTGTAACGAAATGATATTTTTAAGACGTAAAAGAAAATAACGGTATAAAAGACTTGGGCAAATTTCTTACTCATACTTGATATACTAACAACAACAAAAAAAAAAACGAGGCAAATTATATCAAAATGATTGATGCAACGTATGGGTATGGAATCGAGAATTTCAGATAGCGGTATGTTTTTCTTAGACTTGCTTCTTATTTATTTCATCTCTAATAAGGGATAAGTTTTTTCCTTAAAATATGCTCATCAAAAATAGGCTGATCTCTTTGAGAACGGTGTTCGAAGGAGATCACGCTTTAGGTTTTGAATTTTTCACCTAACCACAAACCCTTTGTGTTCCACATGTGTAACCATTCGTTTTGAAGTGCCTGGGAACGTGATCATCTTGATCGTATTAAGAGTTCAATTTGGATATGGGTAAGCGTTTGCCGGTCGCCCCTTTGTCAGCTAAAGTTTTGCGCTTTTAAAAGCGTCTTTATCTTAAGCATTTATGAATCTTCGATATTCTTAGCAAAACCTTAGGAGCTCTTCTACTATCACATTTTGTTAAAGTTCTCCCTTAAAGCAATGAGATAAAATTTGCTTAAAGTATTATTTCACTTTTTTATACCCTACACCGCTTGTTCAAACAATGTTTGTACAAATGTATGTAAATCCCATAAGGGCTGAAGACAGACCAACCTTTTATTATACCGATCGGTTCAGAATCATGTTTTGATTCGATTTAAGCTTGTCTGTCCGTCTAATGTTTCTCCGTTTATTTTTGGGTTCAACATACAAATCGCAAATTTGCGAGATATTGTGATGGAATATGGGACACTGACCTGTTTGGCCCAAGGACGAACGCTATTGCAAATAATTCGAATTAGACCACTTTTTCGATGATTCCTCATACAACGCTTTATTTTGAGAAGTCGTTATCTCAAAAAAAATTCCACGAAAAAAGTCGCTAAGTATTAATATTTCGGCATTCTAAAGTGGTGTCAAAATTTTGGGTCCGAAATGGCAGTTTTTTGAACGCTTTGCTATGTAAAGCTTTCTACGGAAACTGAACTCTTGTTTGATAAAGAGACCTAATTTTCAATACATTTTGATGAAACTTGGCTTATAATAGAAAATGGACAAAGAAATCAGCCTTACCGAATCTGGACCACGTAGACCTATTGTTTGCAGCCTAACCCATATAAGAGTTCTAATGATAGATAAAACTTCATCTGTCAAAAACGTCTAATTTTTAATACTTTATGAGGAATATTGAATTGGTTAATAAATTAATCATAGGGAATTTGGATCACATAGATCTATTCTTTAAATGCCCTCATCTACAAGGATTCTTATGAAAAAATAAAGCTTTCTATGGCGACAGTCTACTTTATTATGACGGAGGCAAATGGAAAATAATAAAATCTTTAACAAGTCGGTTGGGTCTCTTAATTTGGACCATGTCATCCACCATTTCATCGTCCAATAAAAATTCCATCCATAAAAATTATGCAGTTACATAAAAACTATGTATAATTTTTGTTGTAATATTAAAAAAATTACCGAAAGTAGGGTATCTTAGGGTCGGCCATGCTCGACTATAACATTCTTACTTGTTTTCTCTAACTTGTAAATGAATTATGTATTAATGTGTTTTCCATCTAATCGATCGTAAAAATATCATTTTTATTGGCAGACATTTCATGGCTGCGTAAAGATTGACTGGTTTATAATAACAATTCCATTAAACGTTGTTTTGCAAAGAGATATAACAAAAATCGCGCACACTTTATTTGTAAGTGCATTTGCATAAGGAAAGAGTAACAAGAGAATTCTTTCTATTAGCTTAGTATGTAGTGCAAGTAGAAATAAATAAGAAATAGTCTCATAGCGAGGCATAGAGACTACGATGAATTCTAGATGCACCTTAACCCAAGATGAATGAATGAAAATTTCATTTCATGCCAGAGAAGTTTTTAAAGTAATTCCGATGGCTTAAAAGCCAATCATGTTCCGGTTCTTCTTCTTATGGCCTTTCGCAACCGACTTCTTGTGCGATAAAAAATATTACTTCAAAATTTCCACTTGATTTCGAGAATCTTCCAGTTATTTCATTAATACAGACATCATGGGCAGGTTACGTCCATCTTCACAATAAGTCTAGACCGATCAGCGACTTGAAAGATCTATTGCACTCGCCCGTGCCATTAGTCCTCCAGCTTTAGTATTCCTGTGAAGCCCGTTTCCTTCTTTGGATCAGAGCACCATACCGTGTTTTAGGATTCTGATGGATCTCGCCACCTCCTTAGGTTCGGAGCACCGTACCGTGTTTTAGGATTCTGATGAATGAGATGGGACTTGGATCTGAGCATACGACGTGGAAACAACCGAACAATCGAGCGAACATCGAGGCCAAAGGTCTACCAATGAAAAAACTGCCAAAATCGCTTGATAATTAAGATCATGCTTTGACAGTTTTTTTTCCGCGTCAACTCGAACTGCTTATAGGGATCATTGTGTGAATTTTATGAAGGGGATGAAATTAATTTGGCAGAATAAACAAAATTTTTTTGATTTTATAAACAAATTCATCTTACTTTTTGATCACAGTGGTAAACGAATTTTAAGTGCTTGAAGAACTCAGAGTTCACTATTTTTAAGGGGGTAAGGGGGAGTAGTGTCACTACAGTAACCTAAACAAAGTGTTTTTTTTTTTTAGGATGAAAGTAAAAGATACCTGTACAGTCACCGTACATCTGTATCTTATCCTACGAACTTATTGAGTGACGGGCTATATATATTCTTCAACTCAAATTGTAGAGTACGTGACATGTGGAAGAAATTGTTGTTAAAAATAGGTTCCTATAACTCGTTTTAACTTTTGAAATAAAATCTACGTACAATTGCTACCAGATCCATAATTTTATTTTAGAAATATTAAGAGAGACAATAATACAATTATGATGAGGAATCAAAGGCATTGAAGAAGAGAAAAGTTTTCTCTATGAACGATGAGTATTCAAAATTCCCCTTAACCCAAAGTTTACCAAATTTATTGTATAGAAAAACCAAAAAAGTAAGAAAATTACGTTCGGACGAGATCGAATCTCTCATGTCCATCACCATCAACGGTAGGTAGACTTTATATGGTCTCCGAGGTTTCTTTCTGGATCCTATAACCGTTTGGATAAAAGAATGAAATTTCAATATTCTACAACATTGAGTAGGCGTGGTCAAATTTTTTTTTCATGTGCTACAGAACCACCCATAAAATATAAATGCAGATTTTTATCGTTATATCTATTGTGGTTTCTAAGTCAAACCAAACTTTGTTTGTTTTTGAAAATGCATTTGGTCTCAGGTTATATTGTACTGTGGTGGTCGTATCCTTTAATCGATTTGGCTTAATTTCAATGCGAACATGCGCCTAACAACTTCCTAATCAACATCTAATAGCTTCCTTTTCTTACGAGAAACTTCATCACAGAGCATTGCACAGACGGACATTTTTTTTTCCTTTTTAACATAAACAATCACTTAGGAGATGTCTCAGGTCACACGGTTATGGGCAGGTAGAAGTCAGGAAAGAGGAAGAAATAAAGAAGTGGTGGCCGTATCCTCATTGAACTTACAGACGGACATGCTTAGTTTGATTAAGAATTTCATGTTGATCAAAACTAACGGGGTCTTCGGTAATAGTTGGTAAATTGAGGCGGACCAACTTAAAAGCCTTTTACCAAATTTCACGCCGATCGCTGGATTTTTGCGACCACAGACATTGCATAGAAAGACAGACAGACCGACTGACATACTTAAATCGATTTACAATTTGATGCTTTTTATATTTTATGGGGTCTCTGAAGCTTCCTTCTCGTGGCTCCAAACCTTTTGGCAAAATGAAATCGCTAAATTGAGATGATCTCAGGTTATGATGCATTGTTGTCGTGTCTTTCGGCCGATTTGGCTTAATTTCAAAACCAACCCACACGCAAGAGCTTCCAATCCTTGTGGCAAATTTCAAGCTGATTGCTGCATTTTTGCGACCAGGGCCATCGATATTGCATAGACAGACAGACGGGCAGGCGGACATGTTGAAATAGGTTTACAATTTGAAGCTGATCGAGAATATATAAGTATTTTATGGCGTCTCTAAGGCTTTGTCTTCGGTGTTGCAAACGTTCTAGCAAAATGAATATGCCCCTCCTTCTTCATGGTCATGGGTATAAAAAATCACAGCTCATATCAAACATTAAAGTACAACAAGAATTTATTGAAAATAACCAGAGAGAATAGTAAGTGAATGTTAAAAAAAAAAAAAAAAAAAAAGTCGTAATATTTTTATAGTTTTGTTTACTTCAGGAAATAGTCGCAGCGCTGTGTTACAGATATTTCCAATCTCAAGATAAATATTATCCAAGAGAAAGAAATATAATAAAAAATTTTATTTATTGCTATGACATGAAAATTAATAGACTTTTCTTAAAGAAAGTAGAATTTTCCAAAAAAAAATGAAATTTTTTTATTTTTTTTTTTTTCTACAAAATTTGATCATTAAATAAAATTATGAAAAATTTTAATAATACTTGCTGTGTTTGTGTTTGTCTAAACAAATGAATAAATAAATTAAAATTTTTACTTACTTTGCACAGCCAATTGTTGTTGATGGGCGGCTGCACGCTGTCAAAGAAACGAATATAAATAAATAATAAATTAATAAAAATTATTCTTATTTGCAGTTTCGTATCATAATATAATAAGGAATTGAAATGCAAACTAAATAAATAATAAAAATAATAAAAATAATTATAATAATCATTTTTTCGCATTCATTACATTTTGTAATAAGATTCGTACACCGCTATTTTCCAAAGCTTGCACGTCTAACGAATGACTCCGACCACGTGAATTATATTTATTGGCGTTGACAACAACGGCCGGCGGTATCGGTATAGCTAGGGTCGGCGTTACAGTGGGTGGGGAATTTTTGCTTTCCGAATGCCGTGATATCCAGCGTTTAACGGCAGACATTTTTTTTTTCTTTCTTTTTTCCAAAAATTATTTCACAAAAATATAATGAAAAATTTTTTTTTTTTTTTAAATTTCTTTTCACTTAAATTATTAATTGCTTTTTACATTTTACATGTCCATCAAAATTATACGCACACTGTTTTCTTCTTTATTTGCATATATACATGTATATATGTAAGCATTTATGACGAAAGCTTTAAACCGGCTAAATATGAGAAAACGAAACACGAAAGCTTTCAATTAAGGTGACCAAAGTTCTTCAATTCAATGTGTTTTTCCGCATGTTACAAGAAATACAGTTAACTAAGACCCTTTTTAATTTTGATTTTTTCTTTTTTTATCCATCACAGGGAGAAGAGGGGTGCGATCATTTTATCAAAACGTTTGCAGCAACCAAAGAGAAAATTCAGACACCCCCTAGTGTACGTATGTATATATACATGTGGTCGGGCACTGTGACCACATCTTGGGGCTATCTGTATACACCTATACGAAAGTTTAAGATCTTTATTGCAACGATCTGTTTATAGTATCTTTATATACAGGGATTGTATGGTTCGATATGAGTACGCTAAGCGGTACGTTTATGTCATTTCACGGTATGTTTGAATGAATAGCTAAGTAAATAAACAACATAAATATTTTCTCTGGATAAGCATCAAGTATGTCCATATGTCTGACAGTGATAAACATTCTATTGGCCGCGAAATTGAAGCTATCGACTTCATATTTGGCAGAAGCTTGGGAAGTTCTTGCGCACAGGTCTGTATTCAAAATGGTACAAATTGGTCGAAGCATAGGCCTACAGTAAAGTTTAAAGTTATTTTACCAAGCAAAAATTTATGGTTTTTTGCTTGTTACTCAAAGAAAAAAGGCCGAAATGTTCATTGTTTACTTTATGAAGAACGCTACTAGTGCTAATGTTCAGAAATTGAAGCTCAATAGGACAGAATTTCGAAACATGTTCTGTGCATTCCTCACATGAAGATATATTTTCTGTCTAAAAATGTATTCCTACTAAAGTAAATATAATGGATCCCGCAATGTGGAGGATTCGTGTTTTCTTAGCAGTACATCAAATTAAAAGGGTTGGAGATTAGAGTGCGACGATGAAATATCCCGGAGGTCAGGACATAATAAATTAATCTTCACAATCCGATATGTCGATATAGATATCAAATGAAAGCATTTGGAAAGCAGATATAGATAAGATAGATAGATGCCTCTCTGCCCATAAATTGCAGCGCGTAATGCACGGTATAAATGTCCATTTCTTTTCTATGCAATGTCATGGAGTACTGAAATTTGGTTCGACCTTTTTTTAGTCTTTTTTTTAAGTATAAAGGTGATGGGTAAGATAAGAGATAAAAGATTCGGTCGCGGCCGAATATAATTTTCTTACTTACTTTCTCATATTAAATTTTCCTATAAAAAGTAAAAGAAAAAAGTCGTTGACCATAAACCCTGTCAGCTAAGTGTAAGACAGGAAGGTGCGGCTTTTGTGAAATGACATTTTAAATCCCAAAGAGAAGACAAGTGTCTACCACGTTTTTATAATTTTACACTGGCTGGACTGTAGTCCTTAACTGATCTGAAGAAGGTCAGTGTGGTTAGGCCTATGGTAGTAAATATATCACAACTATATAAAAAGTAATAACAATTTTTTCCATTAGAAAAGTATCTCTGTAATGCTTTATAATCTCTATATATTCGACGATCTGTCTTATCAGTTCTGTCGCCCGAATGAAAAATATTCAACATTCTCTGGGCTCTTTTTGGAGGATAGACTGACTAACGAGAGGTTAGGGTGGCCTTAAGAAGAAGTCTTTTTTTTCTTGAAAAGATGTTCCCTTTTCCTGTAACACGGTGAATAAGGGAAGACTAAAGTGACCTGCCCTTAAGAAGAAGCAGGAATACTTAGCAGATTTTTTTTCTTGAAAGAATGTTCTGTTTTCCTGTAACACGGTGAATAACGTGTGATCTTAAGAAGAAGCAGGAACCCTTAGCAGATATTTTTTTTGAAGGAATATTCCCTTTTCCTGTAACACGGTGAATAACGTGTGACCTTAAGAAGAAGCAGGAACTCTTAGCAGATTCTTTTTTTTTGAAGGAATGTTCCCTTTTCCTGTAACACGGTGAATAATGTGTGACCTTAAGAAGAAGCAGGAACACTTAGCAGATTTTTTTTTTTGAAGGAATGTTCCCTTTTCCTGTAACACGGTGAATAATTAGAAATTACAGTAACCGCAGGAGTACTTAGCAGACTACTAGATTTTAAGGGATGTTCCCTTTTCCTGTAACACGGTGAATAACGAGAAATTATAGTGACCTTAAGGAGAAGCAGGAACACTTAGCAGATTCTTTTTTTTTGAAGGAATGTTCCCTTTTCCTGTAACACGGTGAATAATGAGAAATTACAGTGACCGCAGGAGTACTTAGCAGACTACTAGATTTTAAGGGATGTTCCCTTTTCCTGTAACACGGTGAATAACGAGAAATTACAGTGACCTTAAGGAGAAGCACGAATACTTAGCAGACTTTTTTTTTTTGAAAGAATCCAACCCGGTGACTGATAAGAGGAAGTGAGGAAGGGGAAAAAGTTAGAGGGCGTGGCCGCAGCTTAATGAACGTGTGTTCAATTGATAAGAGCCTTTCCGCCTTCAACGGGCTGAGCACTCACTATAGCTACGAGCAAAGTGAACTCTACCGCACTTGAGATTTGACTTCGCAAACACTCACTTGGTGGTCGTGATTCTTATTTCGGCTACTCACGCGGACACATACAATAAAAATGCAAAAGGTAATCAAAATCTTTTTGAATGGGACGCGAAGCCATTTTATTTTCTTTATACACTTTTGGATCGTATTCTATTAATAAATCGGGTGCTATTAATGAAAATATTCAAAATTTTTCAGTTTTTTGTTTTGCCTTTTCTTTCTTTTAGGGTTTTCGACTCACGTCTATGCGAATTAACTAAAATCGTTTACTATAGAATTCTATTTGCGTACTAAGTCCAGCTCAGGCAAATGGAAGAACATAATTAAAATGACTCAGGATCATGCAATGATTGAAAATGCAAACATCCTGCGACGTGAAGGTGTTCCAAACAAAGCTCAAGGAAATTTAGGAAATTCGAATAGTTCTGTGCTAATAAATACCATAAAAAAGCACTATACCGCGCTGAGCCGGTGGACTTTACCGTCTACCCTTTTCCCCACTTATTAGGAAAGTTCTCATTGACATATGTCAAGAGCTATAGCGGAGATTGTCACTAATGAAAATCATCATCATTCGGCTCGTTATTATGATACAGAGGGGACAAGGATTTAAAACACTCCTTGCATATTTATTGAGGGAGTAAGTGCACTACCACTCATTGCGCATGCTCTTGGGGGGAGTAAGTGCACTATCACTCATTGCGCATGCGCTTGGGTTTATGTATCCAGTTCCCTTGTATTCTCCAAAGAATAGATATTTGAACCAACGAGA
Source organism: Glossina pallidipes (assembly GCA_000688715.1). NCBI lineage: Eukaryota > Metazoa > Arthropoda > Insecta > Diptera > Glossinidae > Glossina > Glossina pallidipes. The sequence goes on along the minus strand of KK499916.1, from coordinate 120,717 downwards.
ACTAAGGCGTTGAGCAGCATTGAATTAGGGACTCATTCTCAAGAAGGGCGCCTTACAACACAAAACTAGGATCTAGCAAGTAAATGTAACTTGTAAGCTAATCACTAGATTATAGTGAAATATCGATACATCACGTTTGGAGGTTTGAAGGTTGATACTATGTAAAGATTCTATGGATACTGCACTAACGGCGATATCTACATTCTATCCTACGAACTTATTGAGTAATGTGCTATTTAAGGACTTTTCAGCAATTGAAGAAGTGCTTTGAAAGTCTTGTCCGGACTAGGATAATCAGGTGAATTCACTGCATCAAGTAACAGCCAACTTGCTGACACAACAAAGCCCTTACAGAAGGCAACGTTGAAAGACATTTCATGTAATTAGGACAACTGAGGCAACTCGACTTATCATTAAGACCCGCTCTTCGCTTTCTCGGTATAGGCCGCTCTTCTCTCTCTCTCGCTCTCTCTCTCTCTCTCTCTCTCTCTCTCTTTCTCTTTCATGCATGGAATATATTTGCTACAATATTCTCGCCAGACATGAAAAAATTGAAACAAACTTTAAAGATCCGCCGTCAAATGATTCTTACGGGAAAACGCAAAAGTAAATTTGGTTCAACAACGACAACAACAATAAAAAATGTATTAGAAAAAGCTCAGCAATAAAATTGTGTCGCGATTATGAACTTATCGCAATAGTAATTTTAATGTAAACTGCGCCAGACAAATAATATAATAATTTAGAGACGACGAGCTTAAAGTGTATAATTAGCAGCAATGATTGCAATTTATATATACTGCCCACTACCTATGAGCAGACAGGGGAAAATCAATTGAGATTACATTAAATAAAATCATAAGAAATTATTACCCATAAGCGACGAAAGGTCAAGTTTATGAGAAATAAATAAAATCTTTGCACAAGAGATTTAAATAGATATCGTCAGTAGGATAGCACTATGGGAACCTGGTTATATGTCAATTTCATCAAATCTGTGTGCGTGTGCGTGTGTGTGTGTGTGTTTTTTTTTAAGGGATAAAATGAAAAGATAATTCAAAGTTATTTAGAAATTTTAATTGCTTGCAATAGCGAGAATAGTAGAGCAAGCAGAAACACTCTATAGTGGGTCACACAGGCCATCACTAAATACCCTACATTACTCTACACTTATTCATTTTTAAACAGATTTTTCAAAATAAAGCCTTACATAGGCAAGAAGCGGTCAAAAGAGTCATCCGACCAGAACCATTATCCCAATACCGTTTATCCTTAGACCAAAATATCTCTCAAATCTCTCAAAAAGGGTTACTTTCTATAAGAATCCTGACATATCGTAATGTATTGAAAATTAGACCTGTTTGGCACATAAACCCTTAGCTTAGGTTACGATTCAAAAAATAGACCTGATCGGTCAAAATTCGTTAGGTTTAATAAGTGATCCGACCCGAATCACACTATCAATCGTCACTAGCGTTCGTCCTTAAGCTAAAACGCATCGTCCTACTAAAATTTCTTAAAATATTGGCCTGTATACAGCCTGTAGGTTAAACATAAGAACACAACACGGACCGATGGATAGACAAGCTTAAAGACATTAAGAAAATCATTCTGAATCGATTTATGCAACAAGTTATGAATTCATCTCAAGTCTACCAACAATGACATGGACTTAATATATCCCCTACCACAGTCGCTGCCGTTCTATCAAATTTTGGGTTAAATTAATTGAAAATTGAAGTAATTGTTTTTTTCTTCCAAACCGATAGCACATGTCAATAAACAGAGGTAATAACATCAAATCGAAGATAATATTAAATATATATATATATATATATATATATATATATGTATATATATGTATGTATAAAAAAAAACAATTACATAAGAAAGTGTGTATTCTCAGTACAAGATAAGATTATATTTTTTATCGGTAGTATTTCTATTGTAAAAAAAATATATTGTTTTTTTTCCTTTCCTTTTTCTAAAGTATTAAGCAAATAAAAATTATTAATAGGTTTTTCAAGAGAAGTGATCTCAAGAGAATTAAGAGTTTCGCCGCTAATATCCGATATAAAAACTTCATTTTACTCTTCAGATAACCTAAATAAATCTCTAATGTCGAAAGTGAGCAAAAAAGTTGTCTAATGCTAACAGAAACATACTTGAACCCGTCCAATTGACCGATCAGTTAGAGCATATATATAGCTTAGACATTAACGCTTCTACGGCGTCAATTGTTTCCAAACTCCAAACTGTATACGAAAATGTAAAGAGAAAATGTAAAGAGAGATGGAAATCTTCCCTTGCTTTACATAGGTTTGCCGTAAAGTTTACGACATAAACCTGTTCGCTGATCGCAAAGTGAAGATCTTTATCGATTTTTTGCATCCTACCCCACCTGAAGGTGCATGGGTAAAGGGAACCAAATCTTAGCTGGTGGATGCTGGTGAACGAAGGCTTGAGTTAGGTCTGTTGCACCAATCGATCCATCGAATCATTTCCGAAATAATATCGAATGGTTTTTTTCAATCGATGTAAGCCTGCCTGTGCCTTCGACGTTTGTCACAGATTATTGATCATAGCTTTCGAAATATTTTAATGAATTTGATGCAACTATGCTTTGGCTTAAGAACCCATTGAATCGGGTTGTCGAAGTGCTATGCAAACGCCATGTTTCCGAGAAGCTGTTATACGAAACAAGTAAGAAAATTATGTTCGGAAGCGAATGAATATTTTATACCCATCACCGTTCGATACTAATCGATAGTAGGTAGGTTTTATAAAAGCTTCTTTCTGGGCGCTGCAGACGAGTGCTTTAATAAGGGAATGACCCATAATATTGAGTAGGTGTGGCCGATTATTTCCATTTTTGTACAGGTACAGGACCACACAGAGAATATAAATGTAAATTATTCTTGCATCTATTGAAGTTTATAGGTTTTTTCATTTTTGAAAGCAGATGTGTATCGGATTATTTTGTACTTTAGTCGGGTTGTTTTGGATTTGGCGCAATATTGATATCAACCTGCTTCCAAGAACTTTCAATTTTTGCGGCGGATTTGAAGCATATATCTTTAATTTTGCCATAATCCTGAGAATGTTTACCACAGACGCTATATAAATGGACAGACGGATGGACGGGCAAAGCTAGTTTAATTGAAAATTTGATAGTGAATAAGAATACACATATTTTAGAGAGTCTCTCAAGTAAGTAAATATCTTGCGTGATATTACAAATGTTTTGGCAAAATGGATGGATCGGTGATGACGAATAGGAAAAAAAAAATTGAAATAGAGTCTTATACTACTATTTTGATCGTGATTGGGCTTTGTGTCTTGAATTTACGGGCACTTACCGCAGGTTTGTGACGAAGAGAAGAAAGACAGACTGACGGACATGTTGAAATAGGTTTAGCATTTGATACTGATCGAGAATAATTATGCTTTGTATGGGATCTCTGAGGGTTACTTTCTGACAACAACAACAACCTAGAGGTAGCCTATGTATATTACGATGTCATCGAAAGCAGTCCGCAGACAGGAAATTATGTCAAGCCAACTATTGATAAGAAAAGGATTGTTTATTAATATAAGGGCAGAGGAAATTTTCGAAAGTCTGCAGAAAGAAAATTGTCTCAAGATTTACAAAACTCAGCTAAGCCAACTGTTGATAAGAAAAGGATTGTTTAGATACAAAGGCCTCGTGGGAGTCTATAAACATTGAAGTGACGTTGAGAGCAGACCGCAGACATTTACGAAACCCACCTAAGTCAAATGTTGATAAGAAAAGAATTGTTTAGATACATAAGCGTAGAGAAAGTCTACATACATGAAAGTGACCTCAAAAGCAAATTGCAAGTTGTCCTGTCTTGTTTTGTCTCAAAATATTCGAAGTCCAGTTGCTGATAAGAAAAGGATTGTTTAGATACATAGGCCTAGAAGTAGTCAATATATGTTAAAGTAACATCGAAAGCAGTCCGCAGAAAGGAAACTATGTCAAGAAATCCAACTAAGCCAAATGTTGATAAGAAGAAGAGTTGTTTAGATGCAAAAGCCTAGAGGGGGTCTATAAACATTACAGTGACGTCGAGAGCACACCGCAGACATGAAATTGTCTCAACATTTACGAAACCCACCTAAGAATTGTTTAGATACATAAGTGTAGAGAAAGTCCGTATACATGAAAGTGGCCTCAAAAGCATTTTGCAACTTGCCCTGTCTTGTCTTGCTTCAAGATTTTCGAAATCTAGCTGTTGATACGAACAGAATTGTTTAGATTCGTAAGCCTAGAAGTAGTATGTCTACGTTAAAGTGACATCGAAAGCATTTTGCAGAGAGGAAATTGTAAGCCAAACGCTAATAAGAAGCGGATTGTTTAGACACAGAAGTCTAGTGCCCTCGAAAGCAGACTTAAGCAAATTCTATCAAGATTTTTGAAAACCAGCTAAGTTGCCAGGACCAATAAGCATTTTTTATCAAATGAGAAGTCTCCCGAGAGTCTTGAAAGTAACCTTAGGAGGAAACCATTTATCGAAATTCGAGTAAGATAAGAGGGGGCTCTTCAATGAAGGACAGGCTTTACTATGTTTGCTTGTGAAAAAATCATAAAACTCATCTGAAACGCTATAAGTGCATATCTTTTCATGCACCGTAGTAGATCGTTATGTGACTCATTATGTCTCTCTGTTCATGTGCATTTTCCCTCCCGGCGCATGTGTTTGGCTATATGTCCGCCTATTATTCGAAGCATTGAGAGTAAACGTTAAAGCTTAAACTTTTTCTCCAGTTTTCTAAATTCTTACTTGGCTTTTGGCTTTTGTTTCGGAATTTTGTGCTTGTGTCACTTTAGTGCGCGTTGCACTGTATTTGTTTATGTCTCGTGTGTTATGATATTTTATTTAGTAGCACATTCTATGCATTAAAATGTCTCCCGCGGATTGACGTAAGGTCAACTGCTTACCAGATTAGTTTATGTTTATTTTTTTTTCGTTTTTTTTTATTATTATTACTATTATTATTGTTGTTGTTGTTTTTGTTGTTTTCTTTTTCATACCGGTTTAAATTCTCATACAATTTTGTTGCGATTTCATAATTTTTTTTTGTTTTTAAAAAATTTTTTTTTATTTTTTTATTTTTTTTGTTGGAAATTAATGAATTTTATACCATTTCTTGACATTTGTTTTAGGCGGTACGATTGTTTATATGCGAGAAGTGCGCTATCAACAATCATTTGCTTAGCAATTGATTTCGATTTTACACATCCGTGTAAAGTTCAATAAATGCTTCAATTAATCTCTTGATATTTAGGAAAAGAATAAAAAAAAACAAAAACACAAATTTGATTTCATTTCTGTCTTCACTTCTCTCTGCCTCTCTTTTTCTTTCTGACGCCAGGCCCTACACGTGTCCGAGATGCTTTTTAACGATAACAGATTTTTTTTTTTTTTTTAATTTACAACAATTGCGTTTTTACGAAAAGTAAAAAAGAGAAACAATAAAAGAAAAAACCTATAAATTTATAAAAATAGACCTCAAAAGCCCTACAAACATTTTTTATACTCGTCATCATTACGGCGAGATTGTATGCTGAGTTTGCCATTCCATAGGTAACACTTAGAGAAAGAGAAACGATTTTCAGTGCGAAATTTGGAGTCGATTTACTTACATAGGTCCGTCTGTCCAACAATAATACCGGCCAAAAAAAAAAAAAAAAAAATAACGCAATCTATAGAGGATATTTTGAAAATATTGATTGATCGAATAAATATGAATATTGATAGATGAGCAAGAATACTCCTATGTCCAAACAAAATACCCCTAAGTTCTAAAAATGTATTCCTAACTCAAACAGAAGTACCCCAAGACCTTAAAAAACAGTACCTAAATTAAATACAAGTACCCCTAAGACCAAAAAAGTTCTGCCAAGTCTTAAATATGCATCCATAAGTCAAACAAGTGCTTGTAAGTCCTAAAAAAGTACGCTTAGGTCAAATAAAAGTACCCCTAAGTTCTAAAAAGCCGCCCTTCAAACAAACAACAGTAGCCCAAGTCCTAAAAGATACCCGTAAATTAAGTACAAGTACTCCCAAAATCAAAAAAAATTACCCCTGAGTCCTCAAAATTTTCCCTTAAGCCCGATAAAAGTATTCGCAGGTCCAAGAAAAGTACTTTTAGGTGAAATAGAAGTACATTAGGTTAAATAAAAGTACCCTTAGGTTAAATAAAAGTACCCTTAAGTTCTATAAAGGTGCCCTTAGGTAGAGTAAAAGTATCCCAAGCTCTAAAGGGTACCCCAAAATCCTAAAAAGTATACCTGAGTCCTAGAAAAATACGCCTAAATCAAATAAAAATACCCGTAAGTTTCAAAAAAATGCCTTTAAGTTACATAAAAGAGCACGACTAAGTCCAAAACAAGTATCCTTAAACCAAATAAAAATATCCCTGTATCCTAAGAGAGACTGTGTCTCTAAGTCCTAAAACAATCTCCCCAAGTCCCAAAAAGTTGTTTTACCTATCTCACCCTTACATAAGAGATATGGGGCATAAAAACGGAGTTAATGTATTTGTTGACACTGTCGCTGCAATAGCTGGCTATTTCTAATTCCTAAAACGATCCCCTCAAGTCCCAAAAATTTCTCTGCACCCTTATCATAAGAGATATGGGACACGAAAACGGAGTTGATGTACCTGTTGACGCTATCGCTGCAATAGCTGGCTACTTCTAATTCCTAAAACAATCCCCACAATCCCCGAAAACTTATCTGCACCCTTACCTATGGGGCATGAAAACGGAGTTGATCTGCTTGCTGTCGCTACAATAGCTGGCTCTTTCTAAATCCTAAAACAATCCGCCCAAGTTCCGAAAATTTCTCTGCGCCCTTACCATGGGACACGAAACGGTGTTGATGTACCTGTTGACGCTGTCGCTGCAATAACTGGTGAATATAAAAAACTAAATAACTTCAAATGTGTTTTCATTAATGACTTGAGGCTTATTATCAGCAGACTATCGATCTATAATTGTGGTATGCAAAACAAGTTTGCGGAACGGTGTTTACCTAAAAATCGCTTTAATGCGTATATAACTTATACAGAATTTCAAAATTATTTTCTCTTTCATTTCCTAATTAATGTGCGAATTTTATTTATATATAAAGACTCTGCTTGACTTTAATTGGATTAGCGTAAGCAGTGTATTCGTGAAAAGCTAATGAGTGAACGCGCATGCATCTAAAAAGCAGAAATATAAATTATCAAGTAGCTGTCAAAATATTTTACTTCTATTTAGAACGAACGTATAATAGTTTTTTTTTTTTTTTTATTCTTTCTTTTCTACTTTCACACTACTTGAGAAGTACTCGGCAAATGCAGTCGTTTGTTCGACTTAACCTACAAAGGTAAATAATATGATAAAAGCGATTGAAGAGTTTAAAGGGAACAATTCTTTGACCTCTCTACGATTTATATTATGTCAGGGTTCTTGTTGCGAATCACGTGACTGACTCAAAACAGAAAAAAAGTCGATTAGTCTATGCACGCTTTGTCAACACCTGTTACCCAGATACGCGAGAATATATGGCAAAAATGCAAATACAACGAAAGGTTGTATGCACAGGGAAGTGTTTAAGCTTTTTACCCAAACACTTAAGGCAACATGAACACTCAATAAGAAGTTGGGACTATTAGTTAAGGCTTCACTTTATACTGAAGATTTAAATTCGAGGCGATACCTAGTAAAGGTAAACAAAAGGGGTGTGGGTAGTGGGGTCATTAGTAAAGTAGTAGATGGACTCGTTGTTTCCACAATTGTAGAAAAATGTCTCATCAAATCATTGGTAACGAAACTAGGGAAGGAACAAATTCAGAAGCTGCTGATGGTGAAAGATAACCAAAATAGTAGACAAGAATATTAAAAGCTTCTAAAAACGAACTCTCCGGGAGGAACGGAACTAATTGGTAAGCAAAAACTTTAAGCAGTGGTTGAAAAAAGAAAAAGAAAACAGCAGAAAAGTAGGCAACAATTTCAGAATCTGCTGATGAAGAAAGACAACCAAAACAATAGACAAAAATCTTAGAAACTTCTAAAAACGAACTCTTTGGGAGTAACGGACCTGAGTGGCAAGCAACAATTTCAGAAGTTGTTGAAAAAAGAAAAAGAAAACAGCAGAAAAGTAGGCAACAATTTCAGAATCTGCTGATGAAGAAAGACAACCAAAACAGTAGGCAACAATATTAAAAGCTTCTGAACTCGAAATAATTGGGAGTAAAGGACCGGAGCATCAATTTCAGAACTTGTTGAAAAAACAGAAAGAACAGTTAGGCATAAAATATTATAAGCTGTTGAAAAGAGAGTCGTCGGTAATAACGGACCTAAGTAGAAGGCAAGAACTTCAGAAGGTATTGAGAATAAGAGACAAGCAGAAGAAAACAAAATCGGTGACTGTAGCGAGCCTAAATAGTAGGGACTATTGTTAGAGGATAATGAAAATAAATAAGTAAAAGGTTTACAGTGGGCCATGGCTCATATAAGGACTTTTGCAAACAATGCATTACATGGGAAGTGACCGACAGAATAATCCCGTCGGAAGGATTTTGAAGAGGGTTGGGGTCTAAAGACCTTTCTTGGTCTAAAAGACGTCGATCAATTAAATTTCATCAAAATATCTCAACGAAACCTATATAACCCTAAATATACCTCTGTACCACAAACAGTGCAAGGTGTAAACACAGGCCAAGCAATGACATCATTGGTAATAAATCTAACCTAAACGGTAGGCAATAACTTTAGAAGCTTTTTGAAAATAAAAAATAAACAAAACAATAGGTAACAATTTTAGAAGTGTTTGAAAACCAAATTGTTGGTCATTGTGCACCTGACTAGTAAGCAACAGTCTCAAGACCTACATAGTAGGGAATAATGCCAGGTATTAAAAATAAAGAAATAAAACCGTCATACTGGGCTATGGCCCTTATAACGACTTTCTTTACTTTCTTGAAAAGTGATTGAAAGAGTGGTCCGATGTGTACCATTTTGAATAACGTTGGTTGGTCCTGGTGTACAACACGTCAATGTGCCAAATTTCATTAAAGCATCTCAAAAATTGTCAAACGTAGGTTGAACCCAAAAACAACAGACAGACGTACAAGGTTGGATCGCTGCAGACAGTGATTTCGAATTGATCGATATAGAAAAAGGTGTATCCATCTCAAGTTGTTTTGATTTTTTTATATATATACGCACGAACTTAATGTGACCGAACAATAGGCAACACGTGTACAAGCTAAAAAGTCATTAATCGTAACGAGTCTGTATAGTGGACAATAATTGCAGAACTAGTTGAACAATAGGGAACAATTGTCAAAGCTATTGAAAATAAAAACAAGAAGTAAAGAAAGTATATTCGAGCGCGAACGAATCCTTTACGTCCATTATAGTTGTCCGTCGTATACAATCGTAACGTCCGCGGTATTTAATTAACGCACTTCACTTGTCGCATTCTACTCTCTTCAGTTTATAAGTAACGGGGCAAAAACGAAATTGTTTCCATTTCTCAAAACGGAGTTGTTCTCCGATTATTTTATAATAATAATAGTCGCGTCGTTTGATCGATTTGGCCTAATTTCAACACCAATCCATGCGGAAGAACTTCCAATCTTTGTGCCAATTTTGAAGCAGATATCTTTAATTATGCGATACACACCACACTCTACGAAAGGACAGACGGAAGAACGGACATACCTAGATCGATTGAAAATTTGATCCTGATTACATATTACACATATTTTGTAGACTTTCTGAAGTAAGTAAATATCTTTCGTTGCAAATGTTTTGTGAAAATAGAGGTAAGAGCATCTTTCGGTTTTGATGAAAAAATTTAAATAGAGCCTTATGTTACGATTTCCATCGCAACTAGATTTTGTTTCTTGAATTTAGATGCGTTGCTACAGGTTCGCGACCAGAAGAATGCTTACCATAAACATTACACAGAAAGACAGAGAGACGGACATGCTTATATCGACTTAGAATTTGATGCTGATCAAAAATATATCTTTAAGAGATCTCTGGAGCTGCCTTTTGACCTTCCGGCTATTGCAAACCTTTTGACAAAATGACTGTACACCTTACCCTTAAGCGATTGGAATAAAAATCCACGGCTTTGAATATTTATCGACAAAAATGTACTTAAAAACCCATAATTTTGATCTGGAGTGAGCAATGGAAGCTGTAGGACATTTTGGAATTGGAACTTGAAGCCGATAGATTCATTTTTGCGACCAAGTGAGAGTGTTTACCGTAGACATTGCACAAACAGGCCAATGGACCGACGGACTTGCTTATTTATATCGGTTTGATGCTGATGAAAAATATATTTTCACGGGATGTCTAGAGTTTGCTTCTGATTGTCTGGCTGTTGCAAACGTTTTGACAAAATAAATATATCCCACACTAGTCGGTGATGGATATATAGAAAAATTATATAGTTTCACGAGAAATTTACATTTAAAAATGTTATGCAAAAGAAAAAATCCATCAACAAATTTGTTAAACTTTGGGAAAGAAGTTTCAATGTTCCATCTGTTTATCTCTCTCTCGCTCTCTATGTCTCTCTCTCGATCATAGGAGAGATGAAGAAATCTCTTTAAATTTATTTGCTGTCTAACTCTATCAAAATTGTTATGTAATTTTATTCGATAAAAGAAGAAGAAAACCGTTAGGTTGAAGTAGAGAAAGTTTTCTAATAAAAATTCGATGTTTTTCTCAATGCATTACAAATAATTTGTAAATATTTATTTAACGATGTCGCACACAGATATCCGTTGCCTCCCATATGCCTCACTTTTAACCGGTCAGTGAAACCTTACTGGAAACTGACTATGGTATGATGAATTTTATACACTGTTAACGAATGACGAGACCTGATCTTTTCAGTTAATCCTTTTGGATCAGTTCCAATACAATGTAATTGCGCGAGAAAACATGAACTGTACGTTGCTTCACTGCCCGGTAACGTTTTCCGTTCTCTTCAGCAGAAATACACAAAAGCTGAAGCGTCATTTATTGATAACGGGAATCTTGAAGACACGTTTTTTAAAATGCAATTTTTTTTTTTTTTATTTTTTTTATTTTTTACATTAATTTTATAAATTCATTAAGATTTTAGAAATATTTAAGATTTTTTCTTCCATACAAAAAAAAAAATAGGAAAAGAGAAGAATCGCAAAAAACACGTCTTAGAGAAATGTTGTAGCACGAATAAACGAAAATCGCTTTACGATAAAACTCATAAGCACAAATCGAAGCAAATAATTAATAATGAAATGGAAAAAGAAAAAAAAGTGAAAAAAAAAACGCGAACCATCTCAGTCAACATATGAATACAATTGGACTAAAGTTGTTAGTTGTATGCTAACCAAAATAGAGCAACAGCTGGAATTAGCTAAATGAAAAATAACAAAAATAATAACAACAATTGCTACAACAACAAACTGGACAGTTAGGCAAACAAACAATTCAGACATACGGGCAGGTTGTCTGGTTTAAATTTATTGGTTGGCATATATAAGCACTTATCAGGGAAAAGGAAGAGAGCAAGACCCAGAGAGAGCGACAGAGAGAGAGAGAGGGAGAGAGAAGGATGTAATAAAAATTTTTCGCCCTTTCATTCAGATTGATTTAGTTTTTGTGCTCGCCAAAGCAAAGAACAGATTTTCTTAAGTATTATTCTATTAAAATGTAAATATTACTTATACGTCATAGTGCGCAACAGCAATAACAGCATGTAATAGAGAGAGAGAGAGAGAAAATATCAAAGAGCAAAAAACAAAAAAATAAAAAGCTTTCCCATACAAACAATAACGGGGATCGATGAAATCAGTTTTTTTCTTTCTCTTTTCTTTTTTTTTTTTGCTCTCAGAGAGAGAATTTACATTCTATCTCTGATAATCTTTACTAGCTAGCAATTTGTGCAAAGCAAGTGTACAGCGTAGAGCTTACTTGATAAAGATATTTCGGACAATTTTCAAAAATATTGATAACAACAATACGAAAATCAATACAACGTAGAAAAATTTAATTTTTTTTTTAACCAAACAACTCGCTAATATTGCTTCTTGATAAGAGCTAATAATGCACGTTTAGAAATGCGATCGCACACATGCTTGCCTATTATTTCTAGATTATTACTGTTTTTAATTATTACCCACTTTGTTGTTGCTGCCAGATTTCTTATCTTTAGCACCTATTTTTTTTTCTTTTTTTTTTACAATTTATTTGTTAAGTTTTGGTCATAACCAGTTTTGTGGGATGAAAAGTTTCTAATGCTTTCCGTAATAAATACGATTTTATTGCCACTTTATTATACGTCAATGTGGGATTAACGATAATGTCTGGAAGCCAATTACAGAAGGAATATGCAAAACACAAACCCAAGTTACAATAAAAGTAGAATTGGTGATGGCTTTTCTACAAATACCTCGATAAGAGATTTCTTACAACATTTTGGATAAAGGAAAGAAGGAAGTAACAGTAGACAGACGCGCAGAGCTTTCTTGTTAAGAGTGCCTGATAGTGCCATGCCGACCAGCAGATCAGGAGGACATACAGACCTTATTTAAGATTTCTATTAAACTCGGAATTGATATTATTTTTGGCGTTTGAACCAATAGAGGTTGATTAGGTTAAGTTGCCATCATCTGAACCTAACGGCAGAGTTCACTGAGGCCGCCTTTAGTCTGTTCTCTCTCGTAATATTGCCTTAAAGCATAGCTTAGTAGGTCGTCACATCTACATGCGGAATTATAAACATTTCGATAGACGGGTTTCATCGGGTTACCTTAAGTTAACAACCTAACAGCAGAGCTCGCTGAGATGTCAAAGAATCTGTTTTTCCTCGTAATATTCCTCAAGAACATAGCTTAGTAAACATCTGTAGGATTAAATGTAAATTCACGGGTTAGATTTGGGTACTAGGTATGATTAGGTTAAGGTGTCATCATCTCAGCCTAACAGGAAAGCTCCCTCAAACCTCGTGTAGCATGTTTTCTTTGGTGGCGTTCACTAAAAGCGTGGGTTAGCGGCGGTTGTCACCTGAACACAGGGAAGTTCAGACGTCTCGATAGTTTGGTAGGGTTACCTTAGGTTAAAAACTTAACAGCAAAGTCCATTGAGATTTCATATGGCTTGTTTTCTCTCCTTATATCACTCAAAAACGTGGAAATGTGTAGCGCGAAAATGGTAGTTGTCACGTCAAAATGCCCAGCCACTACACGAATTTGTTTGCATCCTCACAGTGTAAAATAAATCCCCAAGGCTTTCAACAATAATTCCACCTACAAGGCAGACGTCTTCACAACAATGGCAACATTTACAGAGCTCGCTGCCTCAAGGGGGGAGGATTACCAATTACAAAATTAACGAGCTACGTAGTGTGTAAGTATCATTAGCATAGCAAAAAACATCCTGACAACTCTTATCGAATATTTGAGTCCGCTGAGTTACAGCTGCGCACGGAACACTTCAGGTGGCCAAGCGTCTAACTCGTCCGCTACCAACCACCACATATATTTGTATGAACCAGCAAACAACTCTACCTCATATGTGTGCCAGTATCGACTTCGTCGAACACAGAATATACGTGCCATGTAATTATGTTGTAATGAAATGACTTGAGAAAACGACAAAAATATTTTCGAAAACAGTTTATTATGGCAAATATATATTCATAGTGACCAGATTTTATAACGACATCCGACAATGGCACATGGACAGACATGGCACTCGCCATACGTGCTTAACGGGTTAACAGAAATTCTGCTTTTGGACATATTCTAAACACATTTCTACACTTTTAGAGTATTCTAAATACACATCCAAACACATAACTAAAATCTGTTCCAATTAATGCCATATAATCACACGAAAAACCTTGTGTTGTAATGGATGTTTTCCCCAAATGACCTTGATGGCGAACATATTCCAAAGCCTTAAAAAACAATCCCTAAATTAAATACAAGTATCTCTAAGTCCAAAAAGGTACGGCCAAGAAGTAAGAATGTATCCATAAGTTAAACAAGCAGCTTGAAGTCCTAAAAAGGATCCTAAAGATAAAAAAAAGTACCCTAAAGATCATAAAAAAGATCCTAAAAGATCAAATAAAAGTACTCGCAAGTCCAAAAAACTACCCCTGAGTCTTTCAAAAGTATCCCTTAAATAAATACAAGTACCACTAAGTCCTAGAAATTTACCTTTAAGTTGAATAAAAGGTCCTGAAGTCCCAAACAGTACACTTAGGTAAAGTAAACCCTTTAAAAATCAGTCCTTACGTCAAATAAAAGCACCTCACGTCCTAAAGGGACCCCTAAATATTAAATGGTACACCTAAGCCCTAAAAAAATACGCCTAAGTCAAACAAAAGTAGCCCTAAGTTCTGAAAAGATGCTCTTCAAACAAAAAAAGTACCCCAAGTCCTAAAAGGCACCCGTAAATTAAGTACGTGTACCCCCAAAACTAAAAAAATTACCCCCCGAGTCCTAAAAAAGTGCCTTTAAGCTCAATAAAAGTACTCGCAGGTCCAAGAAGAGTACCCTTAGGTGAAATAGAAGTACCCTTAGGTTAAATAAAAGTACTCCTAAGTTCTAAAAAGGTGCCCTTAGGTCAAACAAAAGTACCTCAAGTCCTAAAATGTACCCCAAATACCTGAGTCCTAAAAAAATACGCCTAAGTCAGATAAAAGTAGCCCTAAGTTCTAAAAAGACGCCGTATTGGATTAAACTAACGACCAAACATTGTCGTCTGAGCAAAGAAAAGAACTACTTAAAGCAGCAGATGATCTTTGTTAAAAGCACTAAGCACAACTTGCGAGTCAACTAAATTTTTTCCTTTCAAAAAAAAAAAAAGAAAAGTTTGTGAAATTCTGACTAAGTAAACAACTTCATCTAGTAGACAATAGTATCATCAGTTTGTGTTATTTTATTACCTTCAAAGCATTGCCATTTGTTTAGCAAATGCACAAACCAATTGAAAAAAGGAAAATTGAAAAAAAAAAAGCATTTTACATACATACCGCTTTGCGTTTATCTGCTTCAGATGCGGCTGAATTTGAACGATTTCGAAATAAATCCATTACTTTGGTCATAGGTGAGCGTGTTGCGTCGGCACGTCGCACAGCGGTAACCGTGTGATAATACTAAAGTAAGCAAGAGAAATAAATATTAAAATATTTATGTTTATAATGAAAAAGAAGAAAAAAAAACATTAATTTACTTGAGCATCACTGCCTTGATGGGGATGGGCTGAACCATCTTTGTACTTGCTTTTCACAGAAGTGCCTTCCGCTGTGGTTATCGTAACGGCCGGATGCTGCTTATGTTGATGATGATGATGATGACCTCCACCAATAAGGCCGGAATTTTGTAAAGCTACTTTCATGGAATTCATAACACCGCCACCCGTACCGCCGCCGCCACCACCGCCGCCGCCACCACCGCCGCCGCCCCCGCCAGTAGCCGAATGTGTACTACTGGCACTACCAGTTTCGTTACCCGTCCCCGCCGCTGCTGCAGCCGCCGACAAAGGATCGAGTAAAAGTTTCTCTTTTTGCCGTTTGGACGGTCGAAACACATCAAAAATGGTAGGCCGACGATTTGGACTAGCAATACCATGCACTGTGGATTGATTAAGTACTGGAGAATCTTCGCCACTGCGTCGTCGCTCAAGCGAGCCGGAGCGTGATGAGGCCGCTACACGTTCTGTACTGCGTGAGATCTTCTCTGCATTCCGATTTAATTTTTCCAATTTCGCAGCTTCGCGTTCTAAACGACGCGCCGTTTCACGTTCAATTTTACGCGCCTCCTTCTCACGCCGACTTTGCTCTTTCTCTTGGCGTCTATTGGAATAATTTATTACACGTGGTTTGTGTGTGTTAGTTGAAATAGTTTTGAAAAATGTTTCTAAAAATATTTATAAATAAATTTTACCTCGCTTCCTCTTTCATCTTTTTACTTGCTTTGCGGGCTGCTTTGGCATTGGGCTCTGCGGGAGCACTAGACGGCCTGGATGCGGGTAATTTAGCATCTTGTTCCTAAAGATGCAAAGTTATTAACTCGACATGAATTAAAAACAAGAAATTAATTTTCTATATAAAATTTTCAATTGCAAGGCAATGAATGTTCTGGAGCTTTTCTTGTTTTTCTTTGGAAAACATATTATTAAGGAAATAATGGTTGATGGCCTGGTTGCTTAAGTTAAATATAATTGATTTAAGGGAAACCTTGTTATGTTAAACAAAACTTGAACAAAACATTAAGTCATCAATTATACAATTGTTTTATGAATACTGAATGATGACGTCATCTGTTTATTAAAAAAATTATCTTAAAAAAATTTTCAAAAGTAATTTTTCATATTTTTGTACCCTCTGTACAGAGAGCATATTAAGTTTGAAAGGATTTATGCAACATGAAAAAGGAACTAAAACTTGTCTGTCCATCTGTCCGCCTGGTTTTCTTTTGTTCAGCCTAGATGTCGTAATTCTTCAGATATTTAGATGAAATTTTATTCACTGACACATTTTACCGCAAAGACTAACGCTTTTGAAAATTGTTCGGATCGGATCCGGATCCGGATTCGATCGCTTTCCATATGCAATCTTATTTTGAACAACTCGTTAAATGATTACGTGTATTAAGCGAAGCGGTGTAGGGTATTTAATGGTAAGCCATATCTCACTATAATGTTTTTACTTGTTTCTGTTTTATTTTTGTTTTGTTTTTTTTTTTTTTGTTTCTTTGTTTTAAATTTTGCGGCTGAATGAGTTCGAATATAAACAATATTCATATACATCGGAGAGATTCAAAAACGGTGTCAGCGCATTTCATATGAATCCATAAATTTCACTTCTTGTCACGTGTAGCCTTCAGCGAGTCTCATTTGGTATCGTAAAAAAGTTGAAGAAGAGAAAAAAAAAATTCTTTTTTTTTGCTTTAATCGAAAAACAGAGAAACAGAAGCGAACGACAAGAAAATAAAATAGAACGAAAAAATTCCGGAATACATAATAATCGCAATTGGAATTGTAATGAATTAAACATAAGGTTAACAAAGAGCGAGAAACGTTAGGCAAGCCTTGAACTTAGCATTAAAGAGAACGCTGGGAATTATAATCAGATAAGCGTAGCGTAGCAGTTAAAAGGCATTTAATTTTTTTAAATTTACTGCTAATGCAAGGCGCGGCTATAAAGAATTTTCGATAGCAATACTTTCGAAATAGTGGAGAGAGACTACTAGCGCTATAAAAGTATCAAGGGAGAAAGAAAAGTTTGAAATAAAAGACTTAGTACTCTTTCCTCCTTAATGCATCTGCGACTTAAATAGCACGCAAGGCGTGACTATAAAAAATTTTCATTATATTCCTTTCAAAATAGTGGGGAGAGACTACTAATGGTATAAAAATACCAAAGAGAAAAAGAAAATTGAAAAATTAAAGGACTTAGTATTCTCGTGGCTGCTATTTTGAGGGACACTGCCTTGCACCTATCACTCATACAGTGTTCCCTCTAGAGATAATGTAGATCTAACCACAAATCGAGCCCTTTAACAGATAAACTGGTCTTTCTCCGCCGTTTTCAGGCTCCGAGATTGCTCTCTCTTCTTTTCCTTGAGTGCCTACTCTCACCAACCAACCATAATAGCCATATCCTCTGAGTAGCTGATAACAAAAAAATAGATGCGAGTAGTATTTTTTAGATGATATTTGGCCTGTGATGGTCACTACTCATTCTTGTTTCCGCTAATGTAAAAATTATCCTCCTTTATCTACTACCTACAATGGCACCGAACATAACCTAAAAAAAATTCCGGGTATTTTTTGGTTAATGTAGCTCCAGGTATGACTTTTGAAGCTCGCAGTGCCTTACCGCTAGAAAGAGTGATTTCTTTTATTCTGCTTTAGCTATTGCCTTCAACCACGGTGAATATAAGATAAGTGAGTGATCACAAAGAAAACTGTTTGGATATTTCTTAGTCGAAATAACTCCAAGACTGGCGGCTGAAGCTCACATTGAGCATCCCTCTTGTAAGAATGACTTTGTTTGTCCTTCGTGTAAGTATTACCTTCTACTACGGGACACATAACTTAAGTGATTCAAAAAAACAAGTGTCTGAGGTCAAATGTTGAGCTTCCCGTTAGTAACCTAACTTCAATAAACTCAAGTTTGGCCTTTGAAGCTCGCATTGGGCTCCTCGCTACTAAGAATGACTCCATCTATCCTCTCTTAATCTCTCTCTCTCTCTCTTTCTCTCTCTCTCTCCCTCTCTCTCTCTCTCTCTCTCTCTCTCCAATCACGATGGACATAATGATAAGTAACTGACCACAAAGAAAAACATTTGTGCATTTTACTGTCGCAGCAACTTCAAGTTTGGCCTTTGAAGCCGACTACTCATTGGGTTTTCCGCTAGTATGAGTGATTTCGATTATCGTGTTTGAAAATTTATTACATTAGCTGTATTGTATATAACATAGTTCTTCACAAGTTAAATAACTTGGACTCTGAGAGAATTAATTTTCAAATTAGTTCTTTTCGCGATAAGGTAGTAGATAAAAAACTATTTTCGGAAGACGTATATATAATTATTTATTTCAGAACGTTCAAAATGCAGACACCGGACAGCAATTAAAATTTTGACTTGATTTAATCAAGTCTGTCCGTACGTCCAGACACGTTTGTGGTAACAGGCCTATTTAAATCCATTCAGAAAGTGATGCTGAATCGATCGGTATAATGAAAGATGGCTCTATCTTATATTCTTCTTGGTGTTGCATATATCCACACGAACTTAATACACTCTTGTACCACGACTGATGTAGATATCAAAATGAAAAAGTTCAGTCGATACAACGATAGAATATTCCGGATGTATTCTATTGATGATCCGATCGATAAGTGAGTGTGAATTTCCTCAGTGAAGAGATAGCGCTCTCTGTAGGTATATTCTCTTCTACACTCTTTCCTTTGTAACGAAACACGAAATACTGATTTGAAGTTTGGCAACAATGCTTTAAAAAGCCACATGAACATTTTTTGATGAAAGTGATCAAAATTGTTTATTAGCACTTCCGCAAATGGGCAAGTCTTGCCTTTAAAAATGCAATATTTGAGAAATACGAATCTTTAAGAAGATGGAAACAGAGTTTGAACGCTATATAGAACATATGTTGCTGAAAAAAGAAAATCTTTTTAAAAATTTTGAATGGAAAACTTACGTCTTCCGATTGTACGGCAGTGGTGCGACCACTTTCCGCTGCACTTTCATCAGTGTAATAATATTTCTTTGGTTGGTGTTGCCCTTGTTGTTGTTGAATGTGCGCCAATCTTGTAATTGTCGAAGATATATCACCCCTTTTAATCCATACCTCATCTAAGTCGGGAAAGTCACTCATACGTTTCAATTTCTGCACATTAGTATCACAGTTCGATGGTTGTTGTTGCTGCGTTTGCTTTTGACCGAACATGGGTGAGGAGGAGGTTTCCAATCCCATATTATTAATGGAATTTAAGCTATCAGTGGGCGTACGTATCTCTATAAGGGAAGTATCGAAAAATTCCTTGGAAAAGTGAGGTTTTGCCAGAGGAAATTTATTGCTACCCTGACGCTGTGGGAAGACATTTTGCACCGAAGCATAATCGCCCGAGCTACAAGGGAAACTTATAGTATGTGCATTGGAAGCGGCTTTTAAATGTTGCAAATTCTGAGCTTCTACCCGCAAAGTCGCCGGTACTTCGGGCGTTTCCTGAGCTCTAGTTATGGTAAATTTCCCCCTTACAATGGTCGTGTTAGGGTTAGTAACTGCTATAGAGGAAGCGCTGACTTTTGCATTTGCCATGGAAGTCAATGGCAGTTTGGTGGGTGGAGCTTTAGCCGATTCCAAAAGATTAATTAAAGCCGGTGGTAATATCGTAGGTGGTATAGGAGGTGGCGGTGGAGGTGACGAATGCTCGGGAGCGACTGTAACTGTTTTGATTTCCTCTATATTGCTCGTATTAATGCTATCGATTTTATGCATGAACTGTTGACGTAACCTTTCCAACTCTTTAAATTTTTCCGCTGAAGCTTGATCCGTAGCGGGCGGCGGTAAAGGAGGCGGTGTAGGTTTATTACTACTACGATCTTGTTTTATAGCAGCTATCAAGGCCACATTGCCGGCATCAGTAACGGAGGGCAGCGGCGATTTATCTCCATCATCTTCGTCTTCTTCCTCCTTGCATTGCGATAAACGTCGCCGTTCCGTGAATGGCATTAAATACGGTCTCATATGGAATATATCGGCGGAAAAATACTTAGGCATTTGATTAGCATTTGCAAGCAATTCGACGGCCCGATTCCGATTAATACCGTTATCGTCGTTATCCTCACTATCACTCGACGAACTATCGCTACTGCTCTCGTATTGGAAAGACGAAGAACGTGGAAAACTTTTCGCAATCGTCGATTTCACTTTCTTTCCTTCGGCTTGATTCGTATCGCTGCTATCATCGCTTAGTGAACTTTCCGTATCCGTTTCGTAACCATCGATTTCGGCATGTTCCAGATCGGCCATCGAAGCTTCGAAAGCACTCTCAAATACATCATCAATTAAATGAGGCAATTGTGGGCCCGGTAACGGTTGATTATTCGGCAAATTTAATTCACCGCTATTGTCTCCCCCCATCCCGCCAATCGAATTAATGCCCGGTTCCGAAGACATGTCCGAAAAAGAACTTTTACTCAATGACTTCTCCGTACCGTCCTGTTTCTCTTCATGACTCATCGAAGACATGGAAGCCGAGGCGGATATCGGGTATTTGCTATTTGATGGCAGATTTTCCTCAATTAATTCACAATTTGTGGCCATTTTTTTTTTTTTTTTTTTTTTTTTTTGTTTAGAAGCAGAATATATTTAATTAAAAAGATTGTTTTTTTCTCAGATTTGTTTTTTTTTTTTTTTGTTTTTGTTGTTTTGTATTAAAAAGAAACAGACACTAAACACGTTAATCTTTTCTTTTGAACGACATTTGGTTATTTGTTCTATTTTTAACAATTGTTTGAAAAAAAAAAAAATATATAAAAATATGTGTCCTTTTTTTTTTATTATTAATTCATATTATTACGGCTTAGTCAAAGCATCACGCACAAGTTTTATTTGAAAAAGTAAAATATAAAATAAATTATTTACGATTGTCGATGTTTGAATTCTCGTGGTTTCTTTGTGTTCCTTTTTTTGTTTTGGTTTTTTTTTTTTTAGTGTCACACGTTTACACTTTTTTTCATAAATAAAAATATCTGTAAAAGCATAAAGTAATAAATTAAGAAATTTTTTTTAATGGCTTTTGCATTAGGGCAAAGGATCATAGTATTGAAGTTCACGTCGTGATATGATTCTAAATAGTGGCATTAAGAGCTAATAACTCTCTTCAGGCGTTCGGATAATCTTTCTTGATTACTTATAAAAAAAAAAAAAAACCATTATCAGGTTAGCAAAAGTTAAGCGTAGGCCGAAAAACTTTGGCTTATACATTGGGAGAGTAACAGTATATAACTACAGACTGAAGGACTGAAGTACTAAGAGGACAAGTAAAAGCACTATCGTAAGCAACGGCCCACCATTAAATACTCCTATCCCACCCTAAAGATATTCATGTAACGACTTTTGCAAAAGAAACTTTGGTCCATAAAAGTGGCCGATCCGAGCCATGCTCGTCCTTGAGTTAAAACATGCGAGTATACCGAATTTCATCGAAGTGATCTCCAAAAAATTGCGATCTGTAGATCGAACACAAGAACACAAGTTGGACAGACGGACAGACAAACTTAAATTGATAGCAATAGCAAAGGTTGGATCTATCTCAAGGCCTTCTGGCACGGAACTTAAAGTACCCTTCTACCACGAGTATTCTAAGTTGTATAACGAAAGCAAGAGCAAGCAAGGAATTGAAAGAAAAACTACAGTTAAAGGGAAGATATGAAAGCATTTAATACTTCGTGGAGATAATATTTTGGCTAAATGTTTTCTCGCTTTTTTTATTACGATGTCGACGCGAGAAACGTCAAGCTGGCTGACTGCGGTGTCCAGCTGACAGTTGTGTTTCTAATTCGCCGAACTGCATGGAGCTACGACTACAGAGCAATGGGGTAGTATGCAAATCTTCTCGTTCATTCCAAGGCGATACCGAGCCGGGGAAGAACAACATCAACAAGAAACCCTTGAATGATATAATGACAGAAAATCCTCGGAAGAATTCTAGTTTGGAACATTTCCGAAAATATTCAAACCCAAGTTTCAGGCTACATGTCAACATCTGTTTTCATTTACTTTAGTGACGGAGAGATCAAGCCCTTTGTATCATTTCTATCAAGGCCATGTAACTCTTTTTATTATGACGTCGACAGAAGAAATGCCGAGCTGGCTTACTCCGACATTCAGCTGGCATTTATATTTCTAGTTCACTGGGCTGTATGGAGGTGCGACGGCAGACCAAAGGGATGATATGGAGATCTTCTCGCCAATTTTTGGAGAACGGAAAACCTAATTTTTAGGCTATGTATCAACATCTGTTTACGTTTATTTTATTGGCGGAGAGATCAAGGACTTCATATAATTGCGATCAAGCCCTCGCTACTTCCTTCACTAGGAAAATTTTACGAATTAAAATCGTTATGACTTTGGAGGAAAAAATCCAAGAATCGAACTTTTCTTCATTCACCTACTACGTGTAGATGATAGATCGACCTATAATAGTTGCACTAACTTACATATGGATATTTTATCATATCATTGCTTATCTCTTTCCATTTAAAATTTCACACTGAAAATCATTCACTAGCAGTATCTTCTTCGATATGTTGCTTTGTTTTGTTCAGAGTTCATCTTACAAACCGATATTTCAAAGTCATAAATTATTTGGTATTCAATTGACAATTAATTGCCTTTAATTAGTGTGCACAATAATAACAAGCGCAGTACAATACACACAAGAGAGAAAAAAAAAAAAAAAAAAAAAAAAAAAGCAAGAAAAAAAAAATTAGCAAATGTCCAATAGTAACTAACAGCTTTGTTGGCAACAACACCCAACACATTGCTATAGATACACACATGCACACACACACACACACACACACACACCCATAAAAATGATAAATAATAATATGTAAATAGCAACAAACAAACAAATAAATAAGCAAACAAACAAACAAACAAACAAATACACAAACACACACACTCACGAAACCTTTAGAAATGTATACGTTTTTGTAAACATCTAAGATACGAGCGAATTAATAAACACACACAGTGTGCGCCGAGTAATGCACCACACAACAAACATTTATATATCAATTTTAATTGAATGGCTGCAGCGCATAACAGTAACAACAACAGCAGCAACAGCAGCAGCAGCAGCAGCGACACTCAACCTCAAGTCTATGCCTATGTGTTGAAGAAATTCAACGATCATCAGTGTAATGCGTGCATATGTTATGATGTAAAACAGAATAAATTTTTTTTTTTTTCCTCTTTTTTTATTTCAATTATTTTCTATTTATTTAAGGAAACCGCAAAGGAAAATGAAAGTGATGAAAAATATTTGAAAATTAGAGAAAAAAAAGAAAACAAAAAGAAGAAACGAAAATAATATCAGCAATCGTCAACTTGTTTGTACCCTATACCAGGGGTCGGCAACCTTTGACCCGCGGGTAATCGAGTGATCCATTTGATTCACTTCAGTTGCCAAAAAAAAACACTGACTCTAAACCCGACTTGACTAAATTGACGTCACAAGTTCAACATCAGGGAACACATCGATATCGAAGAGAGCTTTCATAAAAAAAGGACTGTTTTACGAAAATACCTCTGATCGAAACGTCTCTTCAATGCTCACATTTTGTTTGATTTTGACCCGCGGCGAAAAATGATTGCTGACCCTATACCCTATACCCCAATGACAGCTTGTTGCCTTCTTGTTCTATTGCATCCAAGGCACAGACCTTAAGTCCCCTTTCACTATGATTTTTTATGTTTTTAGAAGCATACAAGTTCCGTGGACTGGCCTTGGAAATCGTTATCACTGTTATTTCTCATATTTCTGGAAGCGTAGGACTTCCGAAGACAGGTCTTTAGAGTGAGTTGCTAATCTTTCTTCCCATTTTACTACACGAAATACTATTTCTCATGTTCCTGGAAGCGTAGGACTTCCGAAGACAGGTCTTTAGAGTAAGTTGCTAATCTTTCTTCCCATTTTGCTACACGAAATACTATTTCTCATGTTCCTGGAAGCTTAGGAATTCCGAAGACAGGTCTTTAGAGTAGGTTGCTAATCTTTCTTCCCATTTTGCCAGAAGGAAACGAAATGCTTGGAAATCCTTATCCAGTACTATTTCTCATGTTCCTGGAAGCTTAGGAATTCCGAAGACAGGTCTTTAGAGTAGATTGCTAACCTCTCTTCCCACCTTCCTGAAAGCAAACGAACTTCTCACAGGGTGTTTGAACAATATTTAGAAAAAAATGGTAATCAGAAGAAACAGTGTCTGCTGACCATTGGTAGATGAGGTAACAAATCCTGTTCTCTTGCCTACTTGTTTATACCCAGGAATAATAACAAGTTTTTTTCTTCTTTTTGTATTGATATATCTAGAGTGAATATATGCGCTGACATATATTTGTCCTAGAGTGCAATATTTATTGATTCATTTTAGGCCGCGTTACACTTTAAGCCGAAATAAGCAACGCTATTAAGGTTAAAGGTTCAACCTATGGCATTATGGCGAAGAATACCAATCAGAACCAAATATGAAAGTTGAAGTCAAAAATGCATAATACTTCTAGGAGTGAAGTATTAACAAGCCAACACAAGCCCAGATAACTATATATGTAACTACTTTACAAAGTATGGTCTACCGCACTGAGATTTGAACCCGCGACGACAAACTTGGCAATCGCCAGTCTTATTGTCTCAGCTCAGATGAAATTCCAAGTATCACCTTAGGCACTACGATATTCCCTGCGGAACCGTACCCGGCAGTGAAGTACATCGGGTAGACAGCTGTTTCCAGCGAGGTACCCGCAGCGCTATTACTTCAGCCTCCCTCACACAGACAATAAGTCATCGATTGAAACGAATGTGAATTAGAAGAGTGCTATTGCTGCTAATGTTTCCCAAACAGATTTTGCAATACGAGGACGAACGTCATCATCCTATAATACCTATATACCATAATACGGAATATAAATTGCGTATCTCGCTATACGATATGGAAAAGTTGAGAAAATTAAAATAAATGAAATTTAGAAAAATCATAAGTAAGAAGAAGCAGATTAACAGAACTTGCTGAACCAGACGGCTGCATTTTGGTCGCGAAAGTAGTCTTGCTCCAAAGAGACTTCATGTGTTCGAAAAGAAGAGACAAAAGTACAGGTAAAAGTTGTACCCGATTTTTACCGAAGCTTTTGTGCAAACGCCGTCTACCTTAAAAAAAAAAAAGTCTGGTATCATAACATTAGCTGGCTGCGAATAATCTCTGCGAAAGCAGCATTTTCCATATAAAATGCAAGGAAGTTACTGTTAGGTTTATGTATGTTACACTTTAAGAGCATTGACCAGGAAGTTGAGATGAGTCCACTTTAGATTGTGCTGTAGGGGCGCTGTTTAATTGTTGTGGTGCGTTGTCAACACTAACTAAAGCTTTTGCCATATTTGAGGTCGAAATCGTAACTTTTGCGAACGGGATAATGTCTACCACAAACATTTACATAGGGGGACGGATGGACGGATACCCAGAACGATTCCCACATTAATATAGATCGAAATTATATACATTTTCAAGTTTCCTTTGGTCGTTGCAAACGTTTTCACAAAGTGACTGCACATTCTTCCAATCTTTGTTGGTCGGTACAAAACAAGATTACGAGTTTCTGACGTAGTGTTCTACTGATATCATCGAGCAAACGGCATATTTGCCTGCGCGACATTTTCTTCTCTTCAAAACTCATCGCTTCTTATAAAAGCCGATGGGAGGCCGTATTGAAATTTCAAAAATACCCTAAAGGAAGTTTCGTAGAAGGAATCTGTGTATGTAAGTGCTTCTGGGATTGCATTAGGCTTTGGCAGAAACTTATTATTTCAAGCCTACTTTACCTTACAGGTGATCTCATCCAATTTGATGTTTAACTAAATATTGCTTTATCTTTCCAAAAGTTTCCGATCATTATTTGTTAACACCGATCAGTGGAGTTATATTAAATTTGGCGAACAAGACGACCATCTAGATGACGTTTGTTCTTTCACTCAAATCATTAAAACATTTAGCTGCTGACTTAAGCTTAAGTTAAGTAAACCTTTAGCTCAGAATTTAGAAAAAGCAAGAAGTTTTCTTCTTGGTTCTGCTTCGATGATTGCCTTTAAAGGGGGAAAGCTTTTTTAAGGCCCCATTGCAGGAATGCAAATGAGTGATATCGGAGTGCCATCTGTGGTCAACTCATGCTTACAAAGCACGTTTCGCGTTAAAGCCAAGCGTGCTCATCCTAATCTTAAAAAGAAGGTCTCTAATGCCTCTTTTAACAGGCAGCAAAAAAGCAAAGTAGAGATCTACAGTTTCCTTCTGCCGAGTGGAGACATGCAGCAAGCAAAGTCTTGGGTATCAAAAAAATTTTTTTAAGTTTTATTATTATTATTAATAGAGTCTTAGCCGGAGAAATAACTCAAGTCTTAAAAAGCTCTAGCATCCAAGCGATCCAAGCTTTCGGCTTTATTCAAACCTCTACCC